>CM038674.1:320956186-321284175 GCA_021605145.1 Aegilops bicornis | reverse complement strand
AGCAGGTTTGGTGAGAGGAGTGCTCAACCCGACGTGGTTGGCCAATCCGGTAGTGGTGTGCAAGGGAAATGGGAAGTGGAGTCTGTGTATTGACTACACATATATCAACAAGGCGTGTCCTAAGGACCCCTTCCCGTTGCCGCGCATCGACCAGATTGTTGACTCCATGGCCGGGTGTGATCTGTTGTCATTCCTCGACGCCAACTCGGGCTACCACCAAATCTTCATGACAAGATAGGATGAAGAGAAGACAACATTCATCACCCCATGTGGTACGTATTGCTTTTTACTGATGCCTTTCAGGTTGAAGAGTGCTGGCTCGACGTTTGCAAGAGCAGTACAAATTGGTTTTGAACCCCAACTCCATAGAAATATGGAAGCATACATGGATGACATAGTAGTCAAAACCAAGGACAGGGCAACTCTTGTGCAAGATCTAGAAGAGAAATTTGCCAACCTGTGCAAGATCAACCTTAAGCTGAACCCTGAGAAGTGTGTCTTTGGTGTTCAGTCTGGCAAGCTTCTCGGATTCTTTGTGTGTCAACGCGGGATCGAGGCAAACCCAGACAAAATCAAGGCTATTGAGCAGATTGAGGCACCCAAGCAGATCAAGGATGTGCGTCGGCTCACCGGTTGCGTCGCCGCCATGAGTCGATCCATCTCCAAGTCCGCCGAGCGCGCCCTTCCTTTTTTAAAAAGCTTGAAGAAGGCAGGCCCAATGGAGCGGACCTCAGAAGCTGAGGCAGCGTTACAGGATCTGAAGAAATACCTTTCCTCCAAGCCAATACTGGTTGCGCCTAAACCACAAGAGCCGTTGCTGCTGTATTTGGCGGCGACGAATCAAGTGGTCAGCGCCGCACTGGTGGCGCAGAGGGAGGTCGACGAGGAGGCAGTGGCGACAACGGAACTAGCGGATGGCAAGCCAAAGGTTCCCTCGGCAGTGCCTGATGCCGGCAAGGCGAGGAACCGGGCAGAGTCTGATGCCACCAAGGCAGTGCCCGTGCAGTCGAGTGCGGTGGTGCAGAAGAAAAAGATGATGCAGCACTCGGTGTACTTTGTCAGCTCCCTCTTGCAGGGGGCTAGGTCGAGGTACTACGGTGTGCAGAAATTGCTCTTCGGCCTCCTTATGGCCTCGAGGAAGCTGCGTCATTACTTCCAAGCCCACGAGATCACTGTCATCACCCGCCTCCCGTTGCAACGGATACTGCCTAACCCAGATGCGACCGGAAGGATTGTGGAATGGGCCCTAGAGTTGTCGACCTTTGGGTTGAAGTTTGAAAGTACCTCGACAATCCTGAGCAGAGTCTTGGTGGAGTTCATTGCAGAATGGACCTCAACGCCCAATGAAGAAATCCAGGAGACTGCTCTCCCCGGCAAGGAAGCACACCGCGACTGGATCATGTACTTTGATGGGGCTTTCTCACTGCAAGGCGCCGGTGCCAGTGTGCTGCTTGTCGCTTCCATCGGAGAGCACCTCAAGCATGTGATCCAGATGCACTTCCCCAGGGAGATGTCCACAAACAACACTGCTGAGTACGAGGGGCTGCTTGCCGGTCTCAGGATCGCGGCAGACCTCGGGGTGAAGAAGCTCATCGTCAGGGGTTACTCGCAGCTTGTCGTCAGACAAGTCAACAAGGATTACCAGAGCCCATTGATGGAGGCCTACGTAGATGAAGTGAGGAAGCTGGAAGAGCGCTTTGACGGTATCCAAGCAGAGCACGTTCCCCGAGCGGAGAACGACATCGCCGATTACCTGCCGAAGCGTGCTCCATTCAAGCTACCTGTGGAACTAGGTACCTTTTTTCTCTGGTTATCTTAGCCATCCATCGAACCGTCAACGGGGCAGAACAAGCGGAGGAAATCAGGTCCCGGCAAGTACTTTCCTGCCGAGCCCCCTGAGGCTGCCGGCAAGGATACTGCCGTGCACACTGAGCCTGCCAAAGAGCAACTGGCTCCGGCAGGGCGTCAAGCCCTGGCCTTGGAGACGGCCACTCCCATGGCAGAAGAGATGCCTTTGGTCCTTGCCGTCGAGCCCCAGGCTCCGGCATGGGCGCAGCATACCATCCAATTCCTCCAAATAGGGGAGCTTCCCGAGGAGCAAGAAGAAGCGGAAAAAGTAGCCCGTCGATTACGCCTTGTACCGATTAAATCGATGATGTCCTGTACAGGAGAAGGCCGAACGGTGTGAAATTGAAGTGCATCCCCCGGGAGGAAGGACTGGAGCTGTTGGCGGAGATACATGGAGGCATATGTGTCTCCCACATAGGGTAGAGGGCCCTTGCCAGCAAGGCGTTCCGACAAGGTTTCTTCTGGCCCACCGCCCTCCAGTATGTGACGACACTAGTAACCAAGTGTGAAGCGTGTCAATTCCATTGAAAGAAGCTTCATCAACCAGCTCAAGCCCTTCAAACAACCCCTGTCTCCTGGCCATTCTCGGTCTGGGGGCTCGATATACTGGGCCCTACCCCCGTGCTGTCGGGGGCTTTGAGTACTTGTATGTTGCAATCGAAAAGTTCACGAAGTGGCTGGAAATGGAAGTAGTGAGAAAGGTGACAGAACAGTCAGCCGTCAAGTTCTTCAAGGGACTGGTCTGCCGCTTCGGTGTGCCAAGTTGAATTATCACCGACAACAGCACGCAGTTCACAAGCCACACCTTCATGCAGTACGTTCATGAACTCGGCAACAAGGTCTGTTTTGCTTCCGTGGCACACCCCCGGAGCAATGGCCAAGCGGAGAGGGCGAATGCTAAAGTGTTGCAAGGCCTGAGAACGAAGACCTTTGACAGGCTACACAAGAGCGGAAGGCGCTGGATTGATGAGTTGCCGGTGGTTCTTTGGTCGATCAGGACGACGCCAAATCGAGCCACTGGTCAGACACCCTTTGCCCTAGTATATGGGGCAGAGGCAGTTCTCCCCACGGAACTCATATACGGGTCACCTCGAGTGCTCGCTTATGATGAGCTTGAGCAAGAGCGATTATGGCAAGATGATGGCAACGCTCCTTGAGGAAGATGCGTCTTGGGCGGGTGTGAGAGCAAAGACGCTACCAGCAAGCCTTCGCGCCGCTACCATAACCGCATAAAGAGTTCATGCCCAAGCTTTGAGGAAGGCCACCTTGTTCTTCGGCGTGTTCGATTGACCAAGAATACCAACAAGTTGACGCCAAAGTGGGAAGGCCCTTATCGGGTAATACAAGTCACGGGCCCGCGTAGTCCGCTGCAGAACCGAAGATGCTTGTCGGTGAGTAATTCCTGGAACATCGAGCATCTTCGCAAGTTTTACCCATAAGGCGCGGCTTGCCGGGCCACCCGGCAAGCCACCTTTTGTACAAGCTTTGCCGGCAAGGCACGTAACCCTCTGTACAAAGCCGGGCGCAGACCCTGAGCATAAATAAACGAAGCGCTGGCGCCCTAAGTTATAGCATGCATTCTAGGTTGAGTCTCTTCCTCGGTTAGGGTTGATAGTTCTTAGCGGCGACTAACCCCTAGCCTAGAGGTCGGGTGTGCGTCTTTTCTGTTTTCTTTGGTTCACAGGGCACTTCTGCTGAGCCACTAGGGAAAGGGAGAACGAATTGACGCTCTGACCCTGGGAAGGCAAGGCTTCCTGGTGCTGAAGATGTAAGGATCCAACCACGGCGAGCCAAGGTTGCCGGGGGCTGCGGATTCAGATAAGTTTTCCATCCCCCTGTTGTACATTTCTGTATGGAACTGGGACATGTGAAGCCTCGTTTATGTCTTAAACCCACCGTACTCCTTTTTTCCCTATACCCGAGAGTTACTTCCTGGGTCGGAATTTGGTAGTAGTTGCGGTGGCGAAGAGATGAACGAGGAGCCTAACTCTACTTCGCCCCTGCCTCCGCCAAAAGCACGAGAACGGTCGGCCGAAGAAGAGAAACTGCAAGGCTTGTTGCCGGGCGATAATGTTTATTATGAAATAACAAGGATTCATCCTTGGCATGGGCCTCGCTCACGAACGAAGAACCCGGCAAGCATCCTTTTTCATTAAAACTGTCCCATACAGGTACAATTCGTACGAAAAGAAAAACATGAACAAGGGGGATTACAAGCTTTAAATTTAACAAGGCCCAAAGGCTTACAGACTAAAAAAGAGATGAGATGCCCATAATTGTTTTCTTGTCCCTCTCCTCAGAAGATGGAGCAGGACAGCTGGAGGGCAA
The DNA here is from genome assembly GCA_021605145.1 of Aegilops bicornis. NCBI lineage: Eukaryota > Viridiplantae > Streptophyta > Magnoliopsida > Poales > Poaceae > Aegilops > Aegilops bicornis. Next base: position 321,279,999 of record CM038674.1, on the reverse strand, counting down.
AAAGAGCGCCTAGGCAAGGTGCGAAGAGCAGAAAGCTGGAAGATGAGGCAGTGGCTCGCCAATACGCGACGAAGGCGTCTGTGCCCGCGTACTATGAGTTAACGGCCGCCACCCGCCTTTTTCGCCTTCTCCAGCCCTCCTATGCCAGCCGCCCAAGGAGACGACGGGGAACACCCCGAAGGAGAGCGTGGCGAGGATGGCCCTCGGCAGGGCGCGTGAACGAGGGAGGGGCGGCGCGGTCAGTCGAAGTCAGAGTCGGCAGCCTGCCGCTCGACTCCCTTCTCGCCACTGTCCCTGTCCTCCTCATCACTCCCGCTCGAGGAAGAGTCTTCATCGTCGGAAGAGCTCTCAACGCAGCACTTCAGGCGAGTCCCAAGATCTCCAAAGACCTTGACAGAGAGCAGGCCGCCCTCCATTAATTTGAAGTAGAGGACGAGCCCCACCGTCAGGCTATGGATGCGGCAAACGTCTTCCACCCGTGACGGAGATACATGATGTGAGGAGCAGGGAAGTCAACGTCGACTTCGCATCACAAATTCCGCATCCCTCATGTGCAACCTGCTTGAGTGCAGGGACGGATCGAGCTCCATCTCCGCTGCAAAGGGGGTGAGGAGACAGAGACGACGACGCGGTGGCCGGCGCAGCCTAATGAAGAACTCGCGGGGCCGGTCCCCGATGTGACCCTCCATCGCGGGAGGCACCGCGGGCAGAGGCACGGCTGCCGCGCCACCTCGTGCCCCTCTCACCCGACCGCCACGGCGACCTCAGCCATGCCCCCTCCCTGTCGGATTTCGGGTTCTAGCAGACCCTCTAGGTTCGAACTCTGGGGTGCACGCGAAGATCTCACCTCCTACCTACCTACACCTGTCGCCTCGCAAGGATCTACACTACACAAAGAGCAACACAAGGGACACAAGGTTTATACTGGTTCGGGCCACCATCGTGGTGTAATACCCTACTCCAGTGTGTGGTGTGGTGGATTGCCTCAGGGGTGGATGATGAACAGTACAAGAAAGAACAGCCTCACGAGGGTCTGTTCTTGGCCGGTGCGATGAACTGCTAGGGGAGTTCAGTCTCTTCTCTCTCTCTAGATTGATCTCTCGCTCGATTGTGGGTGGCTAGTCCTATTTATAGGCAAAGGCCCTGGGCCTCTTCCCAAATATTGAGCTGGAAGGGCGCCAACAATTGGCCATTTTGAAGGGGAACATCTAGTACACTTATCCTGACTAAAGTCGGTCCTCGCTTTGCCAAAGACTCTGACGGTGGCGCTTGGCTTGGGCTCCACGACGACCTCCTTCCTACCGTTGTGTTGGTCTTGGTCTTGTTGCAATCGAAATGGTTGCCTTTGCTTGATGCTCTCGCTGCGCTTGCCTCCTTTGCACCAAAGAGGAAATGAGGACACTTCTTGTGGGCTGGCGCCGCTGGCACCCTTGGTCGTCATGGCTTGCGTCATGGGCACCTCGTGATGTACCCCGCCTTGATCTCTCCGCCTCCTCGCGAGCCCGGCTGTGAGGCCGTGCTGAGAAGCTTCTGTTGTCAGCCCATGAGGCTTGTCCCTCGTGAGGGTCTTGAGCTTGTCTTGATGAAGATGGGCGGCTGGGCCACCCTTGAGCCACGCCCGGAGGCAGCAGGCGAGCAAGTCTGGGTACCCCATTCCCGAACGCCGGCAGTAGCCCCAGACCCAAGGCGCTGGACTTGGCTTAGCGAGAGAAGCGAAGGGGCAAGCCTTGGCGCCATGAGCCTAACAGCTTCTTGACCTTGGGCGCCAGCGTGGCGGTTGATAGGACACAGGCGTCCACTATCCCCACGATGCCTCGGCAACTGCATGAATTGAAAAGTCCCTGCATGCAAAGCGGGTCATGATTACCTGTGATCGTGGAGGTCCACGGTTGGCCTTCCTCGGCTATAAGTACGGAATGGCGTGTGCCCTTCCAGTCCATCTCTCCTTGCTTCTCCTTCTTCTCCATGGCTCCGCCAAAGAGGTTCTCGGCCACGGAGAAAGGAAAGGCCCGCCAGGTGGAGCCTGACTCTCCCCCGGCCAAGCGCGGTCGAGGCCGTCCTCGCAAGCACCCTGTGGATTCCGTAGCGGCTTCCCGCGACCGTGGAGGCGATCTCCTGTGCAGTGACAGGCGTCAGGCCATTGATGGGGGGCGCGCTACAGCCGCGCGACCCCCTAGGCCGCGCTTCCACTCGGCAGAGGTGCTGCCGGAGTTTGTCGTGTGGTCGGTGGAGCCAACCAGCACCTGGCTCCAGCTTCCCCGCTTCCTTTTAGGTGAACTTCCGGCCGGCGCCCCGGGCGGTCTCTGGCTCCAGGCGGGCCAGTTGCAGCCAGGCCTCCTGGCTTCGCTCGAGGTCTCCGCCGCGGGAGCATGGCCTGTCCCGCGGTTGGCGAGCGTTTGCCGCCTTGCTATTGGTCGAGCAGCGGTGCACCACTGCACTTCAAGTTCGACGGCGACACCACCCTCTACGTGAGGGTGTTCGGGGAAAGATGGTCGCGACTTGGGTGCTGCCCGAGGGCGGCGACCGCGGCCGTGGGCCTAGCCCCGGCGACGATCGGGATGAAGATGACAACGCGCGCGTGGTTGGCGGCGCTCGGGGTTCGTCGAGCTTCGGCGACTCTTCTTCGGACAGCGGCTCCTCCAGCGGTGGCCGTGACCAGCCTCCACCCTGCGGCGCCTGCCTGGAGGGAGGTAGCGGGTCCGCCTGCCGTCGCACCTCGGTGAAGCGCGAGAGGGAGTCCGCCTGAGCTCCGGAGGCAGTTCGAGCCTCCGCCGCGAGTTGGTGTCAATTCAGCCGTGCATGTCTTGTTCTTTTCCTTTTCCTGCGCAAAGAGACCGTAGTGTAGGGCCCCGCGGGGGTGTGCTTGGACTGTTGTGTTAATTATTGTACTGTTTCCACTATTTCTGTATTAGGCTTCTGTTCCACACGCCTGCGCGTAGAAATTACTTAGCTTGGGGGCGACCTGTCGTGGTCTTCGCCTCCTGAGGTCGAGGCCTCTCGAACGCTTCATGCCCTGCAAAGATTAGCCAAGAGAGGTAGCTTCCGGCCTCAGTTGTGGAGGCGACCGACCCAGGTCCTGTGTTCGCATCGTGGTGCCCATGGGGCATGGACTGGAGGGGTGCTCCCGTAGTGGACCCGGTTAGGGAAGCCTCAAACAATAGGGTCAGAAAACACTCGCGAGGGTGCCCGCATTGCTCCCTTGCGAGACTCGCGCGAGAGAAATCGAGGCAGGAGAGCGAAGAAGGCAAAGAGTCACAAGCCAAAGACGGCAACAACTTCAATAAAAATTCAAATGGGAACGAACAAGACAACTGCAGAAAGCAAATGAAAAAGCCGTGTCCGGCACCTAATCTAGTCTTCGACGACTTCTCACCAGCGCGGAGCTAAGTGCTGCCTTGGGTGTGGAGGAGGAGCCCCAGGGCTGAGGCCGGTAGCTGTGAGACTCCGGGGTGTGTACAGCCCCAACTCATTATTATGTGAGAGTGTCACGGGCAGCGAGCTTCACATGCATTGGCCTTCTTCACAGGATCCGGGCCTTTCTTGGGGAAGCGAACTTCACAGGTGTTTGCCTTCTTCACAGGCACCGGGCCTTTCTCAGAAACATAAGCTTCACAGGCGTTTGCCTTCTTCACAAGCACCGGGCCTTTCTCAAAAACATAAGCTTCACAGGCGTTTGCCTTCTTCACAGGCACCGGGCCTTTCTCAAAAAGATAAGCTTCACAGGTGTTTGCCTTCTTCACAGGCACCGGGCCTTTCTCAGAAAGATAAGCTTCACAGGCGTTTGCCTTCTTAACGGGCACCGGGCCTTTTTAGGGGTAAAACCTCCGGAGGTGCTGGATGTTCAACGCGTTCTGGACGGGCACCCCCTCCTGAGTCTCCAAGCGGGCGGGCGGGCACAGAAACATGAACAATCTTGAACGGGCCTCCCACATGGGAGAGAGCTTATCTGATCCCTCCACCGGAGAGAACCCGTCTGAGCACGAGGTCCCCTACCTCAAGAGTTCTGGGGCGAATGTTGCGGCAGTGGTATCGCCGCAGTGCTTGTTAGTACCTCGCCGCTTGTAGCGCGGCTTCTCGACGATGCTCCTCCCCTAGCACGAGGTCCGTCCCCCGCATGGCGTCCTGCTGCGCCTCGTCGAACGCCAGGACCCGTGCGGAACGACGTCTGACCTCGTGAGGGAGGACCGCATCAGCTCCATAGACCAGGAAGAACGGGGTGTCGCCAGTCGGCTTGGTCACGTTCGTGCGGATGGACCACAACACAGACTGAAGCTCATCGTACCAGCCTCTGCTGCAGGCCTCCAGCTTCTTCTTGAAGGTCCTGGTTTTGAGGGCCCTCAGGACCTCTGCGTTAGCCCTTCGGCGACCGTTGCTCCGTGGAGTGCGCTTCTGGCGGCGTAGCATACCTGCGTCCCAAGGTTAGCACAGTATGTTTTGAAGAGGTTACTGGTGAACTGCGAACCATTGTCAGTGATGACGCGGTTCGGCACCTCGAACCGGCTCACAATGCCCTTGATGAACTTGACCGCGGAACCTGCGGGGATGGTGCGGACGGCTTCCACTTCAGCCCACTTGGTGAACTTGTCCACGGCGACGTAGAGGTAGCGATAGCCTCCCGGCGCCCGAGGGAACGGGCCCAGGATATCCAGCCCCCAGACTGCGAATGGCCACGAGAGGGTATAGTTTGCAGACCTCCCGCCGGCTGATGGATCTGCTTGGCATGGAATTGGCCGGCCTCGCAAGCCTTCACCTGTTCCACGACATCATTGAGCGCAGTGGGCCAATAGAACCCGCTGCGGAACGCCTTGCCAACAAGGGTCCACGATGACGAATGATGCCCACAGTCTCCACCGTGTATGTCTGCCAGCAGCTCCTTCCCTTGCTCCCTGGAAATGCAACGTAGGGACACATCATTCGGTCGCTTCCAGTAGAGCTCTCCATCCCTGATGCAGTACGTCATGGCTTGCCCCACCACAAGCTCCACTTCCTCCTCCTTTTCCGGCAAGGTCCCTTGCATCAGGTAACTCCGGAGCTCTGTGATCCAGCACCCCTCCTGAGGCTCCAGCGTCAGGAGCAGGCGCGCTCATGAGGCCGACCCGCAGACCAGGGCTCCCGAGGCAGGTGGCTGGGGGAGCTCTTCCCGAGGCTGCACCGTGCTTGACAGCGATGGCGTTGCCGAGGCCTTGAAGAGCCGCGCCTCGAAGACGCCAGGTTCATGTGGCAGCCTCCTGGATGCCTGTTTAGCGATGTCATCAGCCTCTTGATTGGTGCCGCGAGGCACATGCTGCAACTCCAGTCCCCAGAACTGCTTCTCCATCCTGCGGACCTCCGCGAGGTAGGCTTCCATGTGCTCATCCCTCGGCTCGTATACTTTGTTGGAGAAGTTGTCGAGGAGTTGTGAATCACCCTTGATGGTAAGGTGCTTCACTCCTGTGGCGACCAGCGGCCTTGGGCCTGCTATCGAGCCTTCATATTCTGCTATGTTGTTGGAGACCTTTTCTTCGTCTTTGGAAAGCAGAGCTGCCGCGGCGTAGTAGAGCTTGTCTTGAGTAGGAGATATAAGACCTTTGCGCCAGCCCAGCGCCGATGTGCGGAGAACGCCCCGTTGAAGTACATGACCCAACCGTCTGGTGCCTCGCTTCCCGGGGAGAGGGATCGATCTTCACCAGCCTTGAGGCCCGGCACCTCCGCCCATTCCGCCACGAAGTCCGCTAGCGCGGCCCCCTTGATGACTCTGGTGGTGCTGAATTCTAGCTGAAACGCTTGCAGCTCGATGTTCCACTCAGCGACTCTTCCAGCCGAGTTGGGGCTCCTGAGCACCCTTTCCAAAGGGTACGCTGAGACAACTTTGATGGGATGGCCCTGAAAATAGTGTCGCAGCTTGCGCGAGGAGGAGTTTCTGGGGCATGGGGTACCGTGCCCTCGCGTCCCGCAACACTGTGCTGACAAAGTACACAGGGTGTTCGACGATGTTGGGAGTGCTGGTGCTGCTGGCGTCCTCTGGAGGCCGTGGCGCCTCCTGAGACAGTGGAGCCCCCAGCGGCTGGTCGCCAGGGGGAGGGGTATCTTCTGTTCCGAGTGCGCTTCCCTGCGGCGGCTGATCCTTCTCGGTTGTGGTAGTGGTTTCTATGAGGCCCCCTTGATCCTGCTTCGCCTTGACCCGGGCAGCTGCCGCCGCTTTGGTCCAACGCTCCTCCCTAACCGCCACCAGGGCTGTGCTGGCAGAGTAGGGAGTGGCTGCAAGGTAGAGCACCAGGGGCTCTTGAGGGCGCGGAGCCACCATTACCGGAGGGCTGGGTAAGTACCAATTGAGATCTTGGAGCGCCTTGTCGGCCTCTTGATCCATTCAAAGGGGCCCTTTTTCTTCATCAGCTTGAAGAAGGGTAGCGCTCGTTCCCCCAACTTGGAGATGAAGCGTCCTAGTGCGGTCACGCGCCCAGTGAGCTTCTGCATCTCTCTGAGGGTCTTCGGCGGGCTCATGTCCTCGATGCTTTGAACTTTTCTGGGTTAGCCTCGATGCCCCGGTGGGACACGAGGAAGCCCAAGAGCTTGCCCGAGGGAACCCCAAACACACACTTCTCCGGGTTGAGCCGCGAGTTCGAGTTGAGGCTGTGAAGGTTTCTTCAGGTCTTGTACCAGGGTTACATCCTCCCGAGACTTCACCACAATGTCATCGACGTAAGCCTCAACATTCCTCGAGCTGCCGACCCAAGGCGATGTGCATCGGCGGCTGAAAGGTCGGCGCTCTGCGTTCTTGTGACCGAACGGCAACATGCATGTGTAGCAATACACTCCACTGCAGGGGTCAGAAAGCCATTTTTCCACGTCCTTCATCGCCATCTTGATCTGGTGATAGCCAGAGAAGGCATTCGAGGAAACATAACAGGTCGCACTTCGGTACGTGGAGTCGATTTATCCGATCGTCTGAGGGAGTTGGAATGGATCCCCGGCGAAAGCAGGCTTTGTTGAGGTTGGTGAAGTGGACACACATGCGTTCTTTCCCCCCTTTCTTTGGCACGACAACCGGGTTAGCCAACCAATCTGGGTATCGGACCTCGCGAATGACCCCTGCCGCCTCTAGCTTACGGGTCTCTTAGACGATGAAAGCCTGCTTCTCAGTGGACTACCGTCTTGCTTTCCGCTTCACGGGGCGCACGTTGAGGTGGTGCTCGATTACGCCTCTTGGGACCCCTGCCAGCTGATCAGGTCCCCATGTGAACACCTTCTTGTTCGCGCGTAGGAACTTGACCAGGGCCTCCTCACGCCGGGCTCGAGGTTGGCGCCTATGGTGAAGGTGGCATTAGTGGATCTGTCCTCGTCGACCAGTATCTGCTTGGTTTCCGCCTTGTCTTGGGTGAATAGCTGCTTCTTCTTGGCCAGCGCGGCCCCCTTGGGCTCAGGGGCGTCTGAGTCGGCGGGTTGTGCCGCCGCCACAGTCTTGAAGACGAGCTTGAGCACTTGCAACGCATCCCCGGTGTCTCCGGACACGGTGAGGACGCCGCTGCTCCCGGGCATCTTCATGAGGTTGTACGTCGGTTGAGTCGCGGCCATGAATCAGGCTAGTGCTGGGTAGCCGAGGATGGCGTTGTATGTGAGGCCGATGGGGGCAATGTCGAAGTCGATTAGCTCCGTGCGGAAGTTGTCGTAGGTGCTGAAGGTCACTGGAAGGCGGATCTGCCCCAGGGAGCCGGCGGAACCGCCCCCGATGCCCAAGAAGGGCCTGCTGGGCTGAAGCCGCTCCGGCGGTACGTGGAGGAGGCTGAAGGCTTCAGCCGAGAGCACGCTGAGGCCTGCGCCACCATCGATGAGAGTCCTGGTGACGGCCACCTGGCAGATGGTGGGAGTGCACAGCATTGGGAGCGCGCCCGAGCAGGCTGAGTTGGAAGGATGATCCTCCTAGCTGAAGGCCAGATCGGCCTTGGCGCCGACCGACTCGGAGGAGCCCCATGCTGCGTGGAGGCAGCGCCGATCTGGTGGACGAATGGCTTGATGTGCCAGCTTTGAAGGTGGCGCTGCGAAACCGCCAGGGAGAGTTGTGACGACCGGGCGCGGCGCAGCGTCTTGGCCGGGCGAGGAAGAGGTCGCGCAGCTCCTCCCAAGAGGTCCTGAAGCCGCCGGGCAGGTGGAGCATCCACATGCGTGGGCGCAGTGAGGGCCATGGGAAGCGATTAGCCATGACCCTGTAAATGCCGCCCACGCTTGAGGCGGCAACCCCCTCGTACGCCAGCTGGAAGGCCAACGGATCACTCATGCCGTTGTAGCGCGGGGTGGCGTCTCCGGCTTGAACTTGTTCAGCCACTGCACCTGTCGCAGGGCTGGGGCCAAGGCTCGGAGCCCCCTGGCCCCTGCATCATTGCTGGCGACCGGAGCGGGCGGCGCGCTACTCATCATAGGGCGAATCGTGATGTTGGCGGAGAGCGGTCGGCGGAAGGGAAAACTCCGACGCACCTACCCGGGCGCGCCAAATGTCGGATTCGGGTTCGGCGGACCCTCTAGGTTCGAACTACAGGGTGCACACGGAGATCTCACCTCCTACCTACCTACACCTCGTCGCCTCGCAAGGATCTAAACTACACAAAGAGCAACACAAGGGACACAAGGTTTATACTGGTTCGGGCCACCATGGTGGTGTAATACCCTACTCTAGTGTGTGGTGTGGTGGATTGCCTCAGGGGCGGATGATGAACAGTACAAGGAAGAACAGCCTCATGAGTGCATTTCTTGGCGGTGCGATGAACTACTAGGGGAGTTCGATCGCTTCTCTCTCTCTCTAGATTGATCTCTCGCTCGATTCAAGATGCCTCTACCACTGTGGGTGGCTAGTCTATTTATAGGCAAAGGCCACAGGTCTCTTCCCAAATATTGAGCGGGAAGGCGCCAACAATTGGCCATTTTGAAGGGAACATCTAATACACTTATCTCGACTAAAGTCGGGTCCTCACTGTCCAAAGACTCGAGCGGTGGCCTTGGCTTGGGCTCCACGATGACCTCCTTCCTGCCGTTGTGTTGGTCTTGGTCTTGTTTCACCGAAATGGTTGCGTTTTCTTGATGCTCTCGCCTGCGCTTGCCTCCTTTGCCCCAAAGAGGAAATGAGGACATTCTTGGCGGCTGGCGCCCTTTGGCGCCCTTAGTCGAAATCATGGCTTGCGTCATGGGCACCTTGTGAGGTACCCGCCTTGATCTCTCCGCCTCCTCGCGAGCTAGCTTTGTGAGGCCATGCACGAGGAAGCTTCACGTAATCCGCCCGCGATGCTTGGCCCCTCGCGAGGGTCTTGAGCTTGTGCTGATGAAGATGGGCCGAACTGGGCCACCCCTTGAGCCACGCCGCAGGCCGCAGGCAGGCAAGTCTGGGCACCCCCTGAGGGAGTCCCGGACTAGGGGCTGTCCGGATAGCCGGACTATCATCACGGCCGGACTCCAAGACTATGAAGATACAAGATTAAAGACTTCTTCCCGTGTCCGGACAGGACATTCCTTGGCGTGGAAGGTAAGCTTGGCGATACGGATATGTAGATCTCCTACCATTGTAACCGACTCTGTGTAACCCTAACCTATCCTGTGTCTATATAAACCGGAGGGTTTTAGTCGTAGGACGAACAACAATCATACCATAGGCTAGCTTCTAGGGTTTAGCCTCCTTGATCTCGTGGTAGATCTACTCTTGTACTACCCATATCATCAATATTAATCAAGCAGGAGTAGGGTATTACCTCCATCGAGAGGGCCCGAACACAGGTAAAAACATCGTGTCCCTCGTCTCCTGTTACCATCCGCCTAGACGCGCAGTTCGGGACCCCCTACCGAGATCCGCGGTTTTGACACCGACATTGGTGCTTTCATTGAGAGTTCCTCTGTGTCGTCGCTGTCAGGTAGGATGCCTCATCTTGTCTTTAAAGACGATACCATCGCCAAAGAAGCCTCGGCCACTAGTCAGACTCTTCGGCTAGGCGGTTTTCTCATGACCGCTAGTTCGGCCGCCGCGCCGACGATGGCCTCTCGAGTCATCGAAACCAATCTCCAAGTTAGTTCAGAACTTGCCGAACAGTTAGATCCGATCGAGCTCTCCTCCGTAAACGAGCTCATGGATCGCATCGCCACTGCAGGAGTCGCCACAGTTACGACCGGATCGGGCCTAAAACCGATCTGAGAGAGATCAACCCTCCCCAGGCTACCCATCATGTTGCTGTGATAGAGGAGCAATGCGGCGACTCTTCTCCTATCTTAAGGACTAGCTACGTCCGGATTCCCGATCCCTCCATGCCGAATTCCGGCGGAGGGACGGATGTTGATGAAGCCCAGAACTTAAAGTCAGGCGGCGGGTCGGACTCATTGCATAGCACTCAAAAATCCAAACTTCCGAGTTCGGAAACTTCCCGGCCCTTGATTCCTTAATTGGACAGGGTTCCAGATTTAGTGCCACCCGCCCACCCAAACATTAACGATCTCTCTCGAATTCGGCAAGAGCCATGAAACGATTACATCATTCTTGGGCGATTCCACAGTTATGAACAGGATAAAGGACTGCCGAGAGGAGGGCTTAATACCAATCTTCTGCAATAATTGCACGAACAAGGGAATCCTAAACGCCACAAGTAAATGCCAAAAATTACACGCTTTCTTGACTTGGTGACCATCGTCTACAAAAATCTTGTGCGATGGAGAGCGCTGGAAAACCGAAAGTAAATTTTGGGATAATCCGGCCCCAAATACATCCCTAGTCCGGAACAAAAGGGTGCATCATTATCAAGCACCTGGGTTGAATACCAAAAACCAAAACCCCTAAAGTGCGGAACTGCATCTTTGGAGGGTTGGCTAAACGGATTCGCAAAGACGGCCTCCATCGGGGCATAATTAAACCACGATGTAGGCGCGCACTACGAAATTTCTACAAGAAAAGCGGGACATCTTTGCACGGCACCCTTCGGACATGCCAGAATCCCACGTCAGCTGGCCGAGCACAGCCTAAACATCCTAAAAGGATTCAAGCGGTCAAACAGTCTCTTGGCGCTTTTCCGAACCCAAGAGGCAGGCCATGGGAGGAGCTAGCCAATCTTTTGGAGGCCAGATTCATCAGAGATATAAAACATCCGGACTGGCTAGCAAACCTGGTGATGGTACCAAAGAAGGATAAATCATGGCACCTATGTGTTGATTTCAAAGACCTTAATAAGGCTTGCCCAAAGGATCCCTTCCCCCTCCCTCGAATTGATCAAACCATTGATGCTACAGCAGGACATGACTCATTGTGCTTCCTCGACGCGTACTCCGGCTACCACCAAATCAAGATGGCGGAGCCAGACCAAGCTGCAACAGCATTCATCACTCCATACGGCCCGTTCTGCTTCAACACAATGCCCTTTGGGCTCAAAAGCGCCGGACGCAACATATCAACGCATGATTCGGACATGTCGGCAAACCAGATCGGCAAAGCGGTGGAAGCATATGTAGATGGCGTGGTCGTCAAAACCAAGCACGTCGAAACTCTATTAGGCGACTTGAGGCTCACATTCGACAATCTTGAAAATATGACATCAAGCTCAATCCGGAAAAATCGTCTTGGCGTTCGGTCGAAAAGCTCCTGGGCTTCATTGTGTCCGGTAGAGGAGTTGAAGCAAACCCAGCCAAGATTCGAGCTCTGTCACAATTGGATATTCCAAAAGACCTCAAACAAATACAAAAATTGGCCGGGATGCGTAGCGGCTCTAAGCCGCTTTATCTCCCGTTTAGGAGAAAAGGCATTACCTCTTTACCGCCTCCTCCGCCGCAACGAACACTTCGAGTGGACGGATGCCGCCACGGCCGGACTCGAAGAAATAAAGGCCATTTTGGCAACAAATCCGGTCCTCGCCACGCCCAACGTGGGCGAACCAATGCTATTATACATCGCCGTAATACATCAAGTTGTTAGCGCGGTGCTCGTTGTCGAACGAGATACGGACGGACACCGGTTCCCTATTCAAAAACCGGTTTATTATGTGTCCACTGTCCTAACTCCATGCAAGTCCCGGTACCCACACTATCAAAAGATAGCATACGCGGTGTTCATGGCATCCCGGAAGCTGCGACACTACTTTCAAGAGTGTTCGATAACGGTAGCCTCTGAAGTACCTCTTAATGACATTATAAACAACCGTGTCGCGATGGGCCGGATTGCTAAATGGGCCATAGAGCTCCTCCCATTCGACATAACTTATAAGCCACGACGAGCTATTAAGTCGCAGGTTTTGGCCGACTTCGTGGCCGAATGGACTGAAGCTGAACTCCCTAAAGAGTACGGTGCATACTCCAATTGGATCATGCACTTTGTGGCTCCAAAATGTTGGCTGGCCTGAAATTTGGCGTCGTCTGGCGTCCCCAACCGGGGACACAGTCCAATACATCCTTGAGATAATGTATACGGACTCCAACAACGCAGCGAATCTGAGGCCCATACGCACGGCCTCCGGATGGCGATCTCCATGGGCATTCAACGCCTAGAGGTGCGCGGGGATTCGAACCTCGCAATATCTCAAATAAACAGAGACTTTGACGCCAAAGATCCGAAAATGGCAGCATACCGCAATGCGGTCCTAAAAATGTCAGCATAGTTTGAAGGGCTCGAATTTCATCATATAGCCCGGGACAACAATAATCGATGCAAAACGTGATGCCGTCCCACCCAATATCTTTCTGGAACGGCTGTTCAAGCCATCCGTACTATGGGAAGGGGAGTCCGGCAATATCAATCCGGACCCAACCGCCTTTACTGACGCGAACACTCGACATAACCGGAGGCTCTGCCCGAGATAACACCCTCTGCTCACGAAATAATGGCGGTTATCGCCCCATGGACGGAACCATTCCTAGCCTACCTAACTAGGCGGGAACTCCACGAAGACCAAAATGAGGCTCGCTTTGCATAATCTGGCGCTCTAAAGCCTATAAAGTCCATGAGGTAGAGCTTTATAAGAAAAGCACTTGCCGGAGTCCTTCAAAGGTGTATCTCCGAAGAGGAAGGGTGAAACCTCTGGCTGAAATTCATGCCGGATGGGTGGGCACCATGCAGCCCGGGCCATTGTAGGCAAGGCCTTCCGTGCAGGATTTTATTGGCCGTGGCCGAGGCGGAATCTGCGAGGACTTAGTCCAACGATGCGTCGGTTGCCAGCTTTTGCTAACCAAAGCCACATGCCACCCACCGCCCTTAAAACTATACCCATAACCTGGCCGTTCAGCGGTGCAGGGGCTTGACATGGTTGGACCCCTCAAGGGAGGAACCCACAAGAAAAAATACCTATTGGTCATGGTGGATAAATTCACCAAATGGATAGAGGCCAAGCACTGTTAAAGCGGCGAATCCGGACGATGTGAGACTTCATATCGGGGTAGTGCATCGTTACGGTGTCCCCACGGTATCATCGCGATAATGGCACCAACTTCACGGCCGATGAGGTCAAATCATGGTGCAAAAACATGGGCATCAAGCTCGATTACGCCTCGATCTATCACCCTCAAACCAGCGGCCAAGTCGAACAGGCAAGCGGTCTAATCATGGCGGCATTAAACCCGGACTAGTGCGGTCCCTCAAGGAATCTAACACACCTTTGGGTCGAGGAGCTCGACTCCGTACTGGGGGGCTGCGGACCACGTCGAATCGTACTACGGATTTACACCATTGTTCATGGTATGCGGCAGAGGCGATCTTGCCCTGCGACATAATACATGACTCACCTCGCGTGACGCATGTATGAAGAAAGAAGAAGCCGAGCTTGATCGGCGGGACAGTTAGACGCCTTTGGAGGAGGAGCGAGGCGTGGCAAAAGCTCGTTCCGCATTCTATCAACAGCAGGCTCGAAGATATCAAAGCGGGGAAATGCGGGCCAAATCTTATAACGTTGGCGAACTAGTTCTATGCCGGTAGGACAAGAAAAAGGAAAAACTCAAGCCCAAATGGGAAGGTCCCTTCATCATCGACCTGGTCTGACGGCGGAGCATACCGTCTGCGAAACGCATCGGATAACCGACTCGAGCCGAACCCATGGAACGCAGCCCGTCTACGAAGATTCTACGCCTAAGTGCCGGACTCCAAGTTCGTCTCCTTCCTCCGTCCGGATTCTTTATTTTTGCTTTTCGCTGTCTTTTATTTCTCTCCTTCCTCCTTCTACTTCATGTAGCCTCTAGAGACTCGTTTGCACTTTTCCACTTTTTACACTTGACGCCGTCCAGCGCTCATTATACTGAGGGCTTCTTTAACGAAGCTTATTTATCTGGGCTTCATGCCCGGCACATGTATTAAACTTCCGCATGTACCTTTTGTTCACCATTATATGCATTGATATGACTTAAGTTTTGGCCAAGCTGGGTTGCTGGCTCATGCTTACCCCTATGTTCCCGATTGTTCGGCTAGGTGGTAAAGGAGCACCTCTGCGATTATTCTTGCCGAATTGACCGAATGTGTACCTCGGTGGGTGAAGCGAAAGCTAAGCGTTCTTAAGGGAATATTCGGTCGTTGAACTGAAAGATGATTTTTAACTATTTACCCATCTGCCCCAGATGATTTTACGCTTTATAGCAGCTTTGACATGCACTTTAGGGCATGCATCCCAGCGAAAAGGAACCCTTAACGGAACTATTCTCCACGGAAGATGTTTCTTACTACCCATGTAATATAACATAACTTGTTGGGCACTTATACGTCTGACAACAATGACCCCTACCGCTGGTCTCCATGCATACCACAGTTCTTATATAACCACGAAGGTATTCGGACACACTCCGGACTATTGGAGTGCGGAGGTCGGCTTAAAAAAGGTCCGCTATGACAAACGATCTACAATCCGGCTAGAAGACATTCTTTCATGTCATATTTTTACATAGTCAACTCGACTCATTGTATTCCTCCTCAATACCATCTAATAGGCTATCTAATTTACAATCTTGCTGGGAATACTTGGAGGCCAATTCTACTTGGCCGTACACTAAGCTTCTGAGGATCTCCATCCCATCCGCCCCACAGGTCCGACCTCGGCCATGTGGTTTGGTTCGACAACCGTGTACCGCGTCTTTACCATGGCCCGAGGCTTCCTGGTGCCTTGACAGGCCGATATCTTCCATAACGGAAGCGCCGCCGTGCTCCTTGAAGCCGCTCCACCAGCTCCCCAATGCCTTGAGCGGGGAGATAGGTGGCCACAAGGCCTGGCGATGCCTTTCATCACCTGCGGACTCGTTAAATGCGGTAGCCTTGATTCGGGAAGAAGATCACCCGAAGAATTGGGCATCTCCTCCTCAGGATGACCTGTGAGAAAACCTACATACATGTTTATGTTAGTCGCCTTCCTCGCCGAACTCTTTCAAAGTTCGCTCAAGCACTTACTGAAAATGTCGCGACAAAGCCACCGATTCTCCTTTACAGAGTCAGCTAACTGGGCACGAACGACCTTTAGTTCCTCACCCAGCTTGGTGTTGGCGTCTTGGAGGTTATTCTTCTCCTGCCGCACCCTCGTAAGCACGCTCTCGCCAGCCTTTAACTAGCATAAGAGTTGTTGCCTATCCGGATCTTGTCCGGCGCCATCTGCAATGTTTTTGTCAGATTTACACACCCGCCGCACTTCATAAATTATTTATCTTCCGAGGCGTATATTACCAGAGGGGGTCTCTGTGGCTCCCCGTGGCGGCTAGTGCTTGGCCTCAAGTTGGGCGTGCACTCCTCCGGCTCTGGGACGATCGGGTATTCTTTTCTGTAAGATCCTGCATAACAAATGATCCTTAAATCAGTTATTCTAACTATTTTAAGTCTCGGGGGCTACTGGCATATATAACTGTCAAATTTCCTTACACGTATATCCTTCACATACTGCTCCGTGGCTCTGGATAGACCATCTTGAGTGGCACGGAGATGCGCATCTCCCAAATCAAAGGCATTCAAGGCCTGCAGGGAGAAATATCGTCCACGAAGAAGCTGTCGTGGCGCCTATGATTCAAGGCGCTCTCCACCTCGGAGTTGGTGGCGGACAACCTGTCGGCATCCTGCAGCCGGAGGAGCATCCGGCCTTGCGTCTCGATGCTTTCGCCTCGACCTCCGGACCCGGCTTTGAAGCTTCTCCGGTGAAGGTTCGATCGGCAGCCTCTCCGGACTCGATCCGTGGCGCTCTTTTTCTGAAAAGAGCATCGGCGTTAATCGCCTTCGAGAATCAATCACAGGAGTATGGTGACATGCCATACCGTTGCGGCGGAGTTTCGATCCGGACCGCACTTCTTTTTAACTTCTTGAGGCCGCCGCCCTTTGTTGGCCAGCCGCCATGAGCTCGGCTTCTGCCTCGAAGGTACCCCTGCGAAGCACCATTGGTATCTTGTGATAAAAATAAGCATGGATGGAGTCGTTATCGGTGTTTTGGGATCTCGGTCTCATTTACGTGAGGCTGCAAGTATTCCGGGGTAATCGGCCGTAATGGCAACCAACGCATTGTCGATGCTAAGTTGGTGGAATACCCGTCGATCAACTCCACCTTTATATCCAGATCCTCTTGGAGGTCGGATCGAGGATCGTTCGGATCCTCGGGTTGTGGGGCGGGTTATGTATCTTCTCCATAGTCCGGCGCAGTTCTGCGCGAAACCACGAAATGAGATATTTAACCATGGGAACATGGACGGACAGGTCACAAAGATGTTTGCTTACCCAGCCGAGGATTATTGAAGAAAACTCTTTGATGGATTGACACGAATCCTCCTCCTCCCCTTTGTACATGGCAGACAAGATCTTCACCAGTTCGGTGACCGATCCACGGCCCTTTGCGGCCATGGCGGGTGGCATCGTCCTCCCGTTGAACTCCCACATGGGGTGGCCCCTGTATTGGGCGGCTGCACTCCCTCATAATGCAGATTGCCATGACTCCTGTCATGGTCAATCCGGCATGAAACCCGATAACCTTATTCGGCTCATCAAATAACGGACATCCCGGTCATCTTCTCTCCGGGGGCTCCGAGGGCGCCAGCTTAGGCGCTTCTTTAGAGGAGCATTGCTGAACTCCGGAAGGCCGATCCGAACAGGATCCGGCAGCGGGACGTCCTCCATGTAAAACCATTCTGAAGGCCAGTCTTCGGACGCCTTCTTTGGGGTTCCGGATAGGTATCCGGTCCTGGCGATGCGCCATAGCTCGGCTCTGCCCACTTGATATATTGACCCCTCATGAGAACGGGGTACTAGGCAGAATATTCTCTTCCACGGCCGAAATGAGCCTCGGCGCCCAGAACAGTTCGCAAAGGGCCACGAAGCCGCGATGTGCTAGATGGAGGCAGGAGTCGGATGGTGCAATTGGAGGCCGTAGAACTCCAAGAGCCCGGGAGAAAGCGGATGGATTGGAAATCCGAGTCCTCTTACTAGATAAGAGAAGAAGCACACACTGCTCTCCTTTAGAGGGATCGGGGCGCTCTCCGCTTGCTTTCCGCCCTTATAGGTGGCAAGTCCGGCTCGAACCCGGAACCATGAAGGCGGAGGGAGAAATCCCTTGGCTTGGAGTATAACTAGCTCGCTATGCTTGGGACTGAGCATCTCTCCCAATTTCTGGCTGAAATTTGGGAGGCGCAAGAAGGAGGAGCAGCGTCATTTGTCCATTATGGAATGGGCTTTGGTCGAGGCGCTCCGATGAAAGCTTCGCATAAAGGGGGATGGTGTGACTCAGATCTAGATCCTTGCCCCTTTTATAAGCAGCTCATTTGCGCAGCTAGGGGGGTAATTGTAAAAATACCCTGGCTTTTCACATTCATTCAAACACGTGGAAGATGGCCATTATTGGGTGCAGAAGCCGAGGAGTGCAGCATTTATCAGAAGCCGGACACTATTCGACAAGTATATGGAATTTGGAGAAGAACCCGGCTCGCAATGCCGAAGACAATCAACGCGCCGGACTCATCGTCATTGAAGCCTGGTTCGGGGCTCTTGAGGGAGTCCCGGACTAGGGGTGTCGATTAGCGGGACTATCATCACGGCGGACTCCAAGACTATGAAGATACAAGATTGAAGACTTCGTCCCTTGTCCGTTTGGGAATTTCCTGGGCGTGGATGGCAAGCTTGTGTATAGGGATATGTATATGTCTTACCTTTGTAACCGACTCTGTAACCCTAACCTATCCTTGTCTATATAAACCGGAGGGTTTTAGTCCGTGGGGCGAACAACAATCATACCATAGGCTAGCTTCTAGGGTTTAGCCTCCTTGATCTCGTGGTAGATCTACTCTTGTACTACCCATATCATAAATATTAATCAAGCAGAGGTAGGGTATTACCTCCATCGAGAGGGCCCGAACACAGGTAAAAACATCGTGTCCCTCATCTCCTGTTACCATCCGCCTAGACGCACAGTTCGGGACCCCCTACCCGAGATCCGCCGGTTTTGACACCGACACCCCCGTTCCCAGAATGCCGACACTACCCCTTCCTCTTATGGCTGGCTCCGCCGCCACGGGCTTGAGGGAGGGAGGGACGCGCTGCCAAGCAGTGACCCTCGCTGCCACCGTCGAGGGCCCAGAACCTCCTGTCACCATGGCAAATGGAAGAAAGAAGCAAAGATGAAGGGGGATGGATACTGAAGAATGTGGGGTGGTGCTCTCTCTCCCCCTCTTTATAAAGGGGCGGGGTCGAAACCCAGCCGCCCCACTCAGCCAATCCAGCCGGCGGAGGGGCAGGGAATCTGGACCGACCCGCTCTCCCAACCAGCGACGGCCCGGTTTCCCTCCTCCATAGCTCGCCACCTGCATGAAGGACGCGTGGAAAGCATGCAGGGTCGAAAGGACGGGTGAGGCGACCGTTCCCCTCCCCGTAATCAGGGGGGCATGGCCGCCTTAAAGACTGCGACCCGAGTCCATCCAGTAAATGAAAAGCGCCTCAACGCCTCCCTCTTTTTACGGGGAAGGCGCGAGCCGCCTCTTTACTGCGACGTGACGCACGCGTGCGAAAACCGCCCGACGCATGACCCCCACGTCACGCACGATCCTCCACGTCATGCGCGGGTCGTGGGAGGCGCAGCGCGCGAAAAGTTTTACCGCGGTAAAAACCGCCCCTCCTGCCCGCGCACCGTATTGGGCCTGGCCTAACAACGTGTCGCGCTTATGTGTGGCCCAGGCCCGGGGTCTCCTGTCGGTGTACAAAAGAAGGTGCGCACCTTTGTACCCCTTTACCTATGCACGGACAGTCGGAGCCGCGCCCACGGCCACACCAAGCAGAACAGGGGAGGTGAACCGAGGTGAAACCGAAGCCCAAGGCAGCCAGAGCAACGCCAAGGACGAGACCACAAAAGAGCAGAGGGACGAAGCAGGTTCCCCCGAAAAGACCCTTGCCGGGGCAGCCTCCGCGGCCCTGGCAAGGCCCTTGCCGGGGCGGCTCGTCCAACACCAGCGGAGCGCACCACCCTTGAACACACGGTCTCCAACACCATCAACCACGTTGGTCCAGGGCTCGGGAGGCACCTCCATGGTGGCATGCAGATCTTTGTGAAGACAAGGAATCTTCAAGATCAGATGAGGATTAAAAGACACCTATCCTCGGCAAGATCCTTGCCGAGGGAGCCCTAAGACCCGGCAAGACCCTTGTCTGGGGCGACAAGACGCCTTCTGGCCGAGGCCCTTGCTGGGCCACCCAGCAAGGCCCTCACCAAGGGCGCCAGCAGGGCCACTTCCAGGCCCGCACCAGCCAAGTTTCCACCACCGTTCGCATGCAGCTGCCAGCCCAACCAGCTGGGCAGGCACCTGCGTGGCAACATGCAGCTTCCAGGCCAACTCAGCAAGCGCCTGTGTGGCGGTATGCAAATCTTCGTGAAGACTTTACCACAGCGCCACCTCAGCTGCCTGCCTGCCTACATCACTACAAAAAAAAGACACATCCGTGACATTTTGGGGCGAACAATTTTTTTTCTGTCATACATATGACACTTCTATGACGATAATTCTGACAAAACCCGATATCATCATAGATGTGGTGGGCTCCTACTTCTATGACACAAAATCATGACAGAAAATGGGCTTTTCGTCATGGGCGGGCCGGAGACGCAGCTGCATGACATTCTTCGGGCCGTCCATGACGGAAAAAACCATGGTAGAAGCGAGGGCGAGGAAAATTTCGGCGAGTTCCGATTCTTGTGGGAGGTCGGGGCGAAGCGATGTGTGTTTCTCTCGCACACGTGCAGCGTGTGTGTGAGGCATTGGCTCTAATCGAACTCGAGCGAGGCGTTGGGCTCTGGCGAACCCGGCGATTGCGCTGCGAACTTCTGGCGTTACTAAACCCGAGCTATCGATCGATGGTCATTAAGCGAACCCGATCGAGCATTCTTCGCTCTTGCCGCTAAGCGAAGCCGATCGATGCCGCCTCTGGGATGAGCGGTGGCGTTGCGGGGGGTTGGATGAACAGCGGCGGTGGCGTTGCCTCTGGATGAACAGGACCCGTGGTGTGGTGGAGGGCTGGATGAGCGATGAAGCGGTGGAGGGTGCCCAGGGAGGGGTGGTAGAACAGGACCCCGTGGTGTGGAGGGCTGGATGAACAGTAGATGGTGGAGGGGTGGTTGAACAGTAGCCGGTGGAGTAGCGCGTGGTGGAGGCTGGATGAATAGGAGCCCGTGGAGGCTGGAGGAGGTCGACGGTAGCCCGTGGAGGCTGGAGGAGGTCGACGGTGGAGATGGACAATATCCCGTGGAGTCCCGTTTTGTGGTACACCACATCCCTCCCGATCAACAGGACACCCGTTTCGCCCGTAGGAGGTCCGTTTTGCGGTACGCCACACCCCTCCTGATCAACATGACCCCCGTTCCGCCCGTAGGAGGTCCTTTTCGTCCGTTTTGCGGTACGCCACACCCCTCCCGATCAACAGGACACCCGTTCCGACCGTAGGAGGTCCGTTTCCTCCGTTTTGCGGTACGCCAGAACCCTCCCGATGAACATGACCGGTTTGAACGTGCCCGGTCGAACACAAGGCTGTTTCCTCCATTCTGCGGTACGCCAGGCCTCGTTTCCATTGCCTGTTCCGTCCAAGCCCTCCGGATGAACATGACCACGCATTCCGTTCCGACCCAGCCGGTTGGCTCCCACGCGTTCCGTTGCCTCCCCATGAACACGACGCGTTCCGTTGCCTCCCCATGAACACGACGCATTCCGTTGCCTCCCCATGAACACGACGCATTCTGTTGCCTCCCCATGAACACGACGATGACACTGTTTCTCCGTTCCGACCCAGCCATGTACACGAGCCCCGCCGCACGTATGCGCGAGTAGGCGTTCGAGACTTCGCCCGTATGTACGTGCGTGGCGTATTTTCTTTCTTGCAACCTGGCGATGTACGTGCGTGTACATGCTACGTGTGCGCCTCTACTACGACGCGTCGCGCCTCTACTATGACACGTCGCGCCTCTACATCCACCAAGATATATATGCATTACGTTCGCGACGAATAATAAAGCTAATGCGCTTGACCAGGTGGATCCCGGTATCGGGCACTTCCTTACTGCGAAGATGTGGTGATGGGTCCCAGCAGTCAGGGGGTGAATCGTTTTTTTGCCCAGACGCACTTCCTTGCGTGCGAAGGTGTAGCTGCTGGGTCCCAGCAGTCAGGGGGGAATCGTTTTGTTTTTTTGCCCGGACGCACTTCCTTGCGTGTGAAGATGTAGCTGGTGGGTCCCAGCAGTCAGGGGGGCGAATCGTTTATTCGGACGCACTTCCTTGAATGCAAAGATGTAGCTGGTGGGTCCCAACAGTCAGGGGGGCAAATCGTTTTTTCGGACGCACTTCCTTGCATGCGAATATGTAGCTGGTGGGTCCCAGCAGTCAGGGGGAAACATTTTTTTTCACGAAATATGGTGATCCGTCCGGTGGGTCCTCGCTGTCAGGTGGAGGAATAATTATTTTGCGCGTAAGAAGGAGGAACTTCCTTGCTGCGGCCGTGGACCCAGTATCGACCTCTCCACGTCTGATCCATGTCCGATGGAAGCCATTCCTTGACCGCGTTGACCATGCCGCACCGAGAGCACCAGGGCGGTGGACGACAACGAGGCCTAGGAAGGGGACGACACGGAGCCGGGGAAGACGCGGCAGTGGATGCCCATGCGTAGAGGAGTATGAGGGTTACGTTCGGCTGTGGTGTGAGGCTGCCGTCGCCAAAGAATAATAGGGGGTGTGGGTGCGTAGAGGGATGGCCTGGCCAGCGGTGGGAGTAGTAGGGGGCGGTGAGGCCTCCGCGGCATCACA
Organism: Aegilops bicornis; assembly: GCA_021605145.1. Lineage (NCBI taxonomy): Eukaryota > Viridiplantae > Streptophyta > Magnoliopsida > Poales > Poaceae > Aegilops > Aegilops bicornis. The sequence continues at coordinate 321,257,799 of CM038674.1, read as the reverse complement.
GCCGGCCACGAGCGGCAGGAGCAGGCGGCACGACCGGCGCTGCTTTGGGTGGCTGGAGCAAGAAGACTAGTGGTTGAAGAAGCACTACGGCCGTTGGATGGACATCGTACGGTCACTGGAGCTAGAATCATTCATATATTGACTAAAGTTGACAAAGGCCTCCGTCCCAGTCAACTTAGTAGGCCCACAAGTCAGCCTCCCACCAAGGTGGGTCCCAGCTAGCGAAATACTGGTGGCCCGTTCGGTGGGTCCCTGCCGTCAGGTGGAGGAATAATTATTTTCCGCGTAACAAGGAGGCCCTTCCTTGCAGTTGCCGTGGACCTATCTATCAGCCTCTCCACATACAGTACTCTTCCGATGGAAGTCGGTCGTTGACCACATTGACCACGCCGCGCCGAGAGCACCACGGCGGTGGACGACGGCGAGGCCTAGGAAGGGGACGACGCGGAGCCGGGGAAGACGTAGCAGTGGAAGCCCGTGCGGAGAGGAGTACGAGGGTTCACCGGTTCGGCTGCGGTGTGAGGCTACCGTCGCTGTAGAATAACAGGGATTGTGGGTGAGTAGAGGATTGCCCTGGCCAGCGGTGGGAGTAGTAGGGGGCGCTGAGGCCTGCGCGGCAGCATAGCCGGCCACGGGAGGCGGGAGTAGGCGGTCCGGATGGCGCTGCATTGGCGGCTGGAGCAAGAAGATCAAAGATTGAAGAAACACGACGGCCGTTGGATTGACACCCAATGGTTACATCTGCTAGAATAGTTTGTTGACGTATATAATAACTAAAAAAATCTTGCATACGCGTCAACTAAATAGGCCCACAAGTCAGACCACTCCCTCTTTTTTTAATAATTTATATATAGCTCATGGCAACTTCTTATGCAATTTAATGCAGTCGTTTTTTGGTTGGCCAGGGCCAATTTAGCATATTTCTGTGGGTTACAAACTATTTTTAATACCTAAATGTCGAGCCAGATTTAAAGTACTTTGAAGATATATTTAAATTAGGTTAATGCCCAGTGAAATAGGAATCTGAAAATGTGAAAAAATTTAGAAATTATAAAGTAATTGCCAATTTATCATCTGTTTTTATATTTACAACCCATTTCATATTACTTTCAAGATTTGCAGGTGTCTTGAAAGAGTTGCGGCTTTGTCAGGCGTAGAAAAATAAGTAGGCTGGATTGGGTATTCTTGAAAAAAATAAACTGGGCTCATTTTCACAAAGAAAAAATAGCTGGGCTGGTCACATGGTGAACATAAAATATAAGCCTGGGCTAGACGGGCCTAACCAGTTCAAACCACTGCTCGTCTCAACAATACCAAACAAAAAAAATACTACTCGAGTAGCTACGTCCCAGGTGTCAGCCGATCTTGTGATGTTCTCTTGTCTATTGACTATATACGCTCACAATGTCGTGGGTCCCAGATGTTAGGAAAACACTAGGAGGAAGAATTTTATTTATCCATACGCTGACGTGGTGGGCCCCTACTGTCATCCTCTCCACGTACTTCTGCCGATTCCTGTTGTTTGTTGACCATGTTGACAATGCGAGAGGGCGGCCTATTCGAAACATGGGTGGTCAATAAACAGGATATTCGCTTTAGAGCCATGGAAAAGCATGAACATAATCTTACATCCTATTCTCCAAGATGGACGGACCTTCATTATTTGAGACCACCCATGAATAAGTATCTTTTTCACCTCCAAGGGGAATTGAGTAGGTCGACATAAACATCATGTTGTGACCAAGTGCAACTCTGACCCGACCATGGTCGAGCATACGTATAGGAACAATAGAACTTCGGCAGTTCCTGTTTCAAGAAGATCACAGTTGTAAAAGCTGTGTATAAGCAATAGTTTATGAACAACATATATAACGTAAAACAGCTCGTACCATAAGTTTCTCGACACAGTTGGACCTGTTAAGCGAGTGCAGCGATGGCACACATATCCCACGTGGCCTTCCACCATTGAAACGCCCCACAAGGACCTCAAGGCGATCAATAAAGTGTAGGAACTTGTGGATGTCGATCCGATCAACTTGATTGCCATTAGTAACAGCCGAGTTATTACGAGAGTAACAAATGAGCAGGCTTAACTACGAAAAAAACCTACACGTGCCACCAATTATAAGAAAATATTAGTTAGAAGTAGCATCTTCGTGAGAGATTCGTTGCTACTTCTAAAGTTAAATTGTGATTAGTTAGACATAATAGGTGGATTAAGAAGTAATCGAGGCAACAAGCAAGAACCAGATACAAAACTAACATGGATGAACAATTGGAACGACGTCGGGGTGGAAGATCACAGTGAAGATGAGACCGGGTTCTGCTATTTCCATCAACATTCGTGCGCCAACTTTCAGTCCGTAACACTTGAGAAAGTTTATCCATGTTCGGGCATAAAAAAAGCAGCGGTCTTCTTGGTTCATGAACCCAACTCGGAACTTATATCCATGGCTTGTCTTCACTGTGACCATTAAACTAGTGTATTCAGTTATGGCAAGGCCGAGCATCTTGAGTACATGTGTTCTGGCAGAGCAAATAATACACTGCAGGAAAAATAATATGAGAACACATCATGTTAAAAAAAACCCACCCTCCCGGATAGAAGAGAGGATTCTAGGAACATACTGTGCGCGTTTCAAAATTCTATGTTAGGATGAGAAGGAACAAGTGTGGCGTCTCGCTGAGGGCGCAGAAACCTGTAGGGTACTCGCACTTTGGGCACTGCAAATGAAACACACTTGATTCAGTAGGAAGAAAAATGCATCAACGACGACGGCTGCCATCCTAGGATTACCTGCGACCAAGGGACTTGGATTTATCGGGGATGGATGAAGAATTCATACTTGGTTCTCCATGAGAAAACCTTATGCAATCGCCGAGAGGGGGTTTTCTCTGAACAAGCAGACGAGGGAGAAGGGGATTCAAGCCCAGTGAAATATTGCCGCTTCGTCCATCCAGCTTACTGCTAAATCTGGAAAGGGGGGGTTGTGATTTGACGGCTCATTGGGTATTCTGGCGCTTCGACCGTGGTGTGTCTACCGTGAAGTTGTGCACTCTAATTTGTGCATATGGCACGTGGACCCGTTCGGTTGCCCCACACATATCAGTGAAAGGAAGTAGAAAGACAGGAGTAACTAGTTACACATAAATATATTTTTTGACAGAGAGATACTCCCTCTGTAAAGAAATATACAAATCTTTTATAACTAGTAGAAAGACATAAGTAGAAAGACAGGCTCACCTTGCCGAGAAATATAGTCCTTCTACAACGCACGGGCATTATGGGGGTTCAACTTTTTTATGGGGGTTCAGCTGAGAATATAATACTCAGATAGGCTCACGGTTCTGGACTTTGGGCATGAGCCGACCCTGCATGTTTGGGGGCCCATGTGTTCTACCTCAGCGCTTTTCATATTGCAAGCGATCGGTACGGCGCTGGTTTTAGATGATGTCGCAAGGCAAATTCACAAAATTGAATAAAGCACGACAGCTGTTGGAATGAAATCGAACGACAATTCCTAACCAGCAATCAGAGTTGGAATTCTATCAACGATATACCATGTGATAAATAATACTGTCGTACTACTTATACACACAGGAGACTTGTTTCACCATGCCAGATTATTACATCAAAATCTCTTGGAGGATAGATCAGTTCGGCAGTTGCGTGCTGCTACTGAAGAATTTCAAAGTTGATTTGGACCAGCTCTCCTTGCCGAGAAAGTTCGATTTTGACATCATCCACTACCGCAAGATATGATTTAGATTTGAACCTTGACCATCCTTTAGCATCAATCATCATGCCACCATCCTTTGTACTTACGGTATATTGAGCAGGTTCATTCACACCAAGGCTGCGCATGGTAAGAGAAATTTGGCTGCGGTCGCCCGGATTGTTGAACGACTCCCTCGTTGCTCTAGGAATTCTCTGTTTGCAAACAAGAAGACATACCTGATACGACTCCAACGTATCTATAATTTTTGATTGCTCCATGCTATATTATCTACTGTTTTAGGTAATATTGGGCTTTATTATCCACTTTTATATTATTTTTGGGACTAACATATTAACCGGAGGCCCAACCCAGATTTGCTGTTTTATGCCTATTTTAGTATTTCGAGGAAAAGGAATACCAGACGGAGTCAAAACGGAACGAAATCAGTTGGAGAAGTTATTTTTGGAAGGAAAGCAACCCGATGGACTTGGAGTGCACGTCAGGAAAGAAGGGAGGTGCTCACGAGGGTGGGGGGGCGCGCCCCCTGCCTCATGGCCCCCCATTCGGTCCACCGACACACTCCTTTCACCCATATATACCCACGTGTCCTAAAACATCCAGAACAGAGATTAGATCGGGAGTTCCGCTGCCGCAAAACCTCCAGAGCCATGAAAAACCAATCGGGACCCTGTTCCGGCACCCTGCCGGAGGGGGAACCCATCACCGGTGGCCATCTTCATCATCCCGGCGCTATCCATGACGAGGAGGGAGTAGTTCACCCTCGGGGCTGAGGGTATGTACCAGTAGCTATGTGTTTGATCTCTCTCTCTCTCTCTCTCTCTCTCTCTCTCTCTCGTGTTCTCTCTCGTGTTCCCTCTATGGCATGATCTTGATGTATCCGGAGCTTTGCTATTATAGTTAGATGTTATGATGTTTCTCCCCCTCTACTCTCTTGTGATGAATTTAGTTTCCCCTTTGAAGTTATCTTATCGGATTGAGCCTTTTATGAGAACACTTGATGTATGTCTTGCCGTGTCTATCTATGGTGACAATGGGATATCATGTGCCACTTCATATATGTTTTGGTGACCAACTTGCGGGTTTCGCCAATGAACCTATGCATAGGGGTTGGCACACGTTCTTGACACTCCGGTAGAAACTTTGGGGCACTCTTTGAAGTACTTTTATGTTGGTTGGATGGATCTGAGATTGTGTGATGCATATCGTATAATCATGCCCACGGATACTTGAGGTGACAATGGAGTATCTAGGTGACACTAGGGTTTTGGTTGATTTGTGTCTTAAGGTGTTATTCTAGTACGAACTCTAGGGCTGTTTGTGACACTTATAGGAATAGCCCAACGGATTGATTGGAAAGAATAACTTTGAGGTGGTTTCATACCCTACCATAATCTCTACGGTTGTTCTCCGCTATTAGTGGCTTTGGAGTGACTCTTTGTTGCATGTTGAATGATAGTTATGTGATCCAACTATGTTATTGTTGTTGAGAGAACTTGCACTAGTGAAAGTATGAACCCTAGGCCTTGTTTCCTATCATTGCAATACCATTTACGCTCACTTTTACCACTTGTTACCTTGCTGTTTTTATATTTTCAGATTACAAATACCTTTATCTACCATCCATATTGCACTTGTATCACCATCTCTTCGCCAAACTAGTGCACCTATACAATTTACCATTGTATTGGGTGTGTTGGGGACACAAGAGACTCTTTGTTATTTGGTTGAAGGGTTGCTTGAGAGAGACCATCTTTATCCTACGCCTCCCACGTATTGATAAACCTTAGGTCATCCACTTGAGGGAAATTTGCTACTGTCCTACAAACCTGTGCACTTGCAGGCCCAACAACGTCTACAAGAAGAAGGTTGTGTAGTAGACATCAAGCTCTTTTCTGGCGACGTTGCCGGGGAGGCAAGGTAAGTGAAGTTATATCTTTAGATCTTGCAATCAAATCTTTTTGTTTCTTGTTTTAGCACTAGTCTAGTTTATAAAAGAAAACTACAAAACAATGGAGTTAAGTTTGTCTCATACGCTTCGTCTTTTTAATATCTTTCGTGAGAATGATGGAAAGGAAAATTGTGCCAAAGTGCTAGAAGAAGAATTACATAGAATGATTGGCATAAAATATGTGAATGATGAGCATGATTGCAATGTTGTTAGTATGAATTCCTTGAATATCCATGATGCTAATGATATGCAAAGCCACAAGCTTGGGGAAGCTATGTTTGATGAAGATGATATTTTTTGTCCCCAAGCTTTGATGAGCAAATTTACTATGATGAAAGCATGCCTCCTATCTATGATGATTATTGTGATGACACATATGCTTTAAACAATAATGATAACCATGAAACTTGTCATCTTGATCTTAATTTTCAATCACATGATAGTTATTTTGTTGAGTTTACTCCCAATATTCCGAATGAGAAGAATTTTGCTTATGTGGAGAGTAGTAAATTTCCTATTCTTGTAGATCATGAAAAGAATGCTTTAGGTGCGGGTTATATTGTTGAATTCATTCAGGATGCTACTGAAAATTATTATGAGGAAGGAACATATGCTTGTAGGAATTGCAATAATATCAAGTTTCCTCTCTATGTGCTTAAATTGTTGAAGTTATGCTTGTTTTGTCTTCCTATGCTTGTTGATTATTGTTCCCATAAGTTGTTTGCTCACAAAATCCCTATGCATAGGAAGTGGGTTAGACTTAAATGTGCTAGTCATATTCTTCATGATGCTCTCTTTATGTTTCAAATTCTTATGTTCTATGTGAGCATCATTACCATCGTCATGCCTAGCTAGGGGCGTTAAATGATAGCGCTTGTTGGGAGGCAACCCAATTTTATTTTAGTTTATTGATTTTTGGTTCTGTTTAGGAATAAATAATCCATCTAACTTCTGGTTAGATGTGGTTTTATGTTTTAATTAGTGTTTGTGCCAAGTAGAACCTTTGGGAAGAATTGGGTAAAGTCTTTATGATCATGCTATAAAAAACATAAACTTTAGCGCTCACGAGATTACCTAGAAGTTTTTACTGGAGAGTGCTATTTAGTAGATTCTTTTTGAAGATGATTACTAGACAAATTCCTCAGGCCCATAAATTTATTTTATAATTTTTGGAGTTCCAGAAGTTTGCGTTAGTTACAGATTACAACAGACTGTTCTGTTTTTGACAGATTCTGTTTTTATTGTGTTGCTTGCTTATTTTGATGAATCTATGGCTAGTAAAATAGTTTATAAATCATAGAGAAGTTGGAATACAGTAGGTTTAACACCAATATAAATAAATAATGAGTTCACTACAGTACCTTATTGTGGTGTTTTGTTTTCTTTAAGCTAACGGACTCCACGAGTTTTACATTAAGTTTTGTGTTGTGAAGTTTTCAAGTTTTGGGTAAAGATTCGATGGACTACGGAATAAGGAATGGTAAGAGCCTAAGCTTGGGGATTCCCAAGGCACCCCAAGGTAATATTCAAGGATAACCAAGAGCCTAAGCTTGGGGATGACCCGGAAGGCATCCCCTCTTTCGTCTTTGTTCATCGGTAACTTTACTTGGAGCTATATTTTTATTCACCACATGATATGTGTTTTGCTTGGAGCGTCATTTTCTCTTGGTAGTATTTTCTTGATTTTATTTAGAATAATGTTTTGCATCTTTAGTTTCAATAAGAAAGTCAAGTATCGCCTTTGCCATGCTTATTTTGCTACTATACATGTTGCTGTTTGAAAACAGAAAGTTTACCGCTGTTGCAAAAAATCCCTAGAAAATTCAGAGCATGATATATTGTTGAAACATTTTGAATAATGAGCTATAATAAATTTACTACAGTGGGAATTTTATTTCATAATTTTTGGAGTTAGGGAAGTATTTATACTCTTGCATTCTTTACAAACTGTCGGTGTACTAGAGTAGGGGTACCTAGTATCCCGTACTGCGTACTGCAGACGATTCTTGACACTGGCAAGGTTTGCCTCGTCACCGCCAAGATCCTCCGTGGCTCCTTTGGAGCCATTCAAGAACAAAGTATTAGATTGAGAAGACAAGGCCCAGACAAGAGGAGCTTGTCGGGAAGGCCACTCCAGGCACGCAGAAGACAAGGCCCCCGCAAGAGGAGCTTGCCGGGAAGGCCCGGAGCGCGACAAGCCTCCGGGCGCGACAAGGATTCGGCCGCGGCAAGGCGCTTGCCACGGCATGCAAACTCTCTCCGTCCTTGCTCCAGCTCACCTAGCGACGTGTCGCCATGGGACCGTTCCATGGGCGTGTGTCGAGCGGTTGTGCAGCCAGCGGAGAGCAGCGATAAGCGGCGCTGACAGGCTCGCCATCGTGGCGAGCGGAGGTGCACCTGACGGCCTCTGTTGCACTGTTTGGGCGACAATGACGGGCATTTATTGCTTTTGTCCCTTGCCGTCAGAGATAGGTATTTTACCTTTGTACCTTTGTTCAAGTAGGTGTACCAACTCCTGTTTTTACATTTGTACCCTCGCCTATGTTGCCACCTGTCGGAGACCCCTTGAGCATATAAAAGGAGGCCCGGGTGCAACGTAGAAAGGGTTCGCGAGGTTCGCAAGGTTCGGCTGGTTCGATTCATTCGACCCGCCATATACTAGACACACTCACGCTAGGTTTTGTAGCTCGCATTGCTCCCTGGCAAGAACACAATAGATCAAACAAGCAGCAGTAGGAGTTTTATCTCTCCGGAGAGCTCCGAAGCTGGGTAAACTGCTCGTGTGCCTCGCCTCGATCCGCTCTTCGTGCGATCTCCGCCCCTCCGAACCACAAGGGGCCCGGTCCGCCCGTCCCCATAGGTGTCCGTAGTGCGATCAGCCTCCCGACATCTTTGGCGTGCCGGTAGAAGGCGTCGAGGCCGTGTGAATCCCGATCCGGCGTTCACACGAGCAGCGTCATCAACATCTTCCTCAACATGCCACCGAAGAAGAAGGCTTGGCGGCGGCGAAGCCGTCCGCGTCGTACCCACCCTCACCGCTGCAGCAAAGCGGGTGGTGAGGCGAGACTGGCGGAGGAACGGGCGCCGATGAAGGTGCTCGCGACGTTGCCAAGTCCAAGGACAAGGCGCTGGAGACCTCGGCGTCCGCGCATCCCCCCGCGTCCATCTCAGGAGACGCGGGACCAACAATGTCATGGCGTTCACAACGCCATACGTTCGTTGGATCAAGACCCTCAAGACCAGCATGCGCGCGCCAACATGCCGGGCACGGTGAGATACGGTCGCCCGGACGGGCGCTGCTCCTTCTAACGTGGTTAGAAGTCCGGCGTGTCCCGCTCCTCGCACCGTTCTCCAATGCCACCCACTACTCCAGCGAAGCTCTGGCGAGGCTCGGCTGCTCTCGACTACCCTCCAGCGGTGACAAGGTCGACGAGTGGAGGCCACTATCGAGCCTCGCCGGCTTTGCTAACGGCGGCGCTCGCGGCAACCAGCGCCATCATTGCGCGGCGTGGCGACAAAACGCGAGCGGTGGCGGCAGGCTGTCGGAGGTGCAACCACCGTGCACTCTCCGCCAAGAAGGCCAAGATCGCCGACTCACGGATCCACCTCGGCGGCGACTCCACCGCGTCGTCCGGATCCATGAGCTTCGTCGCGATCAGCGCCAAAGTTCTTCATGAGCGACAACAAGAGGGCGCTCGAACTTCGCATCGGCGCCCGAAGAGAAGCGCCGACGTCGATCCGACAAGCGGCTGGGCCTTCTGTTGACATGCGCGCGCCCGGAGGGCGAGGCGACTTACCCGTCTGCGGTAGGTTGTCCTGCGTTCACTTTCGTGAGCTGCGGCAAGTCCGATGGGCCCGATCGAGAAAAACTTCAAACCCGGGCGTGCGGAGAAGTATGATGGCAGGGCGCATCCGTCGGAGTTCCTCGGCATCTACACCATCGCGGTGCAGGCTGCGGGGGCGGGATGACAAGATCCTCGCCAACTACTTCCCGCCGTGCTCAAGCCCAACGTCGAGATCTTGGCTCATGCACTTGCCGGACAGCTCCATATCCTCTTGGGCAGATCTGTGCCATCGGTTTGTTGGCGCCTTCACGGTGGCCACAAACCTCATGGCCAAGAGAGTGACCTTCACCGCCGCCCGAAGGAAGGAGAGTCCTTGCGCAAGTTCATTCAGAGATTCAGCCGTGTGCACTACAACATCGGGACGTCCACCCTACCGCGGTGATCAGCGCATTTCATCGAATGTGCGGAACCGCAGGATGAGGAGGAGATGGCGATGTGCAAAGTCAAGGACGTCGATGAGCTGTACGCATACGGCCGATAGGTGTGCACGCGGCGAGGAAGGAGGAGACTCCACGGAGAGAATGCGAAGCAGGATCGGCGGTGATGACACCGCCCGGCAAAGAAGGGCGGCGGCGATACAAGGAAGAAGAAAGCGGAGAAGTGCTAGCAGTCGAGCAGTCCCGGCAACGGAGGCGGCGACAAGAACGCCAAGGCTGGTGGCTCCGGCAAGGAGGTTGCCGCTGACGCCAACCACCAGTCGGTGGCGGCCGCCGACAAGCAGGACAGCTCCGGCAAGCAGTACTGCAAGATCCACCGCACCAAGGGCCACGATCTCTAGAGCTGCAAGAAGGTCGAGCAGCTTGTCGAACAGCAGAGATCTGACTACGAGCAGCGCGACAAGGAGAAGGCCCGGGAAGGTGCTTGGGGAAACAAGCAAGCGTCCGGCGGGGAGGGCCTTGGCGGCAAGGCCAAGCAGCGGCAAGGAGATCGACCTCCCGTGGCGCGACAAGGATGAAGATGATGGCGACGGCGAAGATATGGAAGGCAGCGGCCCGGCGAGCGGGAGTTTGAGAAAGCCACAGAGGTTCTGCGTTGACGGAGGTGCTTCCCTGCATACCTCACGCCGCCAACTCAAGCAATGGATGCGGGAGGTCAATGCAGCGGAACCATCCGTAGAGTCACGCAAGCCTCTCAAGTGGTCCAGCACGCCTATCATTTTTGATATTGAGGACCACCCTGATCGCATAACTGCGGTCGGGTGTTTGCCGATGTTGGTCTCTCCAACCATCCGCAACCTCAAGGTCACGAAAATGTTAGTTGACGGCGGGGCCGGCTTGAATCTGATCTCCTCCGCGGTGCTCCAGAAGCTTCAAATCCCTGACAGCGAGCTCGAAGAGCCGGAACCTTCAAGGGATCAATCCGGGAAGGAGCAAGCGAAGGGAAGATTACGTTGCGGTAACATTTGGCGTGAAGCTGAACTTCAGGGTAGAGAGGTTACATTCGGCGTTGCCGATTTCCCATTACCTTACAATGGGATACTTGGCCGTCCGGCACTCGCCAAGTTCATGGCAGCCTCTCACTACGCTTACAACCTACTCAAGATGCCAGGCCGATAAGCGTCATCTCTGTCCATGGCGACAAGAAGGGCGCCCTTATCTATGCCGACAAGATCTTCCGAGATGCGTGAGCCGCTGACAGATCGCCAAGCACTTGCGGCTGAAGCTCCGGGGAAGAAGACCAAGTCCAAGTCCGGCAAGGGCCACGATGCTCACTCCGGCAAGCGCACCTCTTGGTGCTGCGCTACCGTCAAGGACGCACCATCGAGCTCCACCAGCAAGTGCAAGAAGATGGTGGCTCCGCCGAAGACCAAGGAGGTGCCCGCCAAGGAGGACGGCACTGGTGGTACCTTCACCATCAGTGCCTCTCTCGACCCTAAATAGGAAGCGGCGCTTCGTTGCTTTCCTGCGGGCGAATGTCGGCGTGTTTGCATGGCAACCGTCGAGATATCCCGGTGTTCCCGGAAAGTGATTGAGCACCGCCGGCCGTTTGTCCTCAGCGGCCCGTCAAGCAAAAAGTCAGGAAGTAAGCGGTGGGCGCCAAGAATTCATAGCGAAGAGATCAAGAAACTGGAAGCGGCAGGCCTTGTCGGAGGAGTGCTCCATCCCTACGTGGTTGGCCAATCACAGTCGTGCGCAAAGCAAATGGGAAATGGAGACTTTGTATTGACTTCACGGATGTTAATAAAGCTTGTCCCAAAGATCCATTTCCCTTGCCGCGCATTGACAAGATTGTTGACTCCACGGCTGGATGTGATTTGCTTTCGTTTCTTGATGCATACTCAGGATACCATCAGATCTTCATGGCTGAAGAAGATGAAGAGAAGACCGCATTCATCACACCATGTGGCACATCTTGTTTCATAGGGATGCCTTTCGGTTTGAAGAATGCTGGTTCAACATTTGCAAGGGTAGTCCATGATGCTTTTGAGCCGCGGATGCACGCGAAATGTAGAAGCCTACATGGATGACATAGTGGTCAAGAGCAAGGACAAAGCAACTCTGGTTCAAGATTTGGGCCGAGACCTTTGCGAATCTGCGCCAAGATCAACCTCAAGCTCAACCCGAGAAGTGCGTGTTTGGAGTCCCTTCCGGCAAGCTTCTCGGGTTCTTCGTGTCTCGGCGAGGATTGAAGCTAATCCCGACAAGATCAAAACCATTGAGCAGATTGAAGCACCAAAGCGCGTCAAGGATGTCTGAAGGCTCGCCCGGTTGCGTGGCTGCTCTCGGCGAGTTTATTTCTAGGTCTCATTGAGCGCCTGCCATTTTTCAAGATTTTGAAAAAGGAAGGTCCAATGAAATGGACTCCCGAAGCGGAGGCTGTGCTGCAGGACTTGAAGAGATACCTGTCCTCCACTCCAACACTTGTCGCACCTAAGCCACAAGAGAAGTTGCTACTATATATAGCGGCAACCAATCAAGTGGTTAGTGCTGCGTTAGTAGCGGAGAGGGAGGCGGATGACGAGCCAGCAACCACGGCAAGCACATCCAACGACAAGCAGGGGGCTTCGCCGACAAGCTCTGGTCCCGACAAGGATGAATCCCCACAGACACATGAACAGATGCAGAAAAGGATGGTGCAGCGCCCAGTCTACTTTGTCGATTCCCTCTGCAGGGGCTAGGTCAAGAGTACTACGGTGTGCAGAAATTGCTTTTCGGCCTCCTCATGGCCTCGAGAAAGCTGCGCCATTACTTCCAAGCACATGAGATCACGGTTGTCACTCGCTTTCCGCTGAAGAGGATCTGCGAGAATCCGAAGCGGCAGGCGGGATTGTCGAGTGGAGCCTTTGGAGCTGTCAAGCTTTGGTCTCAAGTTTGAAAGCACATCAACTATCCAAAGCGGGCGTTGGCAGAATTCATAGCAGAATGGGCGCCAACACCGATGAAGAGATTCGAGAGCGAGCATTCCCATCAAAGAAGCAAGCAAAGAGTGGCTGATGTACTTTGATGGTGCCTTCTACGCAAGGCGCCCGGTCTTTGGCGTCTCGCTTATCGCACTCCTTCGGAGAGCACCTCAAGTATGTCGTCCGGATGCACTTTCCCAAGGAGCAAGCGACAAACAATACTGCAGTATGAAGGTTTGCTTGCCGGTCTCGAGGATCGCCGTGGACCTTGGGATCAAGAAGCTTATTGTCGGGGTGACTTGCAACTCGTGCGTCCGCCAAGTGAACAAAGATTACGAGTCCGTTGATGGAAGCCTATGTCGATGAAGTGAGGAAGCTAGAAGAGCACTTTGACGGCCTGCAAATGGAACATGTTCCAAGAGCTCGAGAATGATATTGCCGACGGCTGTCAAAGTCGCTGCACTTAAGTTACACAATGGAACCAGGGATTTTCGTGCTCAAGCTGACTCAACCAACCGTAACACCATCAACGAGGACAAAGCAAGAAGAGGAAGTTGGCCTCTGGTGACTACTTTCCTGTGAGCTTCCCGAAGCCGTCGCCGCAAAAGGTCCCCAAGATCAACACCAACAGTCTTTGAGGCGATGCCTCGCCAGGACCCGAGGTTTGTTCGTTGAAGCGGGCGCTCCCAACAAGTCTTGCTCCGGCAAGCTTGCCGAGACCATCAAGCTCGGCGGGACCTCGAGTCCTTGCCGTGGAAGCTGATGTTCCCGCAGCAGCAGATGTGCCTTTAGTCCTTGTTGTCGAGCCACAAGCTCCGGCATGGGCAGCAGATTGTCCATTTCCTTGAGACGGAGAACTTCCGAAGAGCAAGAAGAAAGCGGAAAGAGTAGCCCGGCGGTCAAGTATGTACGGTTTGTCGACGGCATGCATGCGGAAGAAGACTCAGCGGTGTGAAATTGAAGTGTATTCCGGGGAAGATGGATGAAGCTGTTGGCGAGAGATACATGGAGGCATATGTGGTCACCACATTGGCGAAGAGCACTTGCCGGCAAAGCTTTCCGGCAAGGTTTCTTCGGCCGACAGCCCTCCGGGATGCAACTGCACAAGTAACCAAGTGTGAAGCGTGCGGTTCCATTCCAAACAGATACACCGGCTAGCTCAAGCTCTCCGGGCGATCCCTTTATCCTGGCCATTTTTGATGCAGGGGCGCCGACATCCTCGGCCCCTTCCCGAGATGTCGGGGCTTTGAAGTACTTATGCGTTGCCATCGACAAGTTCACAAAGTGGCGGAAGTGGAAGCGATGAGGAAGGTGGCGACACGATCGGCGATCAAGTTCTTGAGTCAATTGTTTGCCGTTTGGAATCCCTAATCGGATCATCACCGACAACGGCACACAATTCACGAGTCGCACCTTCATGCGGTATGTCCAAGACCTTGGCGCCAAAGGTCTGCTTTAGCTGTTGCTCACCCAGAAGCAGCGGTCAAGCGAGAGGGCAAATGCTGAAGTGCTTCGCGGGCTCAAGACCAGAACTTTCGACAGGCTGCACAAGTGCGGAAGAAACTGGATCGAGGAGCTGCGGTGGTTCTTTGGTCGATCAGACGACGCCAAATCGAGCCATCGGCGGACACCTTTGCTCTAGTCTATGGGCGAGGCAGTTCTCCCCACGGAACTTCGTATACGGATCGCCTCGAGTACTCGCTTATGGTGAGCTTGAGCAAGAGCAGCTACGACAAGATGACGCCTTGCTCCTCGAGGAGGAGGATCGTCTTGAGGCATTGTGTGAGCCGCTCGCTACCAACAAGCTTCTGCGTCGCTACCATAGCCGCAGGGTTAATGCGAAGTCTCGAGGAAGGCGACCTTGTTCTTGGCGCGTTCGATCCGCCAAGAATACAAACAAGTTGGCCTTGAAGTGGGAAGGCCCTTATCGAGTGAAGCGAGTCACTAGGCTGGCGCTGTCCGCTTGAGACCGAAGATGGCATTCCGGTGAGCAACTCTGGAACATTGAGCATCTTCGTAAGTTTTACCCATAAAGGCGCGGTTGTGGAACCCGTTCCGGCAACCACCTTTATACAAGTCTTGCCGCAGTTGCATGTAATCCTTTGTACAAAGCGAGCGCGGACCCGTGCATCAGTAAAAGCTCATGTGTTGCACACAGCTTGTCAAATTCATGCTTTCTTCAATTTATTGCATGCTTTGGCTAACACTTTGTGCAGCAAACACACCCGGTAAGCAGAATCAAGCCACTAGGCTCCATAACGTTATTTCCTCTTCTTTTTCTTTTCTCAAAAAAGGGAGGCTCCCTCGCGCACAAGTTAACCAGGGGGGAAGGAGGAGATAATACTATGGACCAGGCACCGCTCGAGGAAGTTTCACCTCATCGAGAAGCAAGAGACAGAAAAGCTAAGTTGCCAAAGTTTGAGCAATCAATTTTTAGATTTTCAAGTTATCTTCCTCGAACGATAGTACTTTGTATGGAAAATCTGTGCGCAGAGGAACCGACTACTTGGCTAGTCGGCGCCTTACTTTGTTTCGAGTCCGCTCAACAACTTAAGTGAGCTGCGGCTAGTCGCGACAAGGTTGCTTGTCGGAGGCAACACTGCCAGCGAGTCTTGACGTTCACTTTTCGGCCTTCATGACAAAGTGCCCGCACCGACAAGTCCCCTAAATGCGTAAGGCAGAAGCGTACAAAGGAAGAAATCAAGTAGAGGAAATAACGTTGCATTGATCGATTCACCTAAGATAGAGTATATTACAGAATAACTTGTCGGCTGATCTAACAAAGTGTTCTAAACATGATCGGCGGCGACAAGGGAAAGATAAGGTTGGCGGCCTAATATCACGCGGTGTCGCCTTGATCCGCTTGATCTTGTTCACCTTGTCCACAATGGGTGCGACAAGGGCTTTGAAACTCCTCCACGTTGGCGTCGGGACGGCAAGGATCCGAGGGCGCCGTTAAGGTTGAGGCCGGGTTGCGGAAGGCCACCTTCATCAACACCTTCTCGAGGGCTCCCTTGCAGACACTGGCATGATTCCTCGGCCAGCTGCTTGGGACCTCCTCTCGAGTCGCGGAGGCCCGTCATACGCCTCTGAAGAATAAACCGAGCTTGGCGCTGAGTTGGAGATGCTCGTCGGAGGAATGCAAGGTCCGCCATTCCCAGCTCCATCATTTCGTTGTGGATGTCGGCGGTGTCCACAAGACCTTGGTCCCGGTGCTCCACGCTCTCCCTCAGAGTGTTCTGGACGGAGGCAGCATTCGCCAGCAGCTCCTCCTTGGCCTTGATCGCCTCCAACAAGCCCACCTCCCGCTCTTTGGCGCCATCCAACGTCTGCGTCAGAGTGGTCAGTTTCAACTCCAGATCCGCCTTGGAATCCTTGGCGGCGTCGAGCTCCTTGGCCCTGTCAGCGAGACGGCTCTGCAGCTCGCCAAGGGTGTAGGCGTCCTTCTCGCGCTCACGCTTGAGCATGGCAAGCTCTTCACCACTCTTCTTGAGGTGGCCTCGGCTGTGCCACCTTCGCCTTGAGCTCCTCCTTGGCGGCCTCGGCGGCTGCGGCGGCGTCGCCGCTTCTGAAGCGCCCCGCCAAGCGACTCCTCGCGCGCGGCAAGGTCTTCATCGTGGCTGTCCAGGTTGACCTTCCGCTGCACCAACTCGCTTTCCTGCGCGGCGAGCTTCTCGGCAGCCAGCCTCTGCTCCTCATCAGCTGCGGCCTTCTCAAGGATGAAGGCCGTACGCTCTTCTGCGAGTTGCCCCCGCGCTTCCGCCACATCTCGGAGGGCTTCTTTGTTGGCGCTCCGGAGCTCCTCGGAGCGCTTCTCCATATCCGCTCCCGCCCTCGCGACAAGGGCTTCCCGGGTCTCTAACTTGGCCTGCCGGGTGTGGTAGAGCGACAACAGCTTCTTCAGCAGCTGCTCCTCCTCGGACTCGCCGCTGCTGCTGCTTGGCGCGTCCACCAGCGTCAGCCAATGGGCCTATGAGTAGCTCGCCGTCGAAGGTCTCGCCCTCGACCGGCCACAGAACTCGATTCGGGGAGCTTGATGAAGACGCCTTCGCCGTCCTTGGTAAGCGCCGGGCTGGGGCTCCTCGAACTTTGGCCTTGGCGTGGCGAAGTCGGCTGTCGGTGTAGCGCTTGCCGCTCCTGCGGCCTCAGGGCCGTCAGTACGACCACCCGACCCCTCGCCGGCCTCTTCTTCTTCGACGGCGGCCTCGTCGGTGTTGTCGCGCGTTTCCTCCTCGCCGGTGGCCTCGGGCTCGACAAGCTCGTCCTCCTCGCCGGCAACCTCCCCTCGCTCGGCAGAGCTTGCCGCCTTCGCCGCGTCCGCCTCCTCCACGGTGAACCCGAAGGCTCCGGCGGCAGCGGCTGCTGCCGCCTCCTCCACCCTGGTGGCGATCCTCGCCATCTCCTGGTCGGTGGTGTCGCGGGTGAGCCTCTTCTGCTCGTCGGCGCGGATCGACACCTCTTGCAAATCATCGAAGAATTGCTGCACGACCTCGTCGGGGGGCTCCTGCCAGGTCGGGACGATCCCGTGGGAGTCGCTGCAGTGTCATCATGGCGCGGATGCGGTCGGCGCCCGAGTTGTTGCACAAGGGGCGACCCCGCGGCAACCTGAACCACTCTGGATGTTGGGTCGTTCTTGAACAGCTCGAGCAACCGAGTCCAGCTCCATGACGGTGAAGTTCCAATTCAGGCCCGGCGCAACCTCATGATGTCCGCCGCATTACGGAACTCCCAAGCAGGCCTCCTCCTTTCACGCAAGGGGAAGCGATGCGGCGGCGAATGAAGTCTGCGCCAACTGCTCTCTTGTCAACCCGGCAAGCCCGAGGCGCAAAATTGAGTCACAGCTATCTTGACCGCATCCTCTGGCGTAAAGTTACTCCAATCCTTCCGGCGCACTATTGGGGTTTAGCGCGCATGGCGGTGAAAGGCTGTGGGTTCTCCTCTCGACCCAGCACCAGTTGGCTCTCCACTCCTCCCACTTGTTCGGAACTCCCCCTCTAGGTAGGCCTCTTTCTTGCCGATCCTAGAGACCGAGCTATCCCTCGGCAAGTGGCTCTCCTCTCTCGGCGGGGAACAAAGAAATGGCGGAAGAGTGCCACGCGTTGGGTGGACTCCGACAAAGTTTTCGCACAAATGTGCGAAACGGCCATGGTCGAGATGGCGTTGGGGTGAAATCAAGGAGGCGGAGGCTAAAGGTGTTCATTATGTTGCAAAGAACTTCGAATCTGGCGGGCAAAGACATAATAGAAGAAAAGGCGAAGAAAGGGTACCTGTTGAGGTCAAATCCATGACGGAGGCGGAGCACCCTACGTCTTGGCGGATGCGCACGAGTCTCCGTCGACCGAAAAAGGTAGAAGAGCGTCCGCAGCTCCGTGCGCGCCGAGCTGCGGGGAAGATGGCTTGCTCCTTGTGCAGCGCCGTGAGCCGCTGCGCCTCGGCGATTGGCGCCCTTCTCCTTATCGGCTTTTGGAGCCATGGCGAGGCGGGGAGGTCGGGCGGTGAGTGTGCTTGCGGCGAAAGAAGTGGGCGTTGCTCTCTTCGCACCGGAGAATTCGAGGGGAGCGGCGGTGGTTTCTTGACAAGACAGCAATGGCAGGGGTGGTCGGCCTGCCTCTGTTTCCTCCGCTTATAAAGGGGAGGAGGGGGCGGACGTGCCGCTTATATCAATAAAGAACCCCCCACGACCGCGCCCACGATCTCGCACGGCGCCACGTCCGATGCGTGCCGTTAGTGGGGATCGTGGTGGGTCGAGGCGAGTTGTGGCGTGGTCGAGGCAGCGCGTGTCCGTGCACAATTCTGGGCTGGCCCGACAAGCGCTTCGGCACCGTGTGCGGCCCAGGCCGGGGCTCACAGCCGGTGTACTAGAGTAGGGGTACCCTAGTATCCCGTGCTACGTGCCGCACGGACGATTGCGGCACCAGCGGAAAGGTTTGCCTCGTCACCGCCAAGATCCTCTGTGGCTCCTTTGGAGCCATTCAAGAACAAAGTATTATATTGAGAAGACAAGGCCCCGACAAGAGGAGCTTGTGGAAGGCCCTCGAGCACCACAGAAGACAAGGCCCGGCAAGAGGAGCTTGCCGGGAAGGTCCCAGCGCGACAAGCCTCCGGGCGCGACAAGGATTCGGCCGCGGCAAGGCGCTTGCCGTGGCATGCAACCTCTCTCCGTCCCCGCTCCAGCTCACCCAGCGACGTGTAGCCATGGGACCGTTCCATGGGCGCGTGTCGAGTGGCTGTGCAGCCAGCGGAGAGCAGCGATAAGCGGCGCCGACAGGCTCGCCATCGTGGCGAGCGGGCGCACTGGCAACCTCTGTTGCCTTGTTTGGGCGACAATGACGGGCATTTATTGCTTTTGTCCCTTGCCGTCGAGTTAGGTATTTTGCAGCATACCTTTGTTCAAGTAGGTGTACCAACTCCTGTTTTTACATTTGTACCCTCGCCTATGTTCCCACCTGTCGGAGACCCCTTGAGCATATAAAAGGAAGCCCGGGTGCAACGTAGAAAGGGTTCGCGAGGTTCGCAAGGTTCGGCTGGTTCGATTCATTCGACCCACCATAGACTAGACACACTCACGCTAGGTTTTGTAGCTCGCATTGCTCCCTGGCAAGAACACAATAGATCAAACAAGCAGCAGTAGGAGTTTTATCTCTGAGAGCTCCGAAGCTGGGTAAACTGCTCGTGTGCCTCGCCTCAATCCGCTCTTCGTGCGATCTCTACCCCCCTCCGAACCACAAGGGGCCTGGTCCGCCGGCCCCATAGGTGTCCGCGGGTACGATCAGCCTCCTCGACACAGACTGTACTGTTTTGGCAGATTGCTGTTATGTTTGCATTGTTTGCTTATGTTTGCTTGTTTAATGATTCGATTTAAGGATAGGAGTATTAAATATGCAAAGGCATTTAGTATGCAATGTTGAATAATAATTTTAGTGATTTGTTACAGTAGAAAATGATAAGGTTTTGCATTGGTTTATACTAACCTATCTCACGAGTTCTTGTTGAGTTTGGTGTGGATGAAGCTTTTTGAGAAAAAGAGAAACCATGATATGAGAAGAATTAAGGAGACACAAAATTTCAAGCTTGGGGATGCCCAAGCCACCCCAAGATAATATTTCAAGAAGTCTCAAGCATCTAAGCTTGGGGATGCCCCGGTAGGCATCCCACCTTTCTGCTTCAGCAACTATCGGTTAGTATCGGTTGAGCCTAAGTTTTTGCTTCTTCACATGAGTTTTGCTATCCTTGCAATGTTATTTTATTTAGCTTTGCTTGCTGTTTGAATAAAGTACCAAGATCTGAAATTATTAAATGGGAGAGTCTTCACATAGTTGTATAATTATTCGACTACTCATTGATCTTCACTTATATCTTTCGGAGTAGTTTGTCATTTGCTCTAGTGCTTCACTTATGTATTTTAGAGCATGGTGGTAGTTTTATTTTGAAGAAATATAGGAACTCTCATGCTTCACTTATATTATTTTGAGAGTCTTAAATAGCATGGTAATTTTCTTAAATAATCATGATATGCAAAGCATACAAGATTTGTAAGAATTCTTATGAGTGTGTTGAATACTAAGAGAAGTTTGATACTTGATAATTGTTTTGAGATATGGAGGTAGTGATATTAAAGTCATGCTAGTTGGGTGATTATGAATTTAAAGAATGGTTGTGTTGAAGTTTGCAAGTCCCGTAGCATGCACGTATGGTTAAAGTTGTGTAACAAATTTGAAACATGAAGTGTACCTGGCTTGTGCATCCTTATGAGTGGCAGTCGGGGACGAGCGATGGTCTTTTCCTACCAATCTATCCCACTAGGAGCACACGCGTAGTACTTGATTTTTGATGACTTCTAAATTTTTGCAATAAGTATATGAGTTCTTTTGACTAATGTTTAGTACATGGATTATACGCACTTTTACCTTTCCGCCTTTGCTAGCCTCTTGATGCCGTGCATTGCCCTTTCTCACCTTGAGAGTTGGTGCAAACTTGGCGGTGCATCCAAACCCCGTGATATGATCGCTCTATCACACATAAAGTCCTTATATCTTCCTCAAAACAGCCACCATACCTACCTATTATGGCATTTCCATAGCCATTCCGAGATATATTGCCATGCAACTTTCCACCGTTCGTTCATCATCATCATGACATACTTTACTTTTGTCATATTGCCATTTGCATGATCATGTAGTTGACATCGTATTATTTGTGGCAAAGCCACCATGAATTATTTTTCATAAATGTCACTCTTGATTCATTGCACCATCCCGATACACCGGGAGGCATTCATATAGAGTCATATCTTGTTCTAGTTTCGAGTTGTAATCCTTATGTTGTAATCAATAGAAGTGTGATGATCATCATTATTAGAGCATTGCCCCAAAAAAGAGAAAGGCCAAAAGCGGCCCAAAAAAGAAAATAAATAAAAGGGCAATGCTACTATCTCTTTTTCCACACTTGTGCTTCAAAGTAGCACCTTGTTCTTCATGTAGTGAGTCTCATATATTGTGCTTCAAAGTAGCACCATGTTTTTCATATAGTGAGTCTCATAAGTTGTCTTTTCATACTAGTGGGAATTTTTCATTATAGAACTTGGCTTGTATATTCCTATGATGGGCTTCCTCAAAATGCCCTAGGTCTTCATGAGCAAGCAAGTTGGATGCACACCCACTAGTTTTCTTTTGTTGAGCATTCATAGCTCTAGTGCATCCGTTGCATGGCAATCCCTACTCCTCATGTTGACATCAATTGATGGGCATATTCATAGCCCGTTAATTATCCTCGTCAATGTGAGACTTTCTCTTTTTTTTTTGTCTTCTCCACACAATCCCCATCATCATATTCTATTCCACCCAAAGTGCTATATCCATGGCTCACGCTCATGTATTGTGACACTCAGATAATTAAGCTACAGTTATCCCCGCTAATGATGCCACGTCACCTCGGTTACTGTGGATAAACTCGTGTTAGTTCAAAACCTAGTTCGAATTTCAAATTTAAAACTGAGGCAAACAATAAATGTTTTCAAACATTAAAACTAAAATGCTCGGACTGTGTCAAATATTGCATAGGTAATTATGGTGAAGTAAACACATTTTTAGAAAATGTCTAAATACTTAAAAATGAATTAAAACAGAAAAGGGAATAAAGAAAATAAAATAAAAAGAACTAAATCTAAGACAAAAAAAAAGGGGAAACAACCCCCGGGCTTCGGCCCAGCAGGCCACCAACCCAACTGGGCAAGAGCCCAGCCGGCCACCCCATTCCTCACCTTATCCCCCCACCTACTGAAAACCCTAGCGCCCCACTCCCCCCACGACGCCACTTTTCCCTCCTCTTGATCCAGATTGGATCGGGACCGATCCCATCGACCCTCCCCAGCGCCGTTGCCGGATCGCCCCCTCGCCGGACGCCTTCGTCGGACTTCCCCGCCGGCCTGCTTCCCCATCGCCGCGCGTCACCGTCCTCCTCCTCAACCCCCGCTGCCACTCCCCTACGGCCACCGTGAGCACGCGCCCCTGCTCCCCTCCTCTTGTCTTCCTCGCGCACGTGTTCACGGCCACGACCACGTCCGGCCTGCAGCGCCGCGACGCGTCGTCCAGCGCTTCGCCGTCGCTTCGCTCGGCGAAGTCGCCGCCTCCCCTGGTCACGGCGCGTGTGCCTCGCGTCGAGGCAACGCCTAGCCGACGGCTTTGCCGTTGGTCGCCTTGACCCGCACTTTTGTCGTCTGCTTTCTTTGGACCCAACACAACCTCGCCCTACCACCTCTGGCGCGCCCGGTGTTCCTCCCGTCCCTCCCGCTCCGGCCACATGCGGTCGGCCTCGCCGCGGCCACGGCGTTCACTTCTGCTGCCGCCTGAGCTCCATGGGCCGCATCGCCCTGCAGCTCCCTCCCGCTGTTGCGCCCCGCTCGAGCTCTCCCGCCTCGCTCCTCTCTGGTCGCCGCTCTTGGCCACCACCGCCGCCACGCCCGTGCGCTGCCCTCCCTTCTGCCTCCTTGCCGCCCGTTCCCCCTAGACGGCCGTGGCGTGATCACCCCTACAGAGGCCGCCACCAGCCGTGGCCTCAACCCCTTCTGGGCGGGTGCCCAATCGATCTGCCCCGCTCTGCGCCCAGCGCCCGCTAAGGCCACGGGCCCTTGACAGCTGGACCCCGCCCCATGTGTCTATGACAAGTGGGGTCCAGCCCTTGATCGTTTTTTATATAAAAACATGATTTTTAAAAAATTAATAATAATAATATTAATTAATTAACTTAATTAATCATAATTAGATTAATCTAATCACTAATTAACCTAATTAACTATTAGTTAAATTAATCAGTCAATGACATGCGGGACCCACCCATTAGTTGACTGGTCAACGGTCAACTTTGACCGCTTGCATCACGCTGATGTCATGATGACGTCATAAATGCCTTTTGATTTAATTAATTCTGTTAATCCTAAAAATGATTTATAACTTTAAAAATTAATATAAAATAAACCATAGCTCGGATGGAAAAACTTTGTACATGAAAGTTGCTCAGAACGACGAGACGAATCCGGATATGCAGCCCGTTCGTCCGCCACACGTCCCTAGCATAGTGAACCTGCAACGTTTCACCTCCGGTTCATCTGTCCGAAAACACGGAACATAGGGGACACTTTCCCGGATGTTTCCCCCTTCACCGGTATCACCTCATAACGCGTTAGAACACGTCTAGCTCTGCTTGTTGTCCTGTTATGCACTTGCTTACTATGTATTTACTGTCTCTTCCCCCTCTTCTCTCCGGTAGACCCCGTGACGATGTTGATGCCCACTGTGGTGCGACTCGTCACAAGCGAACCCTCCTTCTTATGCGAACAACTAGGCAAGCCCCCCTTGATCACCGGATATCGCCTATTCTTCTCTATCTTGCTTGCATTAGAGTAGTGTAGCATATTCTTGCTTTCCATTAATCCTATCACGATGCATAGCTTTGTCCTTGCTACTCTGTTGTTACCTTTACTGCAATCCTACATGCTTAGTATAGGATGCTAGTATTCCATCGGTGGCCCTACATTCTTGTCAAAATGCGCTATGCTATACTATATGGCTGTGATCACTTGGGAGGTGATCACGGTATATACTATATACTTTATACATGATACATGTGGTGACTAAAGTCGAATCGGCTTGTGGAGCACCCATGAGTGATTCACGGATTGGGGGCTCAAAGTACCTTCTCCCAGCGGCCCTCTGTGTGGATCTTTGTGGCGGAGGCGGCAGGCAGGTTGAGACCGCCTAGGAGAGGTGGGCTGGCCTGTTCGGCGTTCAGCGGATACTTAACTGCAACAACAAGATCTTGGTATTTGATCTGAGTTGGGTCGTTGACCTTACTCGCACTAACCGCCACGTGGGACAAGATATGGGCAACCAGCGTCATGGTATCGGTAGAAGCATTTCGTGACGTCGTGGCCCGGCGGCGCGGATTGGGCCGGGCGCTTTGCTAAACTAGAGTGCGCTTCCGGTCTCCCTACATAGCGTGCAGGTGTGCTAAGGGCGATGGGCCCAGACCCTGTGCACTTAGGTTTAGACCGACGTGCTGACCTCTCTGTTGTGCCTAGGTGGGGCTGCGACGTGTTGATCTTCCGCGGCCGGGCATGACCTAGAAAAGTGTGTCCGGCCAAATGGGATCGAACGTGTCGGGTAATGTGGTGCACCCCTGCAGGGTAGTTAATGTATTCGAATAGTCATGATCTTCGGTTTCAGGACGATATAACACCCCCGGTGTAATGATGCTACAGTAACCCCTGGGGTTAAGTTAATTGTTTTGGTAAACATGTGCCTGATCATTATTGTGTCATGCTCTTTCACATTCCAGTTGAATTCAAATTCAAATTACATGTGAAATTCAAAATGCTCAAACATGAAAACTAAAATGTTCATCATGTGGAAAGTATTCTTCTGGTAATATTGGTGGTGAACCGATATTTTTGAAAAATGTCTAAATGGCTTGAAATAGCTAAAACCAGAAAAAGATTTAAAATAAAAAAAGGGAAAGCCCCCCCCCCCCTCAACTGGGCCGACTGGCCCAGCTGGCCACCGCGCCCCCTTCCCATGGGCCTCGGCCCACCATAGCAAGCCGGCCCAGCTCCCCGTACCGCGCCCTCCTCCCGTTCCCCCTGTGCGCACCGCTACAGGGGCTCGTTGCCAACCGACCACCTCGATGGCAGCGCCGCGGGTGGATAAGAGCGCCCCCCCTCCGACTCCTCGAGCCCTCCCCCTCACCTACCGCCACATCCACTCCCCCTGGACGCCTCGCCATTTCCCCCTTCTCTCTTCCTCGCTCGCTCACACCCCTCTCTCGGCCCGAGCACGCCCAGCCATCCTCCGTCGTCACCGGCCACGGAGTCGTCTCGTCCTCCTGACCTGTCCACAAGCACCGTAGACGTCTTCTCCCTCTTCCCCGGCCTCGCGTCCAAGCCGGAGGCCACTACATCGATCGGATCGAGCCGACGACCGCTGTGGATCGCCAGAGCTCCTCTGCTCCGTCCCTCGCCAACTTCGTCGACCCGTTGCGCTCCTAAGCATCCAAGGGCCACCGTGAGCCGCATCATAAGCCGCCGCATCGAACCCCACTTCCCTTCCCCTCTCTACACGTTCCCCCTTGCAACCGAGCTCGCCGCTGCCCGCGCTCGTCTCTGGCGTGGCCACGGTGACCTTTTGGTACCGTGCGCGCCACCGCCGTGAACACCGCGTCGCATAGATAGCCCCAGCCCTTTTCGTATACTTGTTTGCGCGCCGCAGTGCCGTCCCCGTCGAAGCCCGAACACCACCACCGCCTACACTCGTCGCCGGTGCTGTTTCCGGCAGCTCCAGCTCCGATCGGCCTCACCACGCGACGCGGCAGGCTCTCCCCGCTCGAACGCGCCTGCCCGCGCCCGTGTTGGCCCCCTGTAAGCAAATCCCGGCCGTCTCCGGCGTCGTGCCGCCGTGGGAGAGGTCGCTGGAGCCTTCTCCGGCGCCCTGCCGACGTGGCCGGTCAGGGCCACCCCTTGGGTCATTGCCAGCGGGCCCCGTGGGCCCCAGTTGACTAAGTTGACTCAGTCAACTTTGCTGACTGGGCATCCCTTGTCAATGACAGACGGGCCCCACTCGCTAATTAAATTTAGTGTAATTTAAAATGGTAAATTAACCTAAGCAGCCACTGACACCCGGGGCCCACCCACCTTAATTAGCTCTGCTTAATTAAAATGAACTCATTTAGCTCTCTCTCTATGACATGTGGGTCCCAGTGGACCTGGTCGATTGACCTTGTCGTGAGTGCATTGGCTGCTAACGTCATCCGACGTCATCTTGATGTCATATTTCTATTTTGTTAATTTAGTTAATTCAGAATATTGTTTAAACTTTAAAAATTCATAGAAATTAAACCGTAGCTTTCGAGATAAAAATGTTTTCTATATGAAAGTTGCTCGAGAAAAATACAACGAATCCGAATCGTGGTCCGTTCATACATCACATGACCCTAGCATGCTGAACATGGAACTTTCCCCTCTTTTCCTTGTCAGGAATCCACCTAACGTCAGAATTCACCCTCGGATGTTTCCCCCTTCGTCTTTAACGTGTAGTATCACGTTAGAAACACGCCTTCGGCGCTTCGATATCGTCATGTCATGCTTAGTGTTACCTCTGTTTGCTATGTATTTACTGTTTCTTCCCCCTCTTCTCTCCGGTAGACCCCGAGGCCGCTGATGCCCCGGTGATCGACTACGTCGTCGACAACGACCCCTCCTTGCCAGAGCAACCAGGCAAGCCCCCCTTTGATCATCCCGATATCGCCCATTCCATTCTCTCATGCTTGCATTAGATTTTGCTACTGTATTTGATTGCTCCTATTCTGATGCATAGCCTGCTTTTGTACCTGCTATTGTTACCTACCTGTTTCTCCTAAACTGCTTAGTAGTTGGTTAGTGATCCATCAGTGACCCCCACTTTGTCCCGACTGCCCCGCTGGATAATCAGAAGACCCGATCAACGGGATCGAAGACCGAGCCCGACACGCACATCACTTCCCTTAGATGCTTGACACTCTTTGGGTTACTATCGAGTACCGAGGGTGAGACCTCATCGACGCCGATGTTATCCCTTTAGTGTAGTTATTCGGTCATGGTCGTCGAGGGTGATTTCCTCTTTAACCACTTCCGATCCGACTCTGTCATGCAAACCCTCAAGTGTGGACCTCGAGGGTGAATCCTCTTACGTTCACCTTGATGACTACATCGAGTGGAATTCACGGGGATGATTCCTCGTGTTTTCCCTTGATGTTTAGACACACGATTACTATGATTACTATGACTTTACTTTGGGACATGTTACTAAAGGCGGGTCGAACACGAGGGGTACCAGCGAGCTTAATTGCGAGTGATGTGGAGTCGGGTTGACACTGGAGGGTGCCAGCGAGATAAATCTGGCGTGGCGGGCTCTCCTAGCCCTTCCGCATGTCCTCGAGGCAGGGCAACGGGTCACATCTTCGTGAGTCTCTGCTTTTACCGCGTTCCTAATCCACTACAATTTGGATATTTGATCGAGGGGCCTGCGGCACGATAGCACTAACCATCACGTGGGCATAGTATGGGCGTTCTGCGTCGTATACATCAGCCGAAGCTTAATAGGCGTCGGCGGCGGCGGCGCCGGGTTGGACTGCGTGGCTTTGCCTTTTGAAGGAGGTAGCTAGGTGCGCTCATCGGCCGCCTCGCATAGCGTAAGGAGTTCTCGGGGAGATGGCCCATGACCCACAGGGCATAGGTTTAGTCCGGCGTGCTGGCCTCTCTATTAAGCCTAGGTAGGGTTGTGGTGTATTGTTTGGCCGAGGCCGGGCATGACCCAGGAAAGTGTGTCCGACCGGAGTTAGTCGAGTGTGGTGGGTAAGTTGGTGCACCCCTGCAGGGAAGAAAACATCTATCGATAGCCTGTCCTATGGTAACGGACACTTGGAGTTGTATCCCGATCGATACAACTAGAACTGAATACTTGAGATGAGAACTGGATGGTGATGAGTAATGGATTGTGATGATAACTGGATAGTATGGCTCTAGGATTGCTTTCTCGCAGGGAGTCGAGAAAGGATCTCCGGTCGAGGTATATAACACTTCTACTATTTTACTTTATGCTACTCTACTTCCTCCGGTCGCAGCAAGATGATGGTTTCCAGAAGATGCTAATCTTCAATAGGACTAGGCCTTCTCTCTATTCTGGCATTTCTGCAGCCCAGTCCACATATACAGCCTTCCTTTGATAATGTTGCATATGTAGTGTAGATCCTTGCTTGCGAGTACTTTGGATGAGTACTCACGGTTGCTTTGCTCCCCTTTTCCACCTCTTCTTCTTCTTTCCGGTTGATGCAACCAGATGCCGGAGCCAGGGGCAGATGCCACCGCCGATGCCTACTACTACGTGGAGACCGGCGATGACCAGGAGTAGTTAGGAGGCTCTAGGCAGGAGGCCTTGCCTTTTCGATCGTAGATGCTTTTGTGCTAGCCTTCTTAAGGCAAACTTGTCTAACTTATGTCCGTACTCAGATATTGTTGCTTCTGCCGACTCTTGTGTATTCGAGCTTATGTATTCGAGCCCTCGAGGCCCCTGGCTTGTAATATAAAGCTTGTATTATTTTAATTTGTGTCTAGAGTTGTGTTGTGATATCTTCACGTGAGTCCCTGATCTTGATCATACACATTTGTGTGTATGATTAGTGTACGATTGAATCGGGGGCGTCACAAGTTGGTATCAGAGCCGACTGCCTGTAGGTAGCCCCCTTTCCAACTCCTTGGCCGAAGTTGAGTTTAGTCACTGAAAAACTTTTACTAACATTGGCTGTGTGGATTGCGGGCCCACGTCGCCATTGGGTGGTATTAGCATCTTTTACTCCTCGTCTATAATCTGGGACTCTGAACTCTCTTCTACTCGGGTTAAACGAATTTACTAACATTAGGATCCCGTGACCACATTCACCCCGAAGTTGGATAAAGCCATAGTTATTCCTTAGAATAGCATTTTGAGTAGTGCACACACTCTCGTGTTGACTACGAAGTGGTATCCATCGTACCTCTTTCCTTATGCATGTTTCATCATGAATGATCCTTGTCTTTGCAAATGCTCAATACTGAACTACCCCCTGTTACATGTTAGTAGGATGGTTCGACCCGCTGGTCGTGGCCGTGGTGCCAACGATCCACCACTTTGAATTATTCTTTGGAATGATGCAACAGTTTGAGTTGAATCGCGGTTCATGGAAGGAATGATGGCTCGGTTTCCTCATCCGAACATGAATCAACAGCCAACCCGATAACTTCTGCAGGACTTCATGCGCCTCAACCGAACTATCTACCGCAGCTCAACTCAACCCCTTGATCTGATGGTGGCTCCGTGACATCACATATGAAATGGAGTCTGCTAGTGTTGCCCCTCGCCAGCTATGTCACCTTAGCATCCTTCTTCCTCAAGGGTCCTGCTTTGCTCAATGGTGGGACAGCCATGGCGTACCCTACCTGCTGGAGCGGTCATTACTTGGCGGATTTCTAAGCTGCCTTCCGTGCCCGTTTCATTCCTCAAGGAACCATGGACAGGAAGAAGCAAGAGTTCATAACCTCACCCAAGGCAACAAGTACGTAGATGCTTATCAGCGGAATTTACGGACTTGTCACGTTATCTTTGAAGAAGACATTGCAAGCGATGCTCGTAAGCAAGAGAAGTTTCGTGATGGACTTCACCACGATATCAAGCTAGCATTGCTCGTTCATGACTTTGCCGACTTTGCCACCTAGGTGAACAAGGCTATTCAGGTTGAGGCGGTCTTGAGGAACACCGGGGATCCCTTAAGCGTAGTCGCTGACGTTGGCTCATCTTCGGGCCCGTCGGTAGCGAAGCGTCGGATATGGATTCCCCACAACATGTATCGTCCAACCGCACTGCACCAAGACAGTCCTATGTTGCACCTCGTGCGCCTCCTCCACATGAGGCAGCCCCTTCGGGCTGTACCACCCCAAGCTTCTGCTCCCAATCCCAATGATGGTCTATGCTTCAAGTGTGGCCTTCCAGGTCACCGCTCCAGGAAATGCCCTCAGAATCAGAATCAGCTGGCTCTGTCTTCAACTGACCGTAACAATCAGCCCCATAACAACAATGCCAGACCTTATGGTCGTGGTCAGGCTAATCATGTTGATCTGAATGAAGCTCAAGACCAGCCTGCCACTGTGATGGGTACTCTCCTTGTTAATTCAGTACCGGCTTCTGTTTTATTCGATTCAGGAGCATCACATTCATTCATGTCAGAAGATTTTGCATTCAGGCATGGCATTAAATACGAAGAGATGCACATTCCATTGGTGGTAAACACCCCCGCGGGCCAATGTCGAACCACCATGGTTAGCCACAACGTCGTCATTGAGATTGAAGGATTAGAGTTCCATACCTCTCCCATTATTCTGAAGTCTTCCAATATTGACCTCATTCTAGGAATGGATTGGTTGAAAGCACATACGGCTTCTATCGCTTGTGCCACTAAAACCGTCCACCTTCTGCAGCCTTCTGATGAGATAGTAAGCTACTATGCTAAATGCGGTTCCAAAAGCTGAAGCTTCGACTTTATGCTTTGAATGCATTGAGCAGCGGCACCTCTTGAGGAATTGAAAAGATTCCGGTTGTTCGCGACTTCCAAGACGTATTTCGGAAGAACTTCGGGAATACCCCTGCCCGGCTGTTGAGTTCGTCATCGATTTGAAACCAGGCACCGTTCCTATCGTAAACGGCCCTCCAAGATGCCGCCTCATGAGCACCTTGAACTGAAGGAGGAAATTGACAAATATCGTCGCAGTGGTTTCATTCGTCCCAGTTCCTGCCTTGGGAGCACCTTCTCTCTTCGTCAAGAAGAAGGGCGGTCTGAACCGTTTGGTCCAAGACTATCGTCCTATCAACCAAGCGACAATTCAGAACAAATATCCCCTTCCTCGGATCAATGATCTGTATCATCAACTGGCTGGATCATCAATATTCTGTAAACTCGACTTGAGGTTGGGTTACCACCAGATCCGTGTTCGTGAAGAGGATATTCCAAAGACCACATTCGCCACTCGTTATGGTTCTTACGAGTACACCGTCATGTCATTCGGTTTAACCAATGCTCCAGCTACATTCTCTCGTCTGATGAACTACATATTCATGGATTACCTCGACAAGTTAAATGCGTAGTCTATCCGGATGATATCCTGGTATATTCGAAGATAAAGAAGAACATGTTCAACATCTTCGTCTTGTTCGGAGAAACTCGAGAACATCAACTTTATGCCAAGTATTCCAAGTGCGAATTCTGGTTGCCGAAGTCACCTACCTTGGTCATGTCATCTCCAAGGATGGTATTGCCGTCAACCCAGGGCGTGTTCAGGCTATTCTTGGCTGGAACCCTCGAAGACTGTCAAGCAAGTCGAAGCTTTCTCGGACTAGCCAGCTATTGTCGCCGCTTTGTTGAGAATTTCTCCAAGATCGCCAAGCCAGCGACTAATCTGCTTCACAAAGGCGTTAAGTTATTTGGACGGACAAATGTCGGGAAAGTTTCCGAGCACTCAAGGACAAGCTGACTTACGCCCGGTGCTTGCTCCTCCTGATTCTCGCAAGGACTTCGTCATCTATTGTGACGCTTCACGTCAATGATTAGGCTGTGTTCTAATGCAAGAGCGCAGGATGATTGCTTATGCTTCCCGTCAAGTGCGTCCTCACGAGGAAAACTACCCAGTTCATGACCTTGAGCTTGCAGCGGTTATCTTTGCACTGAAGCTATGGCGACAGTACCTTCTCGGTAATCGTTGCGAGATCTTCACCGATCATCGAGTCTGAAGTACTGTTTACTCAACCAGATCTGAACCTCCGTCGGCAGCGGTGGATGGAAGCTATGCGGACTACAATTGCGGTATATCTTATACCCTGGTAAGGCTAATGTAATGGCCGATGCCACGAGCCGCAAGTCTTATTGCAATAATCACATGGTCTACAAAGCTCAACCCCGCCTTTATGAAGAGCTATGCAAGCTAAACCTTCAACTAGTTCCACAGGGTTCTCTGAATAACCTTGTACTGGAACCAACTCTAATAAAAGCAATTAAGTCTGCTCAAGCCAAAGAAGCTCACATTGATTTGATGAAAAAGGATCTTGCCTTAGAGAAATCTAGAGATTTCTCACTTGGTGAAGATGGAACCTTATACATCAGAGATTGCATTGTAGCACCCCGGTTCGAGCTTATGACAGAGAAGGTGATGAAAGAAGCGCATGACACCCCTCTCTCTATACATCCGGGAAGTACCAAGATGTATCTAGACATCCGTCGAAATCTTGGTGGTCTAAAATGAAGCAAGACATTGCTTGATATATCGAAGAATGTGACGTTTGCCGTCGCGTCAAAGCAGAACATCAGAAACCGTCTGGACTTCTACAACCGCTTCCGATTCCTGAATGGAAGTGGGATAAGATCCAAATGGATTTTGTCACAGGCCTTCCCAAGTCTCAGAAAGGTAACGATGCTATCTTTGTTGTCATCGACCAATTCTCGAAAGTTGCTCACTTTCTGCGATCAAGGAGACAATCACGCTAGTCAATTAGCAAACTTGTATATCTCGAATTGTGTCACTCCATGGCATTCGAAGGAGATCGATTCGAACCGTGGCGGTTTATTCACTTCAAAGTTCGGGATAGTTTCCAAGAGGCAATGGGAACTCATATTACCTGGAGCACTGCTTATCATCCCCAATCCCAAGGCCAAGTCGAGCGACTCAATCAAATTCTTGAAGACATCCTTCGAGCTTGTGTTATTTCTTTTGGCAAGAAGTGGGAAGAATCTCTCCCTTATGCAGAGTTCTCTTATAACAACAGCTATCAAGCCAGCTTGGAGATGGCACCCTTCGAAGTGCTCTATGGGCGTAAGTGCGAACCCCTCTGAATTGGTGAACTGGGAGCGGGCACTCATTGGTCGAACATTATTCAACAAGCTGAAGAGCAGGTTCGCATTGTCCGGGATAATCTCAAGGCGGCCCAGTCCCGCCAGAAGAGCAACTATGACCGGAAACACTGGGGTTCAACTTATCAACCTGGTGAACAAGCTTATCTGCGTGTCACTCCTTTGAGAGGCACTCATCTGTTTGGAGTCAAGGGCAAGCTAGCTCTGCGCTACATTGGTCCTTTCCGCATTCTGGCCCGTCGTGGGCTTATCAACTTGAGTTGCCACCTCAGTTCTCTCATGTTCATGACGTCTTCCACGTGTCGCAACTTCGTCGATGCTTCAAGGATCCGGAACGTGAAGTGGATCCGGAATTGATTGAAATTCAAGATGATCTCACATACAAGGAGCATCCGATCTGCATTCTTGAAGAAGCTGATCGTCGAACACGCCAGAAGGTTACCAAGTTCCTCAAGGTGCAATGGTCAAATCATTCTAAGGATGAAGCCACCTGGGAACGCGAGGATAACCTCCGTGCTTTGAATACCCGACCTGTTCCTTCTACCTCTTAATTCTCGGGGCGAGAATTTCTTTTAGAGGAGGAGAGTTATAACACCCCGGTGTAATGATGCTACTGATAACCCACAGGGTTAAGTTAATTGTTTTGGTAAACATGTGCACGATCATTATTGTCTCATGCTCTTTCACATTCGGTTGAATTCAAATTCAAATTACGTGTGAAATTCAAAATGCTCAAACATGAAAACTAAAATGTTCATCATGTGGAAAGTATTCTTCTGGTAATATTGTTGGTGAACCGATATTTTTGCAAAATGTCTAAATGGCTTGAAATAGCTAAAACCAGAAAAAGCTTTAAAATAAAAAAAGGGAAAGCCCCCTTCACTCAAGCTGGGCCGGTGGCCCGGTGCCACCGCCCCCTTCCCATGGGCCTCGGCCCACCACAGCAAGCCGGCCCAGCTCCCCGTACCGCGCCCTCCTCCTGTTCCCCCGGTGCGCACCGCTACAGGGGCTCGTCGCCGCCCGACCACCTCGCCGGCAGCGCCGCGGGTGGATAAGAGCGCCCCCCTCCGACGCCTCGAGCCCTCCCCCTCACCTACCGCCACATCCACTCCCCCTGGACGCCTCGCCATTTCCCCCTTCTCTCTTCCTCGCTCGCTCACACCCCTCTCTCTGACCCGAGCACGCCCACGGCCATCCTCCGTCGTCACCGCGGCCACCGGAGTCGTCTCGTCCTCCTGACCTGTCCACAAGCACCGTAGACGTCTTGTCCCTCTTCCCCGGCCTCGCGTCCGAGCCGGAGGCCACTACATCACCCGGATCGAGCCGACAACCGCTGTGGATCGCCGGAGCTCCTCTGCTCCGTCCCTTGCCAACTCCGTCGACACGTTGCGCTCCTAAGCATCCAAGGGCCACCGTGAGCCGCATCGTAAGCCGCCGCACCGAACCCCTCTTCCCTTCCCCTCTCTGCACGTGTAGTTGTCGTCCCCCTTGCAACCGAGCTCGCCGCTGCCCGCGCTCGTCTCCGGCGTGGCCACGGTGACCTTTTGGTACCGTGCGCGCCACTGCCGTGAACACCGCGTCGTGCAGACAGCCCCAGCCCTTTTCGTATACTTGTTTGCGCGCCGCAGTGCCGTCCCCGTCGAAGCCCGAACGCCACCACCGCCTCCACTCGTCGTCGGCGCTGTTTCCGGCAGCTCCAGCTCCGGTCGGCCTCACCACGCGACGCGGCAGGCTCTCCCCGTTCGAACGCGCGTGCCCGTGCCCGTGTTGGCCCCCTGTAAGCGAATCCCGGCCGTCTCCAGTGTCGTGCCGCCGCGGGAGAGGTCGTCGGAGCCTTCTCCGGCGCCCTGCCGACGTGGCCGGTTAGGGCCACCCCCTGGGTCACTGCCAGCGGGCCCCACGGGCCCCTGTTGACTAAGTTGACTCAGTCAACTTTGCTGACTGGGCGTCCCTTGTCAATGACAGGCGGGCCCCACTCGCTAATTAAATTTAGTGTAATTTAAAATGGTAAATTAACCTAAGCAGCCACTGACACCCGGGGCCCACCCCCCTTAATTAGCTCTGCTTAATTAAAATGAACTCATTTAGCTCTCTCTCTCTATGACATGTGGGTCCCAATGGACCCACAGGTCAGTTTGACCTTGTCAGCGAGTCTGTTGACTGCTGACGTCATCAGCACATCATGCCGATGTCATATTTCTATTTTTGTTAATTTAGTTAATTCCAGAATATTGTTTAAACTTTAAAAATTCATAGAAATTAAACCGTAGCTCAGATGAAAATGTTTTCTATATGAAAGTTGCTCAGAAAAATCCAACGAATCCGAATACGTGGTCCGTTCATCTGTCACATGCCCCTAGCATGCTGAACATGGCACTTTCCCCCTCTTTTCCTTGTCCGGAATCCACCTAACGTCGGGAATTCACCCTCGGATGTTTCCCCCCTTCGTCTTTAACGTGTAGTATCACGTTAGAGCACGCTCAGCGCTACGTATCGTCATGTCATGCTTAGTGTTACCTCTGTTTGCTATGTATTTACTGTTTCTTCCCCCTCTTCTCTCCGGTAGACCCCGAGGCCGCTGATGCCCCGGTGATCGACTACGTCGTCGACAACGACCCCTCCTTGCCAGAGCAACCAGGCAAGCCCCCCCTTTGATCATCCCGATATCGCCCATTCCATTCTCTCATGCTTGCATTAGATTTTGCTCTTGTATTTGATTGCTCCTATTACGATGCATAGCACGCTTTTGTACCTGCTATTGTTACCTACCGCTTCTCCTAAACCGCTTAGTAGTTGGTTAGTGATCCATCGATGACCCCACTTTGTCCCGGCCTACCGTTGAATAATCGAAGACCCGATCAGCGGGATCGAAGACCAGGCCCGACACCGCACATCACTTCCCTTAGATGCTCGACACTCTTTGGGTTACTATCGAGTACCGAGGGTGAGACCTCATCGGCACGCCGATGTTAACCTGTAGTGTAGTTATTCGGTCGTGGTGCGTCGAGGGTGATTTCCTCTTTAACCACTTCCGTCACGACTACGTCGTGCAACCCCTCAAGTGTGGACCTCGGTGAATCCTCTTACGTTCACCTTGATGACTACATCGAGTGGAATTCACGGGGATGATTCCTCGAGTTTCCCCCTTGATGTTTAGACACACAGTTACTATGATTACTATGAATTTACCTTTGAGCCATGTTACTAAAGGCGAATTGCGACCACGAGGGGTACCATACGAGCTTAATTGCGAGTGATGTGGAGTCGGGTTGACACGGAGGGTGCCCAAGAGATAAATACGAGGCGTGGTCGGGCATTCCCTAGCCCTTGCCGCAAGTCCTCGAGGCAGAACGGGTCACATCTTCGTGAGTCTCGCTTGTTACCGCGTTCCTAATCCACTACAATTTGGATATTTGATCCGAGGGGTCTCGGCACGATAGCACTAACCATCATGTGGGCATAGTATGGGCGTTACGCATCGTATACATCAGCGAAGCTTAATAGGCGTCGGCGACGGCGGCGGCGCCGGGTTGGACTGCGTAAGCACCTGCCTTTTGAAGGAGGTACCTAGGTCTGCTCATCGGCCGCCCTACATAGCGTCTTGAGGAGTTCTCGGGGAGATGGCCCATGACCCCTGGGGGCATAGGTTTAGTCCGGCGTGCTGGCCTCTCTATTAAGCCTAGGTCGGGTTGTGGCGTATTGTTTGGCCGAGGCCGGGCATGACCCAGGAAAGTGTGTCCGACCGGAGTTAGTCGAGTGTGGTGGGTAAGTTGGTGCACCCCTGCAGGGAAGAAAACATCTATCGATAGCCTGTCCTATGGTAACGGACACTTGGAGTTGTATCCCGATCGATACAACTAGAACTGAATACTTGAGATGAGAACTGGATGGTGATGAGTAATGGATTGTGATGATAACTAGATAGTATGGCTCTGGGATTGCTTTCTCGCAGGGAGTCGAGAAAGGATCTCCGGTCGAGGTATATAACACTTCTACTATTTTACTTTATGCTACTCTACTTCCTCCGGTTGCTGCAAGATGATGGTTTCCAGAAGATGCTAATCTTCAATAGGACTAGGCCTTCTCTCTATTCTGGCATTTCTGCAGCCCAGTCCACATATACAACCTTCCTTTGATAATGTTGCATATGTAGTGTAGATCCTTGCTTGCGAGTACTTTGGATGAGTACTCACGGTTGCTTTGCTCCCCCTTTTCCCCTATTCTTCTTCTTTCCGGTTGATGCAACCAGATGTTGGAGCCCAGGAGCCAGATGCCACCGCCGATGCCTACTACTACGTGGAGACCGATGATGACTAGGAGTAGTTAGGAAGCTCCCAGGCAGGAGGCCTTGCCTTTTTCGATCGTAGATGCTTTTGTGCTAGCCTTCTTAAGGCAAACTTGTCTAACTTATGCCTGTACTCAGATATTGTTGCTTCCGCTGACTCTTGTGTATTCGAGCTTATGTATTCGAGCCCTCGAGGCCCCTGGCTTGTAATATAAAGCTTGTATTATTTTAATTTGTGTCTAGAATTGTGTTGTGATATCTTCCCGTGAGTACCTGAT
This sequence comes from Aegilops bicornis, assembly GCA_021605145.1. Lineage (NCBI taxonomy): Eukaryota > Viridiplantae > Streptophyta > Magnoliopsida > Poales > Poaceae > Aegilops > Aegilops bicornis. Next base: position 321,220,410 of record CM038674.1, on the reverse strand, counting down.
CTTGATCGTACACATTTGCGTGTATGATTAGTGTACGATTGAATCGGGGGCGTCACAGACGACTTGGAGTTGTACCTTGACCTTATGACAACTAGAACCGGATACTTAATAAAACATACCCTTCCAAGTGCCAGATACAACTCGGTGGTCGCTCTCTAACAGGGCTACGAGGAGAGGATCGCCGGGTAGGATTATGCTATGCGATGCTACTTGGAGGACTTCAGTCTACTCTCTTCTACATGCTGCAAGATGGAGGCTACCAGAAGCATAGTCTTCGACAGGATTAGTTATCCCCCTCTATTCTGGCATTCTGCAGTTCAGTCCACTGATATGGCATTTTTCACATATACCCATGCATATGTAGTGTAGCTCCTTGCTTGCGAGTACTTTGGATGAGTACTCAGGGTTGCTTTCTCCCCCTTTTTCCCCCTTTCCTTTCTACCTGGTTGTCGCAACCAGATGCCGGGGCCCAGGAGCCAGACGCCACCGTCGACGACGAATCCTACTACACCGGAGGTGCCTCCTACTACGTGCTGCCTGCTGACGACGACCAGGAGTAGTTAGGAGGATCCCAGGCAGGAGGCCTGTTCCTCTTTTGATCTGTATCCCAGTTTGGGCTAGCCTTCTTAAGGCAAACTTGTTTAACTTATGTTTGTCCTAGATATTGTTGCTTCTGCTGACTCGTCTATGATCGAGCACTTGTATTCGAGCCCTCGAGGCCCCTCACTTGTATTATGATGCTTGTATGACTTATTTTATTTTAGAGTTGTGTTGTGATATCTTCCCGTGAGTCCCTGATCTTGATCGTACATGTTTGCGTGTATGATTAGTGTACAATTGAATCGGGGGCGTCACATGTATTGCGTGAAGGTTGAAAAAGTTTGATATTATTTAAGTATGAAACAATTGCTTGGCTTGTCATTGGGGGTATAGAAGTTGGGAACATCTTTGTGTGACGAAAATGAAGCATAGCCTAACTATATGATTTTGTAGGGCTGAACTTTCTTTTGCCATGCTATTTTGAGAAGACATGATTACTTTGATTAGTATGCTTGAAGTATTATTATTTTTATGTCAATATGAACTTTTGTCTTGAATCTTTTGGATCTGAATATTCATATCACAATTAAGGAGAATTACATTGAACGTATGCCAAGTAGCACTCCGCATCAAAAATTATCTTTTTATCATTTACCTACTCGAGGACGAGCAGGAATTAAGCTTGCTTGATACGTCTCCAACGTATCTAAATTTTTTGATTGCTCCATGCTATATTATCTACTGTTTTAGGTAATATTGGGATTATTATCCACTTCTATATTATTTTTGGGACTAACCTATTAACCGGAGGCCCAACCCAGATTTGATGTTTTATGCCTATTTCAGTATTTCGAGGAAAAGGAATACCAGACGGAGTCAAAACGGAACGAAATCAACTGGAGAAGTTATTTTTGGAAGGAAAGCCACCCGATGGACTTGGAGTGCACGTGAGGAAAGAAGGGAGGTGCTCACGAGGGTGGGGGGCGCCCACCCCCCTGGGGCGTGCCCCCTGCCTCGTCCCCCCCCCCTTCGGTCCACCGACGTACTCCTTTCACCCATATATACCCACGTATCCTAAAACTTCTAGAACATAGATTAGATCGGGAGCTCTGCCGCCGCAAAACCTCCAGAGCCACGAAAAACCAATCGGGACCCTGTTTCGGTACCCTGCCAGAGGGGGAACCCATCACCGGTGGCCATCTTCATCATCCCCGCGATATCCATGACGAGGAAGGAGTAGTTCACCCTCGGGGCTGGGGGTATTTACCAGTAGCTATGTGTTTGATCTCTCTCTCTCGATTTCTCTCTCGTGTTCCCTCTATGGCACGATCTTGATGTATCCCGAGCTTTGCTATTATAGTTGGATCTTATGATGTTTCTCCCCCTCTACTCTCTTGTGATGAATTGAGTTTCCCCTTTGAAGTTATCTTATCGGATTGAGTTTTTTATGAGAACACTTGATGTATGTCTTGCCGTGTTTATCTGTGGTGATAATGGGATACCATGTGCCACATGATGTATGTTTTGGTGACCAACTTGCAGGTTCCGCCCATGAACCTATGCATAGGGGTTGGCACACGTTCTTGACTCTCCGGTAGAAACTTTGGGGAACTCTTTGAAGTACTTTTATGTTGGTTGGATGGATCTGAGATTGTGTGATGCATATCGTATAATCATGCCCACGGATACTTGAGGTGACAATGGAGTATCTAGGTGACATTAGGGTTTTGGTTGATTTGTGTCTTAAGGTGTTATTCTAGTACGAACTCTAGGGCTGTTTGTGACACTTATAGGAATAGCCCAACTGATTGATTGGAAAGAATAACTTTGAGGTGGTTTCGTACCCTACGTTTGTTCTCCGCTATTAGTGGCTTTGGGGTGACTCTTTGTTGCATGTTGAGGGATAGTTATGTGATCCAACTATGTTATTATTGTTGAGAGAACTTGCACTAGTGAAAGTATGAAGCAATACCGTTTACGCTCACTTTTACCACTTGTTACCTTGCTGTTTTTATATTTTCATATTACAAATACCTTTATCTACCATCCATATTGCACTTGTATCACCATCTCTTCGCCGAACTAGTGCACCTATACAATTTACCATATTGGGTGTGTTGGGGACACAAGAGACTCTTTGTTATTTGGTTGCAGGGTGGCTGGAGAGAGACCATCTTCATACTACGCCTCCCACGGACTGATAAACCTTAGGTCATCCACTTGAGGGTAATTTGCTACTGTGCACTTGCAGGCCCAACAACGTCTACAAGAAGAAGGTTGTGTAGTAGACATCAAGCTCTTTCCTGGTGCCGTTGCCGGGGAGGCTAGGTAAGTGAAGGTATATCTTTAGATCTTGCAATCGAATCTTTTCGTTTCGTGTTTTAGCACTAGTCTAGTTTATAAAAGAAAACTACAAAAAAAATGGAGTTAAGTTTGTCTCATACGCTTCGTCTTTTTAATATCTTTCGTGAGAATGATGGAAAGGAAAATTGTGCCAAAGTGCTAGAAGAAGAATTACATAGAATGATTGGCATAAAATATGTGAATGATGAGCATGATTGCAATGTTGTTAGTATGAATTCCTTGAATATCCATGATGCTAATGATATGCAAAGCCACAACCTTGGGGAAGCTATGTTTGATGAAGATGATATTTTTTGTCCCCCAAGCTTTGATGAGCAAATTTACTATGATGAAAGCATGCCTCCTATCTATGATGATTATTGTGATGACACGTATGCTTTAAAGAATAATGATAACCATGAAACTTGTCATCTTGATCTTAATTTTTAATCACATGATAGTTATTTTGTTGAGTTTACTCCCAATATTCCGAATGAGAAGAATTTTGCTTATGTGGAGAGTAGTAAATTTTCTATGCTTGTAGATCATGAAAAGAATGCTTTAGGTTCTGGTTATATTGTTGAATTCATTCATGATGCTACTGAAAATTATTATGAGGAAGGAACATATGCTTGTAGGAATTGCAATAATATCATGTTTCCTCTCTATGTTCTTAAATTGTTGAAGTTATGCTTGTTTTGTCTTCCTATGCTTGTTGATTATTGTTCCCATAAGTTGTTTGCTCACAAAATCCCTATGCATAGGAAGTGGGTTAGAATTAAATGTGCTAGTCATATTATTCATGATGCTCTCTTTATGTTTCAAATTCTTATCTTCTATGTGAGCATCATTACCATCATCATGCCTAGCTAGGGGCGTTAAACGATAGCGCTTGTTGGGAGGCAGCCCAAATTTATTTTAGTTTATTGCTTTTTGATTCTGTTTAGGAATAAATAATCCATCTAACTTCTGGTTAGATGTAGCGACCCGACCCAAAATTGGTCAAGTCTCTGTGTAGCTGTACCATCCCAAGATCATGCTGGCACACACAGTACATTGATGAAATAATCAAAGTTCAATCACACCTGAATTTATTACACGATTCTCATATCGAGTCTTTATTACAATAGAATAAATTCGGCGAAGGCCAACTCATGAGAAATAAACTAAATAAAGGCTGCGGGCGTGAGGCGAATAAGCGAGTCCATCCGACTCCATAGGGCAATCGCCAAGCGTGGATCGTAGCCTCACTCCCCGATCGGAAAACTCCTCTGCAACATAAGACGTTGCAGCCGTGTAGGTCAGCATTTTGAATATGCCGGCAAGTCAAAGAGAGAACAACAATAAAATTACTAACACTATATGCAATTTGGCTGTGGGGCTCTAGGTTTCATTGTTTTGCGAAAATGCCAGTTTTTCCCTACACAAGGACTTGTTTGCAAATACTACAAAATGTTGGTAGTTATTGAGATGGTTCCGCCAACCAATGTCTCATTCCCAATTATTAAATAATCCCTCAATTAATTTATTAAGTTTGGTGTTGAGATATCCGAAATACTCCAAGTTCCAGAGGCTCAAATTGTCCATAACAGGGACACGGTGACCAATTAGATCTTCACTCTGCGAGAGGTTTGCGCACTTTACCCGCATAAGAATCGTTCCCTCCTTTTTAGTCTTCGCACTTCCTGGTGTTTGAAGGCGGGATGAGCAAAACAGGGTCTTAGAAGAGTTCCTGCAGGCCCTTGCCGGTGCCCATCCAATCCTACCGTTCTTCTACATCTCGTAGCACCGTCAGGCCAGAGTCACACCTAGGGTCGACCGGGCGAGCCCATAATGGCTTGCGGCTTCGCAAGTAAGCTTCCGGTCAATGGGGTATCCATCCGTCTCTTCGTGGCTGGGTGAAGCTTTCCGCAAGATGTCATGGCTAACCGCTGGGTTCTCCAGGGTGCCCGTCAACCGTCCTCCATCCAGTAGTGAATTTTGAAGTCCATCTTGAGCTTGAAGTCATGGGGTTGTCATCATCTTGACTCTCACATCTCCCTTATGAATCACTCAACCAACCCCGTCTCTGAGCATAGCAAAATTAAACTACTTCGTCCGGGCCATGGTAACAAGGGGAATTGGTTTCATCCTACCTCATGATACTACTCAAGAACATAACTTAAAATTCTCCTACTGCATGCATGGTGGGGAGGTATAATTCTAATGCAATAAAATCATAGGTATTGTAAAAAGAAAACATGATCAAATGACTTGCCTGGCTGACGGTCTTCGAAAGCTAGGGACTCGTGATAGCAGGCTTCGCACTCCGGAAATTCTACCGAATCAAACAATAGCACAAATAAGTATGGCACAATATAACATAACAGCAAGTTGGAAACAAAACACCCAAGCACTCAAACCAAAATCCAAAGAAAACTCGGAGAAATCAAATCAAGGTTTTCACCACATCAAGCAACAAATAGGTTTACACAACTAAAACTTTTCTTAACAGAACCTAAGCATGGGTTTTGCTAACTAACAGAAGGAAAACATCATACAAACTAGGAGCAAAAAGAATCACATCAAAAGCTATTATAGAACTCCTATTATGCCTATAACAATCCTAGCAAGGAAAATAAAATAAAAAATTTATTCTACTGTAAATAAAAGTTCATCCTCTGTAGGTACAGAAACTAATCTAAAACAAACTACAACATAGTAAAAATAAAATTATTTACTAAATAAAACAATAGGAAAACAGTAGCTAGTTAAATAAACAAGAAATACATGATTTTGACTAAAACTATTTTTATTAAATCTAAAATACCCAAATAAATCACTACTTCTAGGCAAAGTCAAAACAAAGCAGTGACAAAAAGAATCACTAAAATAAAATAATCCTAACTCATTTTATAGCAGAATTACTAATCTGTCTAAAACTAAAATAAAACAATTTCTAATAATTTAAACATGGCCAAACATATTTTCTACAGAAACTACAACAAATTTGCAAACTAACAAAAAAAGAATCAATTAAAAATATTAAGTAACCTAAAAGATATGGATTTTACAAAACTGAAACTATTCTGTTAAAACAGAAACGAAAAATAAAACTAAAAAGAAAACTGGCGCTAGTGGGCCTATCTAACGCTCAGGCGTTATATAACTAAAACGTGCCCGCGGCTAACAGGAAATAACCCGATCGGGCCGGTCTAAACTAAACCGTTAACTAAACCAAAATAAACCGTAACTAAAACCGGCTTTTTAAAATAAAACATACCCCTTCGGGGAATCTAATCTAACGCGTAGATTTCCGATCGGACGACGGAGGGGAGTCCGGTGGCTTACCGCGGTGGTCGACGGCGACGGCGGCTCGGGCGGCGACGGCGCGGTGGCTCCGGTGGTCCGGGGCGACGGCGGAGGCGTCGGTAGTCTGAGCAGGCGAGGGGAGCTCGGGGTGGAGTCGGTGGAGCTCGGGGGTCGGAGGCAGCGGTGGGGCGGCAATGGCGGCGGGGCACTCGGGTTCAATGAGCGATTGCGGCAAGGAGAGAGGTTTTGGGCGAGGGGCGGAACGGGCGAGGGGGTATTTATAGGGGACCGGCTTGGAGGAGGCGAATCGGGGAGAGGATCCGAGATCTCCGTGGTGGCCAGCGGTGGTTCGGCGTTAAGGCGGCATCAGCGTGGGCGAGGAAAGAGAGGGTGGGACAGTAGCGTCGTGAGAGGGAGAGGGTGGCTGACAGGCGACCGAGGGGGAGGGTTTTCGGGCGCGTCGACTCGGGGGCTGGCTGGGCCTGGGGCTGGGCTGCGCTTGGTGGGTGCCTAGGCGTTGGCTGGGCCGGTTGGCCTGGCTGGCGCATGGGGTTTTCTTTTTTTTGAATTCTGGAGAGGAGGGATTATTTAAAATATATATATTTTTTATATAGGACAGATATATATATCAAAATGATCAGGGGAATTTACCCTACAGCTTGGACATTTTTCCAGGGGCAAAACTCAAACTTAAAAAAACATTTTCTAAAAATCCCAAATAAAATTAAATTTGAATTCAAACTTTTTGGCAACATTTTTCATCTGACATTTTTGGAGTGTCATGTTTACTCCTCTCATACTTTTTCTCAAGTATTTGTTAGGCATTGTTTTGAAATAAATTTCAACTGCCAATTTGAATTCAAATTCCACAAACTCAAAAGTTTCTGAAATAATTCAAATGTCACTCAATTCAAACAATAATGCATAGATGCTTAGCTATAATTGTAAAACATTCCAAATGGGAAATTTGGGATGTTACAAACCTACCCACCTTAAGATGAATCTCGCCCTCGAGATTCGGGTTGGCTAGCAAATAGGTGCGGGTGGTCTCGGCGGAGGTCTTCTTCTCGCTCCCAGGTGGCTTCCTCCTCGGAATGATGACTCCACAACACCTTGCAAAACTTGATGATCTTGCTGCGGGTGACTCTGTTCACAGTCTCGAGAATTCGGACAGGTTTCTCCTCATAAGTCGAGATCCTTTGTCGAGCTGTATGGCCTCTAGGGGCACTGTGTCTCTTAACGGAATATCGGCCATCTCGGCATGGCATTTCTTCAGCTGAGAAACATGGAAGACATCGTGAACTCCGGACAATCCTTCCGGCAATTCCAACTTGTAAGCAACTTCTCCACGACGTTCGAGGATTTTGTAGGGGCCAATGAACCGGGGTGCTAACTTTCCTTTAACACCGAACCTCTTGATTCCACGAAGTGGGGACACACGAAGATATGCCCGGTCTCCGCTTAGTATGTTACTTCCTTGCGTTCTTGTCGGCATAACTCTTACGTCTCGATCGAGCCACCTTGAGCCTATCTCGAATCAGCTTGAATTTCTCTTCGAAATCTCTGATAAGATCGGGACCGAAAAGTTTTCGATCTCCAACACCATCCCATGGCAATGGTGTTCTGCATCTCCTTCCGTATAGAGCTTCGAAAGGGGCCATCTTCAGACTGGTCTGATAACTGTTATTGTACGAGAACTCCGCGTATGGCAAATTATCATCCCAGCTAGATCCATAGTCTAGCACACAAGCTCTCAACATGTCCTCCAGAATCTGGTTGACTCTCTCGGTCTTCCCATCCGTCTGCGGATGAAAAGATGTACTGAACTCCAGCCTCGTACCCAAAGTTTCATGCAACTGATACCAAAACTTTGAGGTAAATTGTGTTCCTCTATCTGACACGAGACTCCTCGGAACTCCATGCAGACATACGATCCTGGTCATGTATATCTTGGCTAACTTAGCGCTGGTATAGGTAGTCTTCACGGGAATGAAATGAGCTACCTTGGTCAATCGATCAACCACTACCCAGATGGAATCATAACCTTAACGGGTCCTGGGTAATCTTGTGATAAAATCCATTCCAAGTTTTTCCCATTTCCACTCGGGAATCGGCAAGGGTTGAAGTAACCCTGCTGGCTTCGATGTTCCGCCTTTACACATGGCAAACATCGCATATTGCTACGTACTCAGCAATATCCTTCTTCATACATCCACCAGAAACTTTCCTTCAAATCCAGATACATCTTGGTGTTACTGGGGTGAATCGAGTACGGGGAATCATGAGCCTCCTGAAGAATTATCTTCCTGAGTTCGGGATCATTGGGTACATAAATACGATCCTCATACCATATAGCTCCGTATTCATCCTTACGAAAGCCTTTAGCTTTTCCTTCATTCATCCTTTTCTTTATCTCATCAATTTCCTTGTCCGACTTCTGGGCTTCACGAATTCTTTCGGCCAAAGTGGACTGAACTTACAGAGCTGCAACATACCCTCTCGGAACTATCTCCAGTCAGAGATCTCGGAGGTCATCAACTAACTCCTGGGGTAATCCTCCCGCTATGAGAGTATTCACATAACTCTTACGGCTCAAAGCATCTGCTACAACATTAGCCTTTCCTGGGTGGTAATGCAATCTCATGTCATAGTCCTTGATTAACTCTAGCCATCTCCTCCGCCTAAGGTTCAACTCTTTCTGCGTGAAAATATACTTCAAGCTCTTATGATGCATGTAAACATCACAACTATTTCCGATAAGGAAATGTCTCCAGTCTTGAGCGCATGCACTACGGCTGCTAACTCCAAATCATGTGTGGCGTAATTCATCTCGTGAGGTCGTAGCTATGCGGAGGTATAAGCTACAACTTTTCCTTCCTGCATGAGTACTCCTCCGAGTCCACTGGCGATAAGCGTCACAATATACCGTAATCCTTGTGTATGTCCGGCAAAATCAGATCGGGGCTGTAACCAAACGTTTCTTCAATTCACAGGCGGCTTCACAATCCTCGGTCCGGATGTACTTGGCGTCCTTCTTCAACAGCTTCGGTCATGGGCTTGGCAATCTTCGAGAAATTCTCAATAAACCTCCGATAATATCCTGCGAGTCCGAGAAAACTGCGGATCTCCTTGACTGAGGTGGGTGACTGCCAATCGGTGAATGATACAACCTTGGTGGGGTCAACTGCTATTCCTTCTCCTGAAATAACATGTCCGAGGAATCTGACTTCCTTCAGCCAAAATTCACATTTGCTGAACTTGGCATACTGGCCCGATGTTCTCGGAGTTTCTCGAGAACTAGACGCAAATGTTCCTTATGCTCTTCCTCGCTCTTGGAGAAAATCAGTATATCATCGATGAACACCACGACAAACTTGTCCAGATATTCCATAAATACCTTGTTCATCAAATTCATGAAGTATGCGAGGGCATTAGTCAATCCGAATGACATGACGGTATACTCATATAAACCATACCTGGTGGTAAATGCTATTTTGGGTATATCCGTTTCACGGATCTTCAACTGATGATACCCTGATCGAAGATCGATCTTGGAGAATACCTTGGCTCCAACTAGTTGATCAAATAGATCATTAATCATTGGCAGAGGGTACTTGTTCTTGATGGTCACGTCGTTCAACGGACGATAATCCACAACCATTCTCAGGCTTCCATCCTTTTTCTCTACCAAAAGAACTGGGGCTCCCCAAGGTGACGAGCTTGGCCGAATATATCCCTTCTCCAATAGCTCATTAATTTGCTTTTGATCTCTTCCAATTAGATTCGGGGCATCCGATAGGGTCTCTTGGATATTGGGGCTGTGCCGAGCAATAACTCAATCAGAAATTCAATGTCTACGTCCGGTGGCATTCTGGTAATTCCTCCGGAAACACATCGGGAAAATCTTGCACTCTCGGCACTTCCTCTGAACAACTCCCGTGAGGGAATTCACTGATTGTTCATCGGCATACGTCTAGATACATCCTTGATCCTCTTACGCTCCGGAGTGGTGAGCGTAATTGACTTCTTGAGCACAGTCTATGTTTCCTTCAAACTTCGTCAACCAATCCATGCCTAGGATTACATCCAAGGTCTGGGTTTCCAATACTATGAGGTCTGCGGGGAATTTATGGTTTCCGATGTTGAGGTTGCATGACGACCTAAGCTCGCCATCATTTCTCCTCCTTGGGCCCGACGTGAAGAGGGCTTCTAAGGGTTCTAGTGTGCAACCCATACTTTTCCACAACTACCCTTGATATAAATGAATGCGTTGCACCAGAATCAAAGAGTACCAATACTGGTTGTGAATTTAATAAAAACTTACCAACCACGATTATGCGGCTGATCATAGACGTCCTCCACGTCAATGTGGTTCACACGAGCACGAGGAAAAGGGTTGGGCTTCTTTGCTGAGCTTCCATTGCCGTTTCCATTCCTTTGCTTGGCCTCCGGGCAGTCGGTGGCATAGTGCCCTGTTTACGGCACTTGAAGCAGTGATGTGACTCAGATCCTTCGAGAAGGGCAGACGGTCTTTGGTTGCCATTGTCATTTCCATTGCCTGCCTTGTTGTCGTGGTTGCGGTTGTTCCCATTCCCTCCATGGTTATGTCCTCCATGGGTGTGATGGGTATGTCCTCCCGAGTATGGGGCATAACGGGGCTTCTGCTGAGCTCCAGAGTTGTACTTCCCCTGGCCATACTTCCGCTATGCGACTATCAATCTGCTGCTGCTTGCCTTCAAGTATGGTGGCCTTGTGTACCAGCTCACGGTAGTTGTTGAAGATAGCCACCATTAGCTGCATTCCCAGCTCGTCATTGAGTCCCTCGAGAAACTTTTTCCTGCTGCGGCATCTGTGGCCACATCATCCGGGGCATAGCGAGCTAACTTGCTGAATTCATCCACGCATCGCCCCACAAAGACGGTTCCCTGGCGTAAGTTGTGGAACTCACGCTTCTTGAGACTCATGGCTCCGGTGAGACATGAGCGGTGCGGAAAGCTTCTTTGGAACTGATCCCACGTGATGGTGGCGATGGGATAAGTGGCGGTGTAGTTCTCCCACCAAGAGGCTGCAGGTCCATCAAGGCGATGTCTTGACAAAGCGCACCTTCTACGCATCTGTGCATCCAGCGGTGGCTAACTCTCTTCCGACCTTGCGGAGCCAATCGCCGGCCACAATCGGCTCGGTCTGCTAGAGAACACTGGCGGATTCAGCCTTAGAAAGCGGGTCAAGTTGTCAGCGAGGGGTGGTGGCGGTGGATTGTTGTTGTTGTTCGGTTACGGATGAGCATCTGCATCAGGGCATTCTGCTGCTGGATCGGCTGGGTGAGCTCCGGCGGAAAGTTGAAACCGGGGTCACGTCTCGGAGGCATCTGGTGTTTTGGAGTGGATGAGAAAATTAGAATAGAACAAGGGTCTAATGAGAAAATATCACTACCCATATGAATGCACAATCATAATCACACCAATCATTTATTCAATCATCTCAAACATGGTTCAATCTCGGATTACAAAGTCTCATGACTAATCGAAAATAATGGCCTAACTGATCGACGGAAAAATAAAATAACATGGCGGTCGACTAAATGTCTTCATCAATAATCCTTGCGTCCTCTGGTGCGGCGTCCTCCGGTGGGGAGTCCTCTGATGCGGCGCCTCCTCTTGCGGCTTTCTTCTCCTCTAATGCGGCAACATCCATCTTCAGCCTGTCGACTCTCTCCATGAAATCCTTGATTTCTTTTTCATGGTCAAGGAAGTCCGCGTGTGCCTTCTCCTCCAGTTCCAGTTCACGGAACAACAGACTCCTGTGTACCTTGGCGTTCTGGCGAGTCCGGATTTCCGTTTCTGAGGAGACTCTCCAAGTCTTGGACATATGAGAGAATGGAATCGTCTTCTCTGATGCGGATGATATCTCCATTCCTAGCTCTGCGAGAAATCATGGCGAGGTCTGATGGGTCGAGCTCGGCCCTGTACTCTTCTCGGAGATGTCCAAGTGCACGATATATCGCCATGTCTCTTCCGAGAATCCAACTGAAATCGGTAAACTCAAAGTCAATGGGCTCTGAATGTCCTCCGCAGGTCCTCCCTGGAATGTGCACCTTAATCCGGTAGCGGGTATCCGTCGGGAGTGCATTGGTAGGCTTCCCGGTGATTGAGAGTAGAGCAATCTTCAGCTTCTTCACGATCTGAACCATCTTCTTGCCGAGAGGCATCGTCTCATCTGGCTGGCAAAACTCCGGTAGCAGAACTGGGGTGAACTCAGCGGCCATCTAGAATGTTGAAAATCGGAGAGAAGTCGAGAAATGAACAGGGAGAATTACGGAATGATAAGGACATAAAATAAATAGTCTCTTCCTATGGCTTTCCGATCCTAGGGGTTACGTCCTACGGTCACACTGTGCTCGAATACCATCTCTGTAGCGACCCGACCCAAAATCGGTCAAGTCTACGTGTAGCTGTACCATCCCAAGATCATCTTTGGCACACACGGTACATTGATGAAATAATCAAAGTTCAATCACACCTGAATTTATTACACGATTCTCATATCGAGTCTTTATTACAATAGAATAAATTCGTCAAGGCCAACTCATGAGAAATAAACTAAATAAAGCTACGGGCGTGAGCGAATAGCGAGTCCATCCGACTCCATAGGGTAATCGCCAAGCGTGGATCGTAGCCTCACTCTGATCGGAAAACTCCTGCGCAACATAAGACGTTGCAGCCGTGTAGGTCAGCATTTTGAATATGCGGCAAGTCAAAGAGAACAACAATAAAATTACTAACACTATATGCAATTTGGCTGTGGGGCTCTAGGTTTCATTGTTTTGCGAAAATGCCAGTTTTTCCCTACACAAGGACTTGTTTGCAAATACTACAAAATGTTGGTAGTTATTGAGATGGTTCCGCCAACCAATGTCTCATTCCCAATTATTAAATAATCCCCTCAATTAATTTATTAAGTTTGGTGTTGAGATATCCGAAATACTCCAAGTTCCAGAGGCTCAAATTGTCCATAACCGGGGACACGGCTGACCAATTAGATCTTCACTCTGCAGAGGTTTGCGCACTTTACCCGCAAGAATCGTTCCCTCCTTTTTAGTCTTCGCACTTCCTGGTGTTTGAAGACGGGATGAGCAACAGGGTCTTAGAAGAGTTCCTGCAGGCCTTGCCGATGCCCATCCAATCCTCTTGTTCTTCTACATCTCGTAGCACCGTCCGGCCAGAGTCACACCTAGGGTCGACCAAGCCAGAGCCCATAATGGCTTGCGGCTGCACAGGTAAGCTTCCGGTCAATGGGGTATCCATCCGTCTCTTCGTGGCTGGGTGAAGCTTTCCGCAAGATGTCATGGCACTTCTCCATGCATCCCGGCCAACCGCTGGGTTCTCCAGGGTGCCCGTCAACTGTCCTCCACCCAGTAGTGAATTTTGAAATCCATCTTGAGCTTGAAGTCATGGGGTTGTCATCATCTTGACTCTCACATCTCCCTTATGAATCACTCAACCAACCCCGTCTATGAGCATAGCAAAATTAAACTACTTCGTCCCGGGCCATGGTAACAAGGGGAATTGGTTTCATCCTACCTCATGATACTACTCAAGAACATAACTTAAAATTCTCCTACTGCATGCATGGTGGGGAGGTATAATTCTAATGCAATAAAATCATAGGTATTGTAAAAGAAAACATGATCAAATGACTTGCCTGGCTGACGGTCTTCGAAAGCTAGGGACTCGTGATAGCAGGCTTCGCACTCCGGAAATTCTACCGAATAAAACAATAGCACAAATAAGTATGGCACAATATAACATAACAACAAAGTTGGAAACAAAACACCCAAGCACTCAAACCAAAATCCAAAGAAAACTCGGAGAAATCAAATCAAGGTTTTCACCACATCAAGCAACAAATAGTTTTACACAACTAAAACTTTTCTTAACAGAACCTAAGCATGGGTTTTGCTAACTAACGAGAAGGAAAACATCATACAAACTAGGAGCAAAAAGAATCACATCAAAAGCTATTATAGAACTCCTATTATGCCTATAACAATCCTAGCAAGGAAAATAAAATAAAAATTTTATTCTACTGTAAATGAAAGTTCATCCTCTGTAGCTACAGAAACTAATCTAAAACAAACTATAACATAGTAAAAATAAAATTATTTACTAAATAAAACAATAGGAAAAGCAGTAGCTATTTAAATAAACAAGAAATACATGATTTTGACTAAAAATATTTTTTTATTAAATCTAAAATACCCAAATAAATCCCTATTGCTAGGCAAAGTCAAAACAAAGCAGTGACAAAAAGAATCACTAAAATAAAATAATCCTAACTCATTTTATAGCAGAATTACTAATCTGTCTAAAACTAAAATAAAACAATTTCTAATAATTTAAACATGGCCAAACATATTTTCTACAGAAATTACAAAAAATTTGCAAACTAACAAAAAAAGAATCAATTAAAAATATTAAGTAACCTAAAAGATATGGATTTTACAAAACTGAAACTATTCTGTTAAAACAGAAACGAAAAATAAAACTAAAAAGAAAACTGGCGCTTAGTGGGCCTATCTAACGCTTCAGGCGTTATATAACTAAAACGTGCCCATGGCTAACAGGAAATAACCCGATCGGGCGGTCTAAACTAAACCGTTAACTAAACCAAAATAAACCGTAACTAAAACCGGCTTTTAAAATAAAACATACCCCTTGAGAATCTAATCTAACAGCGTAGATTTCCGATCGGACTGACGGAGGAGTCCGGTGGCTTATCATGGTGGTCGACGGCGACGGCGGCTCGGGCGGTGACGGGCGCGGTGGCTCGGTGGTCCGGGCGGCGGAGGCGTCGGGAAAGTGGACGGGCAAGGGGAGCTCGGGGGGGTCGGAGACGAGCGGTGGGGCGGCAATGGCACGGCGGGGCACTCGGGTTCCGGCGAGCGATTGCGGCGAGGAGAGAGGTTTTCGGGCGTGGCGAGGCGAAACGGGCGAGGGGGTATTTATAGGGGGACCGGCTTGGAGGGGGCGAATCGGGGGAGAGGATCCCGAGATCTCCGGCGGGTGCGGCGGCGCGGTGGTTCGGGCGTTGGCGGCGTGGCGTGGGCGAGGGGAAAGAGAGGGTGGGGCCGGCGCGTCAGCGGGAGAGGGAGAGGGGTGAGCGACGGGCGACCGAGGGGGTTTGAGCGCGTCGGCTCGGGCGTGGGCAGCTCGGTATGGGCACGGGCTGGGCTGCGCTTTGGTGGAGTGCCTCTGGCTGGGCAGTTAGCTGGCTCGCGCCTGGGGTTTTCTTTTTTTTTTGAATTAGGGAGAGGAGGGATTATTTAAAATATATATATTTTTATATAGGACATATATATATATCAAAATGATCAGGGGAATTTACCCTACAACTTGAACATTTTTCCAGGGGCAAAACTCAAACTTAAAAAAAACATTTTCTAAAAATCCCAAATAAAATCAAATTTGAATTCAAACTTTTTGGCAACATTTTTCATCTGACATTTTTGGAGTGTCATGTTTACTCCTCTCATACTTTTTCTCAAGTATTTGTCAGGCATTGTTTTGAAATAAATTTCATCTGCCAATTTGAATTCAAATTCCACAAACTCAAAAGCCTCTGAAATAATTCAAATGTCACTCAATTCAAACAATAATGCATAGATGCTTAGCTATAATTGTAAAACATTCCAAATGGGAAATTTGGGAGGTTACATTAGATGTGGTTTTATGTTTTAATTAGTGTTTGTGCCAATTAGAACCTTTGGGAAGACTTGGGTAAAGTCTTTATGATCATAGTGTAAAAAACAGAAACTTTAGCGCTCACGAGATTAGATAGAACGTTTTACTGGAGAGAGCTATTTAGTTGATTCTTTTTGAAGATGATTAATAGACAAATTCCTCAGGTCCATCAATTTATTTTAGAATTTTTGGAGTTCCAAAAGTTTGAGTTAGTTACAGATTACTACAGACTGTTCTGTTTTTGACAGATTCTATTTTCATTGTGTTGCTTGCTTATTTTGATGAATCTATGGCTAGTAAAATAGTTTATAAATCATAGATAAGTTGGAATAAAGTAGGTTAACACCAATATAAATAAATAATGAGTTCACTACAGTACCTTGAAGTGGTGTTTTGTTTTCTTTCGCTAACGGAGCTCACGAGTTTTCTGTTAAGTTTTGTGTTGTGAAGTTTTCAAGATTTGGGTAAAGATTCGATGGACTATGGAATAAGGAGTGGTAAGAGCCTAAGCTTGGGGATGACCAAGGCACCCCAAGGTAATATTCAAGGATACCCAAGAGCCTAAGCTTGGGGATGCCCCGGAAGGCATCCCCTCTTCCGTCTTCGTTCATCGGTAACTTTACTTGGAGCTATATTTTTATTCACCACATGATATGTGTTTTGCTTGGAGCGTCATTTTATCTTGTTAGTATTTTCTTGATGTTATTTAGAATAATGTTTTGCATCTTTAGTTTCAATAAAAAAGTCAAGGATAGCCTTTGCCATGCTTATTTTGCTACTATACATGTTGCTGTTTGAAAACAGAAAGTTTACCGCTGTTGCAAAAAATCCCTAGAAAATTCAGAGCATGATATATTGTTTAAATTTTTTTCATAATGAGATCTGATAAATTTAATACAGTGGGAATTTTATTTCTTAATTTTTGAAGTTAGGGAAGTATTGATACTCTTGCATTCTTTACAGACTGTACTGTTTTGGCAGATTGCTGTTATGTTTGCTTATGTTTGCTTGTTTAATGATTCTATTTAAGGATAGGAGTATTAAATATGCAGAGGCACTTAGTATGCAATGTTGAATAATAATTTTAGTGATTTGTTACAGTAGAAAATGATAAGGTTTTGCATTGGTTTATACTAACCTATCTCACGAGTTCTTGTTGAGTTTGGTGTGGATGAAGCTTTTTGAGAAAAAGAGAAACCACGATATGAGAAGAATTAAGGAGACACAAAAGTTCAAGCTTGGGGATGCCCAAGGCACCCCAAGATAATATTTCAAGAAGTCTCAAGCATCTAAGCTTGGGGATGCCCCGGTAGGCATCCCACCTTTCTTCTTCAACAACTATCGGTTAGTATCGGTTGAGCCTAAGTTTTTGCTTCTTCACATGAGTTGTGCTATCCTTGCAATGTTATTTTCTTTAGATTTGCTTGCTGTTTGAATAAAGTACCAAGATCTGAAATTATTAAATGGGAGAGTCTTCACATAGTTGTATAATTATTCGAGTACTCATTGATCTTCACTTATATCTTTCGGAGTAGTTTGTCATTTGCTCTAGTGCTTCACTTATATCTTTTAGAGCATGGTGGTAGTTTTATTTTGAAGAAATAGATGAACTCTCATGCTTCACTTATATTATTTTGAGAGTCTTAAATAGCATGGTAATTTTCTTAAATAATCATGATATGTTAAGCATACAAGATTTGTAAGAATTCTTATGAGTGTGTTGAATACTAAGAGAAGTTTGATACTTGATAATTGTTTTGAGATATGGAGGTAGTGATATTAAAGTCATGCTAGTTGGGTGATTATGAATTTAAAGAATGCTCGTGTTGAAGTTTGCAAGTCTCGTAGCATGCATGTATGGTTAAAGTTGTGTAACAAATTTGAAACATGAAGTGTACCTGCCTTGTGCATCCTTATGAGTGGCGGTCGGGGAATGACGATGGTCTTTCCTACCAATCTATCCCCCTAGGAGCATGCGCATAGTACTTGATTTTTGATGACTTGTAAATTTTTGCAATAAGTATATGAGTTCTTTTGACTAATGTTGAGTACATGGATTATACGCACTTTTACCTTTCCGCCTTCGCTAGCCTCTTCGGTACCGTGCATTGCCCTTTCTCACCTTGAGAGTTGGTGCAAACTTCACCGGTGCATCCAAACCCCGTGATATGATACGCTCTATCACACTTAAAGCTCCTTATATCTTCCTCAAAACAGCCACCATACCTACCTATTATGGAATTTCCATAGCCATTCCGAGATATATTGCCATGCAACTTTCCACCGTTTCGTTCATCATCATCATGACATACTTTACTTTTGTCATATTGCCATTGCATGATCATGTAGTTGACATCGTATTTGTGGCAAAGCCACCATGCATTATTTTTCATAAATGTCACTCTTGATTCATTGCACCATCCCGGTACACCGCCGGAGGCATTCATATAGAGTCATATCTTGTTCTAGTTTCGAGTTGTAATCCTTATGTTGTAATCAATAGAAGTGTGATGATCATCATTATTAGAGCATTGCCCCAAAAAAAGAGAAAGGCCAAAAAAAAAGAAAGGCCCAAAAAAAGAAAATAAATAAAAAGGGCAATGCTACTATCTCTTTTTCCACACTTGTGCTTCAAAGTAGCACCTTGTTCTTCATGTAGTGAGTCTCATATATTATGCTTCAAAGTAGCACCATGTTTTTCATATAGTGAGTCTCATAAGTTGTCTTTTCATACTAGTGGGAATTTTTCATTATAGAACTTGGCTTGTATATTCCTCGATGGGCTTCCTCAAAATGCCCTAGGTCTTCATGAGCAAGCAAGTTGGATGCACACCCACTAGTTTTCTTTTGTTGAGCATTCATAGCTCTAGTGCATCCGTTGCATGGCAATCCCTACTCCTCATGTTGACATCAATTGATGGGCATCTCC
Source organism: Aegilops bicornis (assembly GCA_021605145.1). Lineage (NCBI taxonomy): Eukaryota > Viridiplantae > Streptophyta > Magnoliopsida > Poales > Poaceae > Aegilops > Aegilops bicornis. The sequence goes on along the minus strand of CM038674.1, from coordinate 321,201,567 downwards.
ATAGCCCGTTGATTATCCTCGTCAATGTGAGACTTTCTCTTTTTTTGTCTTCTCCACACAATCCCCATCATCATATTCTATTCCACCCATAGTGCTATATCCATGGCTCACGCTCATGTATTGAGTGAAGGTTGAATTTTTTTTAGATTATTTCAGTATGAAACAATTGCTTGGCTTGCCATCTGGGGTATAGAAGTTGGGAACATCTTTGTGTGACGAAAATGAAGCATAGCCTAACTATATGATTTTGTAGGGATGAGCTTTCTTTTGCCATGCTATTTTGAGAAGACATGATTACTTTGATTAGTATGCTTGAAGTATTATTATTTTTATGTCAATATGAACTTTTGTCTTGAATCTTTCGGATCTGAATATTCATATCACAGTTAAGGAGAATTACATTGAAAGTATGCCAAGTAGCACTCAGCATCAAAAATTATCTTTTTATCATTTACCTACTCGAGGACGAGCAGGAATTAAGTTTGGGGATGCTTGATACGTCTCCAACGTATCTATAATATTTGATTGCTCCATGCTATATTATCTACTGTTTTAGGTAATATTGGGCTTTATTATCCACTGTTATATTATTTTTGGGACTAACCTATTAACCGGAGGCCCAGCCCAGATTTGTTGTTTTATGCCTATTTCAGTATTTCGAGGAAAAGGAATATCAAACGGAGTCAAAATGGAACGAAATCAATTGGAGAAGATATTTTTGGAAGGAAAGCCACCCGATGAACTTCGAGTGCACGTCAGGAAAGAAGGGAGGTGCTCACGAGGGTGGGGGCGCGCCCACCCCCCTGGGGGGCGCCCCCTGCCTCGTGCCCCCCCCCTTCGGTCCACCGATGTACTCCTTTCACCCATATATACCCATGTATCCTAAAACTTCAAGAACAAAGATTAGATCGGGAGTTCCGCCGCTGCAAAACCTCCAGAGCCACGAAAAACCAATCGGGACCCTGTTCCGGCACCCTGCCGGAGGGGGAACCCATCACCGGTGGCCATCTTCATCATCCCGGCGCTATCCATGACGAGGAGGGAGTAGTTCACCCTCGGGGCTGAGTGTATGTAGCTATGTGTTTGATCTCTCTCTCTCTCTCTCTCTCTCTCGTGTTCTCTCTCGTGTTCCCTCTATGGCACGATCTTGATGTATCCCGAGCTTTGCTATTATAGTTGGATCTTATGATGTTTCTCCCCTCTACTCTCTTGTGATGAATTGAGTTTCCCCTTTGAAGTTATCTTATCGGATTGAGTCTTTTATGAGAACACTTGATGTATGTCTTGTCGTGTTTATCTCGTGGTGACAATGGGATATCATGTGCCACTTGATGTATGTTTTGGTGACCAACTTGCGGATTCCGCCCATGAACCTATGCATAGGGGTTGGCACACGTTCTTGACTCTCCGGTAGAAACTTTGGGGCACTCTTTGAAGTACTTTTATGTTGGTTGGATGGATCTGAGATTGTGTGATGCATATCGTATAATCATGCCCACGGATACTTGAGGTGACAATGGAGTATCTAGGTGACATTAGGGTTTTGGTTGATTTGTGTCTTAAGGTGTTATTCTAGTACGAACTCTAGGGATGTTTGTGACACTTATAGGAATAGCCCAACAGATTGATTGGAAAGAATAGCTTTGAGGTGGTTTCGTACCCTACCATAATCTCTACGTTTGTTCTCCGCTATTGGTGGCTTTGGAGTGACTCTTTGTTGCATGTTGAGGGATAGTTATGTGATCCAACTATGTTATTATTGTTGAGAGAACTTCCACTAGTGAAAGTATGAACCCTGGGCCTTGTTTCCTATCATTGCAATACCGTTTACGCTAACTTTTACCACTTGTTACCTTGCTGTTTTTATGTTTTCAGATTACAAATACCTTTATCTACCATCCATATTGCACTTGTATCACATTCTCTTCGCCGAACTAGTGCACCTATACAATTTACCATTGTATTGGGTGTGTTGGGGACACAAGAGACTCTTTGTTATTTGGTTGCAGGGTTGCTTGAGAGAGACCATCTTCATCCTACGCCTCCCATGGATTGATAAACCTTAGGTCATCCACTTGAGGGAAATTTGTTACTGTCCTACAAACCTGTGCACTTGCAGGCCCAACAACGTCTACAAGAAGAAGGTTGTGTAGTAGACATCAATACCCAAACAGTTAGATCAACACAGTGAATCATGTGAAACAACATGGAAAGAAATAAGAACGAAGCACTTGGGCGGCCAATGCTTACCAAGAAGGTGGACATGTCGGTTTTTGTAAGGACTTTGGTATTTGAAGTGTGAACTGCAACCCAGTATGTTGCCGGTGCAACTGCACGGGCCCGAGAAGATGCAAGTGCAAGTGTTGGTGCAGTGCGAAGCAGCTACTTTGCTGCGGAGATGGTGCTCCTTGTAGAGCTGGTGCGGTGTCGGGCAGGTGCGGTGTCGATGCCCGATCCTCTGGTAGATCGGTGATCCGTGGCGGTCGGTGCCCAATCCTCAATTTGGATCGGTGAGCTGCTCCATTGTCGGTGCTAGAGCAACAGCGTTGGGTGCTCGATCTGTGCGAGATAGCGGCTAGCATGTCTGGTCTACTATGATCAGCTTTCTAACTTGACTAGATCCATGATTGTGATCCAATTTTTTTCTTCATTTATTTTAAATGCGAGAAGGACTAATTGTGGCGTTTTTGTTAAACCAAACTGCAGTTCATCATAGGGATTCAGCTTGTACTCAGACAACAGACTGACCCAATTTTTTCAGTAATATAAGTGATGGACAGTGCCTTCGTTACTGACACGACATAAGAAGTGAAACCTGCAAAAATAGCCATCGTAGAGCAAACCAAACGGTTTATCGTGTGATGAATGTCACATGGCAAAACCTGCATCGTAAAATTGCAGGAAAAGAAAGAAAACATGACATCCAATCAATAAGATTTAGACAGTAAATCAATAAGATTCACTTGATGTGACACGAGTGAATCCTTACCAGGAAATCACTATGTTGAAGTATTAAACAGAAGATTGATCGTCCAACTACGCGTGGCATGTAGGGGCCCCGCCTACTCCCACAAGCAGGACAGTCCAAAGGTAGTGACAAATCGTATGGACCGAACATCCATGGAACTGGAAATCCTAGTGGGTGCGATAAACCCTGCAATTTATACAGATATTGGAGTGTAACCATAATTGATAAACCGTCCTCACAAAAAATATGATTTGGATACTTCAAAATATACATACTGAATTTAGTGGACAGACATTAACATAGACCGTTCTCAGGACTGACCACACACCAAAAGCGGCAGTACTAATAAACAATACAGGGTTCACAAACACAAATCAAGTACTGAAAAATAGTACTTACTACAGACAAGCAAAGTTGCACTAACTAAACTCTGCAGACTATTTCTTGCCACCGACCTACGGGATGAATCCCGGATAACTGACTAGGCCATGGACTTCGTGTGAGATGTCTACATGCACCATCACCATCTTGTCAACCTTGGAGAACCTAACAGAGTGGTCTTTCCACTCGTACATATGATGATGAAGGCAGGCCGCATCAGATTTGGTGGGAAGCTTTACAAGAACCACACCCTTCGTAATCGAAGGCATAGCCAGGAAATTGTTGTGGTCAAGTACAGCCTCGAGAACACGCCTGACAACAATGCTACGGGAAAACACTAGTTCAGGACACGTGGCGACAAGGACACAACAGCTGGATAGTTCAGCAGTAGAACTCATCATCAGGTCTTCCAGTTCACACGGCATGACTTTGATAACTTCATCTCCACCGTGGACCTAGTTCTAATAAAAAACAGAAACCATATTTTATTAGTACCTCCATTCAGAAATATAAGATGATTTTCGATATTATACTCCATATATGACTACATATACGCACAGAAATGAGTGAACAAAGACACTAGGACATGTCTTCAAAGGCATGAGAGCAGAGGGATTACATGCAATATCCATAACAAAAGTTACTGAGGCAAATATACCCTCTTAAAAGGTAGCATTGATGTTCATAAAGTACTCCCTCCATCCCAAAATTCTTGTCTTAGATTTGTCTAGATACGGATATATCAAGTCACATTTTAGTATTAGATACATCCGTATCTAGACAAATCTAAGACAAGAAATTTGGGACAGAGGGAGTAGTTGAAAGTAATCTATAAGAAATCAGTGTCAACCTCTCACATGTTTTGGTCAAAAGAGGAATTTAGAACCGTCATTTGGCACACTAAAATCACATGCAAGATCACCCAGAAAGTTGTACTACCAGTACTAGTACTGCGTGTTAGATGGAAAAACACGATCAAGATCGAGAAAAAGATCATCAACAAGAGACATTACCTGGACTTGCTTAATGAGGGATCCCGGAGAGGGGGCTTGGACAGGGCGATGGCTTTGAGCTTGTTTGCGGTAGTCTTGGCGGGGTGCTTGCACTTCATCGTACCATGAGCCTCTACGGTTTTGGCCAGAGCCATAGACATCACGTCGACCGGTGCTCGGGCGTCCATCCAAGAGAGGAAGCTGAGAGATAAGAGTGAATGGAGGAACGAGATGAGGGAGAAGCAAAGCGAGTGGGGGTTTTCTTCAAGGGAGGAAGCTGAGAGAGAAGAGTGAAATGATGGTTGCTTCGTCCGTTCAACTTACTGCTGGAATGGAGGGGGTTTTGTGATTTGACGGCTCATTGGGAATTACTGTGGCGGTTCGATCGGGGTAGTCTACCGTCACTCTACTACGGAGTAATTTAGTGCATGGCTGGTGGACCCAGTCTTTGGCTGTCCCACATGTCGTGAAAGTGAGTAATTTAGTGCATGGCTGGAGGAGGATCCGCATGGAAGAGCGTGTCCACTGTTTTTACGAAGAAAAAATGATTACAGCAAGCGTTTCCACTCTTCTGACGGAGGAGTGCGAAACACACAGCCACTTGAACATACACGGTGCTCCTACTACTAGGCATGTGCAGTGGTTCATCGTCGATTACTACACAATCTTGTTGCTAGTGTAGTAAGATATGAAGATAACAAATGATGTTGTGCGCATGTCAACTACTCCTATATGTAACATAGTACCTCTTTTTCGACTGTCCGGTCGAGATTGAACGGTGAGATCAATGTTAACAGAACTATGTCCACAGCGCACGGAGAGTGCGGTGCTACAGTACTCCACGAAACATGAACCATATGAAGCATGAATAGTGTTAGGCAGGGTGTATCAAGGGTGCACGGGATGGGAGCAAAAGTTCCCTTCTCGACCCACTTTTGGGTGTTTGGCAGATTGCATGAAGGGTGCATGAGTCCACACTAGTAGGTTGACAAAAATACACGAAGAGGAAACAACTATATTGACATGAGAATGCAACCAAACACACCCACACACTTTGTGCTACAGTGACTGATCTGCACCGTCTGAGTTTGATCCAACGGTCAAGTTGCACCGAGCCATGGACATGCCCATGCAGAGGGCGCCTAAACACCACCGAAGTCCCTCTGCTTCTCGAGGCGCACGATGTTGGTGATGCAGGGTGCAACCGCCCGCAGAGCCCGCTCTAGGTTGACAGGAGCCAGCTCGTCAAATACGGCGTCCAATGGCATGAATGGATTCCGGTGACGGAGCCCTTAAAGGATTCGCCCGGCAACGACGACGGCAGCCCGCAACCCCTCCTTGTCCAGCTCAGCCCCCACCATCGTGCGGAGACGGCTCAACTCCTCAGAGATATAGGTGAAGAAGGAGACTAGGTCAGGAAACCGAAGCACGTTGAAGTCGACCGGGTGGTCGAACGGGTTTAGCCCAATGGCTGGCATCATTGCGCTGGCACGACGATAGGCATCACGCAGCCGCAACACGTGTGTGGCAACTTGGTTCACCAAGTGGCTGAGGTGATCCTGGACCTCATCACGATCGGCCCGCTCGCGCTCTAGCCGGCTCCCCTGACGGCCTATCGTATCTCCCGCTTTCTGCAGCAACGTCGCCGACGCCTCAAGCATCTTTGTGGTGGACGCCTGCCGCTTTTGAAGCTCCGTGAACTCCCGCACATAACGGAGGAGCATGGCACTCCTCTCCTCCTTGAGCTCACCGAGCTCCACGTCCTTGGTCCTGAGCTCCGCATCCTTGGCATGGAGCTCCTGTGTCAGGCGCCTCACCTCGGACTCCGTGATCTACTGCGCCGCCATGGCACCAGGTAGAAGCAATAGGGAGAGGAAGCAAAGGGGGCGAAATGGCTGAAAGGCAATGCAATCTATGGGAAGACGGAGGGAGCGGGGAATCGTTTGGTTTTCACCATAGTAAAACACCAGTCGACGACTTCTCACATCAGGGAGCAGTGGGTTTTTACAGGCGGAGTCATCGTGACTAATTGCTGTCGCGCCTGCTCCTGTCAATCAAAAAATTAAAAATCCTGTCGCGCCTGCTCCCGTCAATCAAAAATTTAAAAATCCTGCCGCACCCAAACACCAGAGCAACGCCGTGGTGGATATTTAAATTTACCTGCCGGCAAGTAGATAAAAAAGGGGTGAAAAATAAATGTGGCGGCGGCCTAGCTAATCGGTCGAACTAGCCCAACTAGCTAGCCACCGTGCTTCACTGATGTACTCGGCAGGAAAGGTGGTCTTTCGTGATTTGATGACTCATTTACTTGCTTGATTGCTTTCTGACCGAGGAGGACCCGTAAGCAGCGGTAGGGCATCCCATGTCGGAAGAATATGTCGTGCACCACGGGAGGACCACGAAACCAGCGGTAGGGTGTGCCACGTCTCGGCACGGAGGAAAAATGTGCGTGTAAAAATATACTGTATCAGACGTAGTACCTATGGTTCGACATCGGGGCCCAGCCAGTCGGTCGAAAACACCCCGCTAGCCACACAGCTTCATCATGCAAACATGGCACGGAGGATAGATGTGGTTAGCTCCGTCTCGACGAGCCACAACGTCTCTTGTTCTAGGCGATTCTTCTATTTTCCAAGCTTTTTTTAGTTGTAATAACACCACGGCAAGCTAGCGCCGCTCTTCGTGTGTGCCCGTGCAAAGGTTAGACGATGGAGAGAAGAGAGATTGAGATCACAGAACTGGGACCCACCAGTAAGTGAGACAATGGTCATGCACGTGTTGACGAGGCACTCCCTCTACTCTACTCAACGCAAGTTTTGTATAAAATCAAGTTATGGGACAAAGCCAACAACCGTTCGTTTTTTCAAGCTATCGACTTACACTTTGTAGTCCAGGTTGCTAGTTCGAATCTCGTCTTTCAGATTTGTTAGTTTTAGGTCCAAATTTGATTAATGACAAGTGGCACCCCCGTGTGTTGTTCCGATATTTTAGTGTAGGATGGTTTTTTTGAACAAACACTTTGCGCGGTTAGACAAGTAAGGGCACGAGTTACACGTATTTTGCAAGTTTACGAACAAAAATGACAACGCCATAGAATATCACATCCACCCCGCAGCTTAGATACTATGGTGATACGAGTTTTTACACCGTTGGAAGTGAGATCCAATGGCTTGGGAGTAGTCTTTGTAATTATGCGCAATTTCCAAACCTCCAAAGGTTTTTTTTAATAAAACATTCAGGCCTGGTGTGTGCCGCTGCATCTTCGATCCAACGGCTCCCCGGTGCTCATATTAGGTGCTCCCCGTAGCTTAATTACCCGCTACGGTGCTATGAGCATCTAGGTCGTATGATCAGTGATCAGATGGCACATGCGTACTACTTGTACTTTCTGCGCATTTCGCAAACTCTATCAGTCGTATATTGCAAAAGCATTCAAACCTCCTCATGGGCGTTAGATCTCGGTGAACTTCGTATCACCATAGAATCTACGGTGCGGGAGCACCTCATACTCTCCGTGCGAGAAAACATAAGGTGCTATCGCAGCTTGGATGCTACTGATTATCTGAGCTTGGAGGTCGTTTGATCTGAGATCCAATGGCATCTCGAGCAGTCTTTGTGCTTGTAAGAAGTGGCGAACTCTTTTGGGGCTTTTACGCAAAGACCATTGAACCACCGAGGAGGTGTTGGGTCACAAATCCAACGCCTCTGAAGAGCTTGTATCACCAAAGCATCTAAGGTGTGGTAGCACATGATATTCTTACATACAGGAGAATATGATGTCCTCCTTCATCTTAGATGCTACGGTGATACGAGCTTCGAGGTAGTTGGATATGGGATCAAAGGGCATCTAAGTAGTTTTTGTACAAATTGTGTGCAATTCTCAAACTCATCAAGGTTTCCTGCAAAAATATTAAGACACATCATGTAAGCTGCTAGATCTCAGATCTACAAGCTCCAAGCAACTAAATATCGGCATATAGCATCTAAGGTATGGGGGCACATGATATTCTCCCGGGGGAGGAGGGGTGGGGTGCACAACCAATCGGTGGTTGGGAGGGTGGGGACAAATATAATCTAAACAACCCTAAACAGAGCTCCACAATTTTATCTAAGGTCGAGGGGTTGACCCCGACAATCATAGCTCCACCTAAACACAACATTTGCATGTCTTGTAGTACTAGACTTAATATTCATGTTTCAGTTTCCTGTTCATTTTAAATATTGAACTGATGACCAGGGATGTCTTACATTGTACTCCCTTAGTTCCGAAATAGTACTCTTTTTAGAGGCTTCAAATGGACTGGCACATACGGATGTGTATAGACATATTTTAGAGTCTAGATTCACTCATTTTGCTCCATATGTAGTCACTTGTTGAACTCTCTAAAAGACTAATATTTAGGAATAGAAGGAGTATTTTTGAATTCATGTCATACATGCATGGTTTGGAAAAATAGATGCACTATACTTATTGGATTGTTGTTGTGTTCATGCATATGTGTCTCTGTGTGTGTGTGGTCATATGCTTGATACATACAAAGTTTTCTCACCTCCATATTGTTCATCTTTTAAATTTCAATTTGCATTGGAAAACTTACTAGGGATACCATGAAATGCGAAATCCACGTTGAGATCACTATATCACAAACTCATTCTAATTCAACAACTCATCATAAATCAATTACCACGTTGAGATTAGTACTTGCAAGGAAAATACGGGTATTGTAATACACATAGATTCGTTAGGCAATTTAAAAGGTTCCTTTCGTATTCTCGAATGGTAGGACCCAACGGCGTACCAGCCAGACCTTGGCTCGTGTTGATCCTAAAAAACCGGGCTCGTGTCCTTCGGTGGCGTGCATGGTACGCACATTAGGCAACCCCAACCAGTCGAGCCTCAGTGTTTCAAGTCGATATATCTGGCGGCCAGAATTCCAGCCCTACGAAATTCCCCTCATGTCCCCGGTCCATAATGACTACCGATGAACAACGGAGGGATGCTTTAGTAACTAGACAACGTTACCTACAGTGCCGAGCATGGTTCAATTCCCTCGATCGCCGCTCGTCAAGGTCACCCGTCTACTGCATTTCCTAGTACTACTACTACTACTACACCAGGATGAGCACAGAATTGAGCCCATTTGTTCGTGCCTAGTACTTGAGTTAATATATCAGGCAATGCACTGGTACGGAGGGATTATCCTTTTACTCTACATATATAACTTGTCTGAAGTCTAACTAAGCAAAATGTTTGACCAAATCCTTTCTTAAGAAATGCAACAGGACAGATGTACGGCTTGAAAATTTATTGCATGATGCAGGTTATGATATTGTTTTGAATCCTGGATCTTAAATTTCAGAAAATCCAAAAGTGAGCATAAATTCTTGAAACTAAGCTTGGTCACGTGATATGGCACAAATATTACTTTGTAAGTTTTTTCTACAATTTGAGACAAGTTGATTATGACAAGTTGCACAAATGAAGAGCCAAGATATTTTGGAACAAAGACCTGTCACGTTAAGGAGAACGCTTTCACTATTGAAACCGTGGGCGTTTACGTGCCGCCACGAGTCCCAGCTTCTCATCGGCAGGTGCCGTCCGAGAACAGCGTGTGAGTCGACGAGGCGTCTTGAGCGAACTGCGCCGGCTGTCGAGGAGGCGTCGCAGAACCATTGTCTTGAGCTCAGGAGGCGAGCCCTTTGACCAGGCTCCGCCGCCACCGTCGTCCCAACTGCTCCCACTTTTAATGTCGCCCGGCGCGCGATTTAAAATCAACCCCGCACTACCCGGTATCGCTACAATCCTCTCTCTTCCTCTCCAATTCTCCTGTCGTCTACCTCCAACTAGCCTGACCTAAACGTACGCCATGCCGCATCACGACGGTCTGCCCTTAGTGTTCTAGTTTCCTGAGGAAGACACCCAGCCGGAGTCTCAAGAACATAAGGCGCTTTGGGACGAGCTTGAACTGGCCTTGCGGGAAGACGTCGCGCATGTCCCCGCTCCCGTTCCGGCTCCGTCGCCTGCGCCGCGCCCCATCCCGTGGCATTGATGGGCTGGGAGCCGCACATTGTCGCCGAGCTTGATCCCACGGGGTTCCACGAGGTCCCTGCCGACTTTCACGCGCCCGTGCACCTGCCAGCACATGCGCCTGCGTGTGCACTAACGCGCACGCCCGTGCCGGTGCCAGTGCACCTGCCAGAGCATGCACCTGCGCGTGCACTGACGTGCGTGCTCGTGCCGGTGCCCATGCACACGAAGTCTCCGCCGCGCCGTTAACAGCACCTGTCCCCGCGTGGGTGCTAGTGCCCCCCTCAGCGGCATGGATGGCCGCCGTCGACCGCTTCCTTGCACCAACACCATTCGCCTCCTCCCGCCAGTTGACTCGCTCCAAAGTCCGTAACATTTTGGCCTTCCTTGAAGCTAGGCCAACGTCCAGAAATGCGCCAACAACGGCGCAAGACGCCGCCGTCGCCGTCGGTCAGTGGCCCGACGACACACAGAGAATGGCAGAGGAGCCGCTTCCCACCGCGAGACACCCCCGCCGCCGCCACATAATCTAAATCTTTCATGAAAAATGTTCGGATTGCCATGCTTAAAATCTGAATGTTTATCATTTCCATTTATTTTATATCGATCATCGTATAATTTAAAGTCGGAGTCAGAATGAACGAAATGTATGGTTTGATCGATTGAATGTTCTGCAAGAGCCGTATCAAATTAAATATAAAACGCCATCAAGCCACATGTATTCCTTGTCATCCAACGACCTAGACTGCTTCAATGTCGAGCGCTCAACACGTTTAGCGTGCAGTTAATTTCATGCCAAAAACAATGCTAATCACATGACAACACGCAAATAATATCCTAGTAGTTAATATCCACATGCACTTAATATACTTCCAAATTAACATGCATTGCACGTACACACTGACAAGTGCTGCTAATGCGAAGCTGGTGCCGTGACTTGTGAGCAGCGTCCGAGATATGGTCAGCAACAACATCGCCATGAAGTTCTTCCTATTTGCCTGCAAGGCCAAACGCAGAAGGGGAGGAGAGAGAGAGAGCACACATGGAACCCACCAGTAAGTGAAGGCGAATAGTACTAAAAAATATTACATGTTATCCATTAATTAGGCTGTGTTAATATAAAAACATTATGTGAACAAAGGGGGTACAACAAACATTGCTATTCTACGTATGTTTCCTATTGACGTGCGGCTTGAAGGCCCAGTCGCATGTTCGATCCTCGTCCTTTATTTTTTTAATTTGTATATGGGTCCAAATTTGTTTCATTAAATGTGGGCCCCTCGGTGTGTAGTTCGTAGCACTTTAATTTGTGGGTCGAAACTTGTTCCATTCCAAGTGGACTATCAGTGTGTAGTTTTGTAGCTTATTTATAATAATTAAAGAGAGAAACATAGTTTTTTCAATAATACCATGGTGCGACGTTGAAGGCGAGAAAGGACGTGCGAGAGAGAGATGACCGAGCAGGAGGAAATCAACTAGGGGAGTTGCGTGGGTTGCAACGGTGTTTGGAGTAGTTGTGGGCCGAATGCTACGAAAATATAATCTAAACCGACCAGAATAAATGCCAACACAAATTAATACAAGGTTGGAGAGCCCCTCGCAATGTAAATAGCTCCGGCTTTGCGAGGGATGGAGAGGTAGTAGCTTCAACGCGTGGAAGATACGGTGTGAGAAAGCGAGGTCAATCGAGAGACATATAGATAGAGAGACAAAGTGAGTGTGGTTCGACATTCATTGAACAAATATATATGCTCTGGAGAGATATTGTCCGATTGAGCTTTTGGCAAGGGTGAGGGCTGTAAGATAGAGCTTGAGAGATGATCGATCCTGACGTGTAGATATATTTTGTGCGTGGGAGGAAGCAAGGTCAACCGATCACATAGGGTCGCCGTGCGATCGAAAGAGTGAGACGGGTTGGAGAGAGGGACCTAGATAGACGATGTGTGTCAGAGAGTATACATTGTGAATAGGTCGAATTGGGCTCAAACATGGTGATATATCGTTTTTGTCCGAGAAAGAGCGAGGTCAATCGAGACATATGGAGAGAGAGAGAGAGAGAGAGATCGAGTGAGCGTGTCCCACCATGAGGTCAAAAGAGTGGTGGCGGCTTGGATGGACTGACCTAGATAGACAATCTGTGTGAGAGAGTATAGAGTGTGTTGATCGAGGCCCGAACAGGGAGATATATCATTTATGTGTGAAAGAAAATGAGGTTAAACGAGACTCAGATAAAGAGAGCGAGATTGAGCGAGTGTGGCCCGCCGTGCGGAAGAAAGAGTGAGACAGTCTCGAGGGAGTGACCTAGATATACAACGTGCGTGCGTGCGCAGGTTGGGGGGGCTAGATAGGCAATAAATGTATTTAGCGCGAGAGGGTGAGAGGGAGAGGGCGGAGAGAGAGAGAGAGAGAGAGAGCTCGGAATGGGGTGCAATGGATGGTGTGTGAGGTAAATACATTTGGTAACAGAGTGGAAAAAGGGGTTGTGTAGTTGAGAGACTTAGAGCTCGAAACATGGAGAGAAAGAATGAACGTGTGTTGGAAATCGATAGCTTCATAAGGTGGTTAGGAGAGGAAGATTTACCGTCTGAGAAGTATGTAGCGTTTGTGCGGGGGGCTAAAACAACATTTGAATGTATATAGTATGAGACTTAATATCGATGTTTCAATTCGGTGTACATTGTAAGATTTGAACCGAGGACCAGGCATGCGGGTAATTATTTCGAATTCGTGCCATACTAAGTTTCGAAAAGTTGACATTGACTCAGTTTGTTGTGCTATTTTGTAGGTCATATGTTTGAATCCATCCAAAAGTTTTCTCACTACCATGGTGTTCATCATATACATATGAATTTGTATTAAAAAAGTAGCATGGATACAGTGAAATGCGAAATCCACGGTAGAATTGGAGATAGCTACATGACACACACTCTAATTCAAATAACTAACTACATGACATACACTCTAATTCAAATAACTAATTATGTGACACACACTCTAATCCACGTTAGCTTGTGTACCGTTTCGATTTTTTTCAAATAACTCCTCATTAATTAATTTATAGTACTCCCTCTGTTCACTTTTATAAGACCTTGAAGACATTTCAGACAATGTGCAAAACAGTTCATTTTAAGTTATGCGAAGCGACTTACAAAAGTGAGCGGATGGAGTATCTCATTCGAATGACTAATTATTGCAAGGAAAACACGGGCATGGTAATACATACAGATTCGTTTGCATTCTCAAATGTAGGCGCACCCAGGCGAACCGAGGTCATGTCGGGTGGGCTGCTTGGTGCCTTAAAGGCAAGCGCCTTTGAGCCCTTGTCATGTGGGCCAGCCACCTGTTGGGCCCACATGTCATGGACACAAAGGCAGGTGCCTTAAGGCACCGGCATAATCTGTCTGGGTGGTCGCGTGTCGGACGGACGCCAGAGCACCCAGCCACCCACCCTCCCCCAAAAAAAAAAAGGACGACGAAAATATAAGTTCGCTTCCACGTTTCAGATTGAAATATCTGGTGGCCCCAATTCCAACCCTGCAAAGTCTCTCTTCTCCACCGTCCCCTTCCGCGCCCAAATTGCGCAAATCCCTAATTCGCCGCCAACGCTTGAATCGCCCCTCGTCTCGTCTCTTTCCCCACCGTTTCCCCACCTCTGTCTTGGGACGGCAGCGAAAGACGACGGTCGCGCTTCACCACCGCACCGGAGCTACCTCATCTATGCCCTCGTCCACCGCACCGGGTGGTCCACCGACAACGTCGACCGCCGCAACCGACGTGCCTCACAGACACCGAGTTCCACCGCATCAGGTGTGCTTCACCGACGCCGTCTCCCAGCTCACCGGGGCTACTTCACCAGCTCATCGTCGCACCTCCGCCCCCCCCCTGAGGCCGTTGGGGCTTCACCAACGGTCTCGTCCACCGCATCGTAGCACTCCGCTGCCACTCAAGGTCTGCATCCGTGCGCTGCCAGCCAACACCAGCGCATCACCCTCAACGGCTCTGAAGTGACCCGCACTCTAGCTAGGCGAGCATGCCCAAACGCCGGCCCGAACTAGGTATCCACACATCACTCCCTTGTGCACTGTTTTGACAATGTTTGGATATCCTTTCACTGCTCTCTTAGCTTACACGCCTATGCAACTCTAACTTTAACTCTTATTTCTTCTGGAGATATCATCTGAAACAAGTATTTATGCTATGTTGTCATGATATGGGGACTTTCTGGTAGATGGCCTCGACGTTTCCTCAATCTATGAAAATGCACTATAATTTGCTTGTCATCAATGCCTGCAAATCTCTGTCTCTCTCAACATAGTTGATCATCATTAGACACTAAATCCTTCAATGAGCTTGCAAAATGCTTGCATTAGATCCCTCATTAGACACTATATGTTCATCACCAGGAGCATGTAAAATGTTTGCATCAAATCCTTCATTAGCGATGCATTCATTAGACACTTGTGCTCAAGAACAACATGAGCTTGTATGTTTGCACCGGAAACTTGATTAGATACATCGATTGATCGATTCGGTATTGATTGGGGGAGTTATAAAATAAGTAGAAATTGGTTTCATTTTCTCATAGATTCCCTACATACAAGCAGTTTTACAACACCGTCAGGTTTAACTATTAGCCAGAAATTGAAGAGTTGAATTAGATATAATTAGGGATGTGATGTACCTGCTCGTTGCGCATGCTACTCTTGCAAGCCGCGACTGTCTGTTTGCGCTAGCTCGATGCCATTCCCGTGCTGCCGCCGCTGTCTCCCACGTAGGCTACACCCAGGGTTGGATCTTCATCTTCTTGTCCTTCCGTTCGCTTGAAGCCCGGTGACCGCCCTCCAACGAGGGCGTGAGGAAGTGCTGTGTCGGTCTGTCCAGCGGCAGCTAGGTTAGGAGCGAACCAAACTGGAGGCTGGAGCGAATGAATTGGGATTTTTCCTGCTGTCAATCGATATGGGAGGCGCTCGTTTGGGCCGCGAGCCTGCTATAGGGCCTGCCTTGCACTTATGTTATTGGCCCATCCAAATTGAAACATTTTTCTTCATTTTTTACATTGCTCGCTGCGTATGCGTTGGGACGAACAAAACTAGCATGGGCCAACTCGACGACTCAAACTAGGTGCACACTTTCCAGCCACCTGAGGCGGCCGCCCATACCAGCCCCTATGGTGGTGTCGCCCCTTTTTGCGTGTATGATTGGATAGTGATAAATATTCCAGTGGCGCTTTTGATTTACCCACAGAATGGTTGAATTGGCTTGTTTCTATGAACTGAGTTCACCAATAATGTGAAGGATGCCAGTCTTTTCATCCTATTGTAGATTGCTTAGATCTCGATATGCCAAAAGTAATCGCATGAAATATACAGTAAAAGCCCGGTGTGATGTGTTTGGCTACAACTAGTCTGACTACACGTCCTCATATAACATATCAAGGATGCACCATCTTACCAGATTAACCATTCGACTTACCCATGCAGTGTGGGAAGAAAGAAGTATTGGGACTGCGTATCAAAGCAATTGATGCCATGGACTCCTTCGTACAACATTGTAAGCGAAAAAGAAGTTGCAGTGTGCCTGTACAAAGAACTTGCGGAAGTTCAGTTACCTGTTTCTCGGAATTTTAGTTAGCCACTTATTGCAAAATTGTTCAATTACATTGCTTGGCTTAATTTAGTTTGCTACTGATTACATAATGGCACAGCCTGTTAATCATATTGTAGACTGCGCCTATCTATGTGTTTGACACTTGCTATTAAGAATTACCTGTTTGCCTTAACTTAAATATCTACTTGTTTGTTTAACTGCTTTGCTGCTGCAACAGCGGGTTACAATGATGTTAATAACTACTTTTCAGCATCCAATTGAAACTCTTTAATTCCTTGTTTGTTTAACTGGTTTGTTGTTATAACTCCCGGTTGAGATGTTTTGCTAACTTCAACTTTTACGAATCCAATCAGAACTTTAATGGCAAAACAGGTTATCCCAAGATCAAAGAGCGAGGTCCCCATGGATGTTGCATCATCCCACAACAGTGGCACCGGCCCAATCATGCATTATGAATTGCCAACTAAGAGATTCTGCTTCTACACTTAGAGATGAAGTTGACATGTTGAGGAAGCAAACCGCACAATCACAAGAAGTACTCAAGACAACCATTAAATATTTGGTGGATTTAAAAACGAAGCAAGTCGTGGTGACCAGATTGTTAAGGTCCTGAAGGAAAAAAGGAAATTAAATTCCTACTTGGTAAATCATAGGTGAAATGTTCTTTCCATAGATGAATAACCTTTGTGTTGTCTGTTCATGTAATCAATCAAACCATTTGTTTTACAGATCATGTAATAATTGTTTTTTTTTGTTTTTTGGTTTGTAATTTTATTTGAGCACAAGTCTGTATTAATTGATAAGACTCGGAGACATTTCATTTGGATTGTTGTGCCAGACCTAAAAATATACCAGTCGGGCTGAATGTGCATTCAACAATAGTAGTAGTATAGATGGACCATAAGTGGCACGCATCGGAAAGGGCCAAGATGCTGGCTAAAAAAGGATGTTGTTGTAGCCAAAAAAAAGTACATCGACATGGCTTATGTATGTTAGTTGATATTATTGATCCATATACTCTATAAGTGTTTATATGTCTGTTAGTTCTGTACATTCTTGGTAGATTGACTCGGTATTTGAATCTTGATACATCGCTTGTGTACATATCTAAATGGGAGTACACATTATGATGCGTGTGACATTTGAGTTGGACATGAAGTGTTCCAAATATTCGAATTCATCTTAAACTGGATTCTAGTTTCTGAATTTGAGTATCGGCATTTGTAAACCATATTCATATATGATGATGGAATACATCTTTGTTGTCCTTTTGAAGATATATAAAAACACATAGAATGATTTATAAATATTCATATAGGAATACAAAATGGATTCAAATCTAGTTGCTGTGGTAAACGTGGATGCTTATTGTCCCAAAATTGAAAGAAGCAAAGAAATGTCCACTCCCACATCGACTGCCCAAAGCCAAGTGTTTGGGAGATGGAAATTACTGTCTACCCATTACGGACAATCCATTGGCCCGATTTC
The DNA here is from genome assembly GCA_021605145.1 of Aegilops bicornis. Lineage (NCBI taxonomy): Eukaryota > Viridiplantae > Streptophyta > Magnoliopsida > Poales > Poaceae > Aegilops > Aegilops bicornis. The sequence continues at coordinate 321,184,103 of CM038674.1, read as the reverse complement.
CACTGCTCTAAATAGGGGTAGGTTAGTAACTTCAATTAGACGTGACACGACCGCCTCTGAGCCCATTCCGACACGGTGGGCGTCAAACATGGGCGGCAAAACTCATTTGATTCAAGCTCATCCGAAAGACCTCTGTTTCTCCCTCCATTCCCCATTCATACACGGTGGGCGGCAAAACAAACTCGACTCGGCCGAAATTGATGTAGGCAAATATTTTCAATAGGGGCAGGTTTGTAACTTCACCGACGTGACACAACCGCCCTACCTGTCAGCCCTGTTCATACACCGTGGGCGCCAACCATGGGCACCAACCACCCTCTCCTCGCCTGAAATCGCTCTGGGCAAATATTGGCGAGATGCGAGATTACCGTCCTATCCCCAACCGACGAGACGTCCAAATTTTAAACGGGGCTAAGTTCGTAACTTTCCCATATTTCGCATAAAGGCGTCCCGAAAACATGGTTCCCCGTAGCTCTCCCTCCATTTTCCCATTCATACACCGTCCATGCTAGAACACCCCATCCCCACACCAGCCTCCGTCCGCCACCCCATCCATCGCCGCCGTCCTCCACCACATCCATCGCCACCGTCCTCCACCATGCCGGAGCGCCTACCAAGACCGTGTCGTCCACTGCTAGAGATGGACGTTTCTCATCCACGGCGACGGACCAATAGCCTTGCATCGCGTCCTCTCGCTTCATCGGCGATGTCGTCCTCTTTGCCGGGGCTTATCCCCCGATGCACCCGTCTACTATTGCAGATCTGCTTCAACGCCACCGACAGCCATCGCACCCCCGATGCCTACACGGCGCCGCAAGAGAGGTGGTACTTCATATCTCCTCAACTTTTTGATCTCAACCAGAAAATAGATCTTAACTTGGTTACTCTACTTTCTTTTTTTTAGAATGGTTACTCTACTTTATTTTCAGCTTTTAGAATTTAGTTATTTTTGTTCTTAGTTCAAACTAAACAATGGACGCTAAATATCATTTCTCCGGTTTGCAGCTTCAAATCTGCCATGGCATAGCCATAATACGGTTTAATTGATCATGCTTAGGGTTTAATGGATCATGTTGGTTCCGTGGTGGTTTCTTTAATAGAAATCGGAGGGGAAACTCTCTTTTGCTAAAAAAATATGCTTAGAGTTTCCCCCTTTTATGATCACTATACGATCAGAATACGTGCTTCGTGTCATAATAACACGGCTCCACCCATCAAGCTAAACAAGCTTAGTTATTCAAATACGAATCTGATATTATTAAAACAGAGTTGTTTAATTGGTCAGCTAAATATTCCTAAATTATTTTCGAAAATGCATGTTCGCTGCTCGGGTGTGTATCTCTACAGGGTGCCCACGGTGGGTCGGCCCACCCTGGGATTTTGGCTCGTCCCAGGCCCCGATTCCCCTATGTTCTGCTGCAAGGCTCGAGCTCTACTGCCTCACCGCTTTGCCTGCCGGCGACTTGCCGTCCCGGACAACATGACTCTAGGAGGAGACGCCGGACTAACAGGAGGCCGAGGCAGCTCGTCCAACAGCGTCACCCCTGCCCGGGCGCGCCGCCGTGCCTACCTTCCCAGTCCGTTCAGGGCTCAGGCATGCAGCACCCACCAAGCCAACCCGATTTATCCTGAGATACATCCTCAACACTCAGCAGCCACTCCTCATCACCCATTTTCTAACTGATTCATTACTCATTAGGTAGGACTGTCATTAGGGTTTGTTGTGTGCTCAGTCTTACCTACACTTAATGGTTCACATGTATTTCAGTACTCTTTAGTACCTCTAAAGTTCACAGGGTTTTCAAAATTCCGGCCCTCGGAACAGAAACTAGTAATTTTGGATTGTTGGTCGTAGTGACATTGACCCAGATTACTACTGGAAGCCAGGTTTGTTGACAATTTTACTTGTCTTTCTTACTCATTCGATATAATATCCAATTATTCATGTCGATTAATTGCAAAAAAATAAGTGCTAGACGAACTTCTACATTCAGATTTTGGACGGTCTCTTACTGCAGTTACAATTATGCATACTTGTCCTAGTAAGATCACAAGTAAATGATTGATTCACTACATCTATGCTTGCCTTGTCATATTTTTTGTCAATATTATTTTAGGGTGGACCACCCTGTTTCTAAATACTGGAACCGTAGACATGAGTGAATAGTATTTCTCTATGTGATCTCTTCCATCATGTGTGGGTAACGAACACTGCATTGTATAGAAAGAAAGTGTCATTTCCAGCTTTTACATAGGTTTCGATCTTTTACATGGAATATAATCTGCCTACTTGCTTTGTGTCGCACTACCAACACTCCACCCTTGAAGCTAAACATTACGCCACTCATAATTGCTTAGTTTATTTGTTCAAATCTGAATTTCATATGATTCTAATGTTCCTACTTCAGTTTTGAAATGTGTTCCTGCACTGTTATAGAGACATAAGGGGTTTGTATTTACGTGTGTGGTGCAGTCAAGACGGTTGGGGAGGTGAACTTTGCATATGCAGGGGTTTATAGGGAGACACTCTTCGAGTTGAATCCGCAATGCATTCCATAGATAATCTGACTACTTTTTATGTTTTCATGAATCTCAGATTCTGAACAACATCATAATGATTATGAGCTTGTGGGCATGAAAAGAATAAAGCAGAACAATGCCATGGCTGTCAAACTTGGCATTAAGGGACTGAAATCTAGTCTGGATGCAATGCAATGCAAACGCTCTCCACCTACAGATTCATGCTCAGAATATGATCCTAATAGTGATTCTGAGCTAGAGGGAGACCTAAGTCCATGTAGCTCCCTAGTGGATGAGTCAGAGGAAGATGCCCTATCTTATTCACCCATCAAGGTACTTGCTCTAACTTTCCAAGGTTACATTGCTCGCACATATCTTGCAACTGATGCTTTGCTTGCTTCTACTTTGTTGAACTGCCATTAGCTTAGTTTACACATCGTGTATGTGAATACACCCTGCCTATCCATTTTAGTACATATTCCATCTGTCATCATACCATATTTATCCATTCAAATGTTGTTCTTGTGTATCAGACGTTCAAAAGGAAGAGGGCGATTGCTGATCGTGGAGGAGCACAAGCAAAGTATTTGGAAAAGGTAGTGACACCTGATAAATCAAATAGCCCATTAGGTGTAGTTGCAATATCACCTGACCCACAAAACACCCCAACTCTAGCAGACTCTAGCCCTACTACACTGGTCATTTTTGATGCCCCAACTCAGCAGAACCCAACTGCAAACAGTATGATGCTGCCAGTTGACATAGCACCAAATTGCACGATTTAAAACCCCCATTCCAAAGAAAGAGTAAACCAAATCCAGTTGCCAAATCCTTTTCGAACCAGAGAGAGCCCCAATTGCAGCAAATAGGACCCCTGTTCCATTTCTTCCCAGTTTAGAAGACGAAGCTTATGTTGTTGTCAGGAACTTTGTGCGCATCTTTCCTTCATGGAAAGATTATACCACAGACACAGAAGAATTTCCAGTCTTCCTCCGCAACTTACGCGTAAGTAATGTACTAATGTTATTCATGGTGATTACTGCATATGTTTACGCGACGGAAGACACAAGATTTCATTCTTTTAAATAGGCGAGGAGCAAACTGGATTGTGATGACGAGCAAGGGTTGGCTGCGCTTTTCAAGCACTCATTGATGAAGTATCGTTCCTACGAGGCAAGCGCACTTTGATGGCAAGCCTACGAGCGAAATTTTGTAAAGTCTCCGGTGCTACATTTATCCGACGGTGACTGGAATAATCTTGTTACACATTGGTCTCGGCTGCAGCGTAAGGTACTGTCTATGATATTACATCACAATTTGAACTACATTTCTGCATTTGCCTTAATGTCTCACTTGTACGAAAACCGGTAGTAGAAGAACATTCGTTCTCAAGGGACCACAGAATCTCACAACTATACTGCACACTGCATTGCTCTTGTGAGTACCTCTTGCCCTGTATGGCCATACTTACTTTCATAGTTGTTTGATTAAGTAGCATCACTGCACATGTTAGCCTCATAATCGTCCATTTGGTGGACATTATAAGATCCATATGGACTCTTACATAAATTTAGAATCAACCCAATGCTTTTGAAGAGGTTTAGCTCTGCAGTCCTCTTGTAAGGACTGAACATGGTCTATCACTGTACTTACATTAACAGCTACTCCCTCCGTCCCATAATATAAGAACGTTTTGTACAATACACAAGTGTTCAAAACACTCTTGTATTATGGGAAGAGGGATTGGTTCATTTTGTAGCATTATGCATCTTATCTCCCTCGCCCACCATTTACTAAAAAAGATCAGATCTATATTTAATCTTACCAACAAGTAGAATACACAGACAATGCGAAAGTGGAAGTGTAGCCCATTGCTCTTGTCAAGACATTTTGTCCTCAGTAACGCTTGTACTTCCGAGGATTGGTAGTTGATTATGTAGCATCAATATGCATCTTATCTTCATTATCCTCTATCCCTTCCAGTATTATCATATCTATAATTGCTCCCTACAAAATGTAGAGTACAGGCAATGCTTATGAACAAGATTCTGTGCTAAAATTCTTGAGTTATCCTTCCCTTGACATGGAGAAGGGCATTATAAAGCCGGTGTTAACTGTTAATGTAAGTCAGTCCTTCTAAAGCCTTTATCCTCAACTGCTGTTTAATTTTCTCATACTCCCTATCGTTTCTTGCTTTGTTTAGTTTCTTTGTTTCTACCAAAATGCATGTTCGTAAGAACCGTAAGTTCTAAGTTTTACTTGTAAAACCAAATTCCTTACTCATACCATGCATAGTACTTAGTACTCCCTATATGTATGCTTGTTTTTGTGGATCTATAATCCAGTGTGTGGTGAAGCAGCCCACATTTGCACCTTGTCATCTCCTGTTTTATCTTACTGATGTGGCTGATGATATGAACAACATGCCATGCACATTATCCAAAATAGATGCAATGATTTTCTTTGCCCTTCATCTATGCTTGTTATGTTGACATGGTAATCCAGTAGTGTGGTGAAGCTCCCCGCATTATTAACAATGCCAAATTATGTTGTTGATATTTTGAACTTACTCTTTATTTTCTAATTTGAAATTGGATAGAATTGACAGAACAGTTATCATCTTTGTGTATACACGTGCAAAACCTGTCATCTCTCTGCTTTCTTTTCGTGGTGATATGCCTGATGGCATGCACAAGTCTGCTGAAGGTTGTGAGACAAACCCAACATATATTGCAGCAAAGAAGGCAAAACATCTTGAAGATAGCGAGACAACCCCAAAGTCTTGTCTTGATGCAGTGTTCAAGTTGCTTGAGACTAACAGTCAGACAAGCTCACAGAATTCGTTCTCTAAATCAGTTCGACTTCTTCAGTCCCAAGTTCTAGTAGAAAGGCATTCTGCAACTCAACTTCGACTTGAAGTCCTATCTCTAAGAAAGATTGCGGAGAACACCAATGAGAACCTCATCGCTAAACATCTACACCTGGAAGCTATGACCGACATGCTAGGCCGGTCTCACAGCCTTGCTCAGCAGCTTGCACAGCAGTTACCCTACAAGGCTAACCTTTCTTGAACTATCTTGGAAGTGGTCTCGGTTCAGTATTATCTTCTTACGCTGCAATGGTGCCCAGTTTTTGTAATATGCTTCTTCGTTGCGCTTTATGATCACTGGTGGCGTACTTCGATACCCAGCGGATGTAATATACCTTAAATCCTTTATTGTATAGTGTAGGTTTATTCTTAGTTACTATGCCGTAATTTCTTTATTGTATAGAGTAGGTTTGTTCTTAATTCCTACTAGTTACTGCCATAATTCGCTATCTGAAAAAAAAATCTGATGTAGTCGACCGGACTGAAACATTCGACTCTAACGGGCCAGGTTTTTAGCGGGCCACAATTGGGCCGGCCTGCGTGTTTCTTGGGCCCGAATGATTGGGGCCTTCACACATTGCGCCAGGCCCAAACTTACACCGGCCTATATTTTAGTTGGGCCTTTTGTCGACCCAGCTTAGTTTGGCCTGAGTAGCGTTGGGCCATTAACAGGCTGAATATTGTACTGGCTTGTTACGGTCGAGATGAAACCACGGGCCTTTAGTAGGCCAAAATGCATGTTGGGCTCAATTTTCACTAGTCGTCGCGGGCCTTCAGCAGGCCGAAATGTAGACCGGGCCGTTTTCGGCCCAATTAGCTCAAGGGCCGTTACCAGGCCGAAACATATCTCGGGCCTTAGTTGGCCCACTGATATCATGGGCCTTTAACAGGCCGAAAGCTTAGCACAGGCATCAACGGGCCGAATTACGCGACAGGCCTTTAACATGCCCAAAGTCACGTTGGGCTTAACTGTTGCCACCTTTAGCACGGGTTGTTAGTGGGCCCGATATCCCGTCGGACCATATATGGCCCATGTGCAAAGACGGGCCATTCGGGCCGAAAGTCACACCGGTTGAAATGGGCCCATGTCTACATCAGGCCTCTAACAGGCCGAAAGTCACTGGGCTGCAGTTGGGCCCAAATATTCGGCCAACAATTAACGGGCCAGATCTGGCTTCCGGCCGCAAGTGGGCCCAAATATTGGGCGAACAATTAACGGGCCAGATCTAGCTTCGGGCCGTAAATGGGCCCAAATATTGGGCGAACAATTAACGGGCCAGATCTGGCTTCGAGCTGTAAATGGGCCTTTATTAAGCAGGCCGTTATTGGGCTGGCCCACTAGTACCTGATTAAGTTCTACGGGCCTTTGACTGGGCCGGCCTTTTTAACCTATATGGGCCTCTATTGGGCCCAGCCACGTGTCACTGACGAGCTGACAGGTGTTCCCTTCGGCCAATCAGAATTTTACACGTGGAAATTATCGGATCCAAAATCCGACCCGATAGATTAACAGCGTTCCGTTAGGGTGGATGCCACGTGTCGGTCGCCCTTGACGAAAGCACTTCTGTGACGCGCGACTTATCGTCATGGAAGTGGACACTTCTGCGATGATAGTTTTGGTAATGTCATGGAACACTTCTACGACAGCACAGGTATGACTCTCTTGATTTTGTCATAAATTTGTCATGGATGTACATGCATGACAAAAAACGCGACCTACTGTGACAAACACGTATCATCAAGGAAGTGTATTTTTTGTAGTGCATGGTGCCGCATGCATCGCTGGCCAGGGCGCGTGTTGAAGCAAGGAGGAGCGGCGACAGACGGGACGGGCCTTGTTCCCATCCCCAATAAAGCAAGGGGACACCTAAGAGATGCATTAAATGCGTCTTGTCCTGTAATACGAGCGATAAGCTCGTAGCACTGTACGCCTTTCCACCTACTGTGTGCCACTATGGCAGCCCCTTTCGACTATAAAAGGAGGCCCATTGCATACTGGAGAAGGATTCGGCTCTTTGGATCGTTCCAGCCACCGTAGCTAGTTGGAAGGCTCAAGAACACTCAATACATCCACCAAAGCAGTACTAGGGTTTTACACATCCTCGCGGGCCGAACCTGGGTAAACGATCCTTGTGCTGATTACTAATCCTGCTCTTCTTGCAACCCTGCGCCTCGGCAGCCGTAGTAGGGATTCTTGTGATCCCATAGGTGTCGTTTCCCACCAACAGGCAGACTCGAAGAGATTTTCCAAGTGGGCGCGTAAGAAGGAGAAGATGGTGTGTTATCGTTGTGCTGAGAAGGGCCACTTTATTGCTGAGTGCATGGTGGAGCTTTGTGATTCATGCGGTAATCCAGCACATGTCATGAGGGATTGCCCGTTTTTGCGTGATCAGGTTCCGACTCTTACAATGTATGGAGTATATTGTGCTGAGTTGATGTTCTTTGAGTCTCCGGCTACGAGAGAGATTCCCGAGGAGACCTAAAGTTTGACCACTAGGGTTGTGAAAGTTACCCAAGGAGATGTCTTTGAGGCTCAGATTTTGTAGAGGCTTCAGGAGTTAGCTCCAGGTGACTTCCAGTGGGAGCTTGTCAGTATTGAGGCCAACATGATCAAGGTGGACTTCCCCTCTGTGGAGGATTTGCAGAGATTGTTGAGTTTTGGGCTGTGCAGAGTACCTGGCACAAAATGCATTCAGGAGTTCCACGAGTGGAAGAAGGTTGAGCCACAGGGCAAGCCCCTTACTCAGGTTTGGTTATGATTTTCGGGGCTCCCTCCAAGCCGATGCAGGATGCTCAGGTCATGGCTAGCTTGGGTATCATGGTTAGGAAAACTGAGAGAGTGGATATGGCCTTTACCCGCGCTCACGGGGTGGCCCGACTGCTGGTGAGTGTTCTGTACATTGAGTTCGTCCCTGATGTGGTCAAGTGGACATATAGGGGACAGATTTTCAACCTCGAGATTGAGTTTGAGGATACAGATCTCTTTGTTGAGGCTATCAATCGGACTGATGTAGATATGCACGAGGGTGATGACAACACGGGTGCCAAGGAGGCACCGGTTGATGATGCTGGATGAGAGGCGTCCAACGGATCGGGCCCCGTTACTCATACGCCCGGGGACGGGACGGCACCATCCTCCTTGGTGCCTATGAGTTCTCTAAGGTTTGGATCATTTGAGCCAGCCTCTGCCCCTCTAAGACTCTGGAGTGACCGGGTGGAGTCCGATGACGTGTTTGAGCGCACACTTCCTACCTTGGTGGTTGATGCTGCTGATAGTCCCGTGCTCGGAGGCTTGGTGAGGAGTCACCGATGACGACTTCGGTTGGGGGAGGGGAGGTGGAGTCTCAGCAGGTGGCTCATCTCTCTCCCGCTCTCCCGCGGTGTCAATCTGGGAGACGACATCGACTTTGGAGGTTGTTCCTAGGGGAGGGAGTCCGGGGCAGGTGGCCTCGACTCTTTATCCACCTCTCGCGGCGCCGGAGATGCATACGGTGGCTGGGCGTAGGGGAGGCGGTCCGGGGCAGGTGGTCTCGACCCCCTCTTCCATTCTAGCGGCTAGGGAGGCCGCATACCCTGTGGCGCCGGTGACCCCCTCTAGCCAAAGGGCTGGGGCGGGAGGAGTGCTTAGGTAGGCGGCCCTCGCGCTTCCCTCTCCCAGTGCACCGGCGTCCCAGGGCCTCGTTTTGAGGCAGACGTAAGTGGGGCCGGGGAGATCCCCGCCGCTTCCTCCGGCAGCTCCGGCCGACTCCTCGAGGGGTGCAGATTCGCATTTGCTGGAGGTGAGGCTGGTGGCTTCACTCCTAGTGGGGTCACTCAGGAGGAGGTCATCGCCTTTGGAGGGATCCCGGATCCGGTCTCTGCGGGGCGATGGATGAGCTACCGTCTCCAGGATCACCCGGAGGTTGATGACATGCAGCAGCGGTGCACCATGAGGGCGGCCAAGCTTCATAACATTGAGGTCACTACTGGTATGTCGGTCAAAATTTCTAATTCTATTCTGCATTTTTTCAATAATGAGATTATCAATAATGCACATCAATTAGGAGTTTCACTAGGTAGTAATGATAGTGAAATTTCCCACTTTGTTAATGATCTCCCAGATTTGGAAGCGGAACGCGCTTTAGAAATGATTCGGAACTTAGCAGCGGTAAAACCCATGAATGATGCAGATATTGATGCGTTGGGTGTCAAGGTGCTCGATAATCTTTGTGTGGATCTTGCACCATCCATTCCTGAGTCAGAGGAAGAGGATGACACTTTAGAGGCTGCAGTAGTTCGATCCACTGAGCCTGGTTGTGAGGACCGGGTGGAGGATAAAAGCAAACCCAAACACAAGTGGAAGCGGCAGATCTACACTGCTAGGATCCGTACTACTAAAAAAATTCATGATGAAATATGAAATTAATCTTTTGGAATAGCAGAGGTCTGAAAGAATTGGCTAAAAGAAGGTTTCTTGCAGATGCGTCTATCAAGCATAGATTGGATTTTATTGCTCTCTCAGAAACTGGTAGAGATAATTTTGCGCCCCAGTTTCTCAATACTTTATTGGGAGGTGTCGATTTGATTGGCACTGCCTGCCTCCGAGAGGAAGATCGGGTGGGATCTTACTTGGAGTGAGATGCGATTCGCTGGAAGTCCGAAGTGTAGTGATGGGAGACTTCGCGGTTAAGTTTCGGGTTAGGTCGAAAGCTGATGGGTTTAATTGGGCTCTAGTGGCGGTTTATGATGCCGCATAGCCCGAGCTTAAACCAGAGTTCTTGGCGGATCTTGTTCGAATTTGCGGCTCTGAGCAGCTCCCAATTTTGGTTGGGGGTGATTTCAATATCATTAGGAGGAGAGAGGAAAAGAATAATGATAATTTTGATGGCAGATGGTCGTTTATGTTTAATACCATCATTGAAAGTTTGGATCCGAGAGAGATAGAGCTTTCGGGTAGAAAAATTACTTGGGCTAATGCTTTGCCAAACCCGATGTTTGAGAAGCTGGATCGAGTCCTAGCGAGCGTCGAGTGGGAATAAAAATTCCCTTTGGTAACGGTCCAGGCTCTTCCGCGTGGAATTTCTGATCACACGCCTTTATTTGTGGACTCGGGTGAGCCAACCCACATGGGGAACAAAAACTCCTTTTCATTCGAGCTGGCATGGTTTGAACGTGAAGGCTTCTTGGATCTGATAGCCAGAGAAAGGGCTAAGGATGCAGGAGGTAGGACTTTGGTTGAGCGCTGGCAGAATAAGATCAGGCATTTGAGAAGTTTCTTGCGTGCGTGGGCTAAGCATCTTAGTGGGATATATAAGGTCGAAAAGGAAAGGCTCCTTACACTTATTCAGTCCCTAGATTTAAAAGCCGAGTCCACAATTTTGCAAGCCGCGGAGCTTCATGCTAAACTGGAAGCAAAGATGGGGTTGAAAGAGCTTCTCCATGAAGAGGAATTTAAGTGGGCTTGCGGGGCTAAGGTTCGCAAAGTTGTCCAGGGGGACACAAAAACTCAATTCTTCCACTTGATCGCTAATGGCAAGCACAGAAAGAAGAGAGTCTTTCAGCTTGAACAAGATGAAGGAACAATTTTAGGACAGGATAACCTAAAATTATACATAACCAAGCACTATAAGCAGTTGCTTGGGCCTCCGGAGGATAATTGTGTGTCCCTCGATGAGTCCAGGATGAGGATGTCCCTCAACTTACTGCTGATGAGAATGATATTTTGATTGCCCCGTTCTCGGAGAAAGAGGTGTTTGAAGCTATTGCGCAGATGAAAAACAATAAGGCTCTGTAGGATTTAATTTCCAATGGAGTTCTATAAAAAGTGTTGGCATATTATTAAGGGGGATTTGCTACCAATGATCCATGATTTATTCTCTAGACTGCTTCAGTTATTTCACTTGAATTTTGGAACAATAACACTGCTTCCTAAGAAAACAGAGGCTGTGAGAATTGAGCAGTTCAGGCCGATCTGCCTCCTCAATGTTAGTTTCAAAATTTTCACCAAGATTGGGACTAATAGGCTCACACAGATTGCGCATTCTGTGGTGCAGCATTTCCAAACTGCTTTCATGCCGGACAAAAACATCCTAGAAGAGGTTGTGCTCCTTCATGAAACGCTCCACGAAATTCACATGAAAAAACTAGATGGAGTTGTTTTTAAGGTGGCTATCGAGAAAGCGTACGATAAAGTCAAATGGCCTTTCCTTCAACAGGCCTTGCGTATGAAAGGTTTTGATGAAGCCTGGTGATGCCAGGTAGAATCGTTCACTCAACAAGGGAGTGTTGGAATTAAAGTGAATGACGACATAGGTCATTATTTCCAGACACATAAGGGCCTGAGACAAGGGGATCCGATGTCTCCTATTCTGTTCAACATTGTAGTTGATATGTTGGAAATTATGATAGGAAGAGCTAATGAGGCTGGTCAGGTGGGTGGCTTGGTTCCTCATCTAGTTCATGGTGGTGTGTCTATCCTAAAGTACGCCGATGATACGATCATCTTTATGGAGCATGACTTGGCAAAAGCGAGAAATATGAAGCTGGTGTTATTCTTATTTGAACAATTGACCGTGTTAAAGATTAACTTTCACAAAAGTGAATTGTTCTGCTTTGGTAGAGCCAATGACGAACAAGAGGCTTATAGGCAATTGTTTGGGTGCGAACTGGGGACTTTACCTTTTACATACTTAGGTATGCCAATCCACCATCGTAAGCTGACAAATAGAGAATGGAAGTGTATCGAGGACCGCTTTGAAAAGAATCTGAGTTGCTGGAAGGGCAAGCTCATGTCATACGGAGGCCGATTAATTCTAATAAACTCGGTTCTCATGAGTATGCCTATGTTTCTCTTGTCGTTCTTGGAAGTCCCAGTTGGAGTTAGGAAAAGACTGGACTTTTATTGATCACGATTCTTCTGGCAGATCGATGAACTAAAAAGAAAATACAGACTCGCCAAGTGGGATATTATCTGTCGACCGAAAGACCAAGGGGGTCTTGGCATTGAGAATCTTGAGGTCAAGAACAGATGTCTTCTCAGCAAGTGGTTGTGGAAGTTATCGGTCGAGACTGATGCCACTTGGGCGCAGATCCTCCGTAGCAAGTATCTTCACACCAAAACTTTGTCCCAGGTGACAGCAAGGCCGACTGACTCACCTTTTTGGAAAGGGCTTATGAGAGTCAAATTAGCCTTTTTCAATAGGACAAAGTTTATTATCGGCAACGGTGCTAGCACGTGATTCTGGGAGGATACTTGGCTCGGAGAGACCCCCCTTGCCATTCAATACCCGTCTTAGTATCGTATTGTTCAACGACGTGATGCGTTCGTTGCAACGGTACTTCAATCCATTCCCCTTAATATTCAGTTCAGGAGGACGCTAGCCGGCAATCATTGGGAAGAATGGCTTCATCTAGTGAGTAGACTGATGGAGGTTCAGCTGTCTCAATAGCCCGATAAATTACCCTGGAAGCTTACTAGTTCTGGAGAGTTTACAGTTAAATCAATGTGTCTTGATGTTATCAATTCAAGCTCTATTCCTAGTTCCAAATATGTTTGGACTTTCAAAGTTCCTTTGAAAGTCAAAGTGTTTATTGGTTTGTACATAAACAAGTAATATTAACCAAGGACAATTTGGCAAAGCGTAATTGGACAGGACCTACTAGGTGTAGTTTCTATGATCGGGATGAAACTATCAAACACCTTTTTCTTGATTGCCCGTTGGCCAAAGTTCTATGGCGGACGATCCACATTGCATTTAATATTACCCTTCCGAGTTCTGTCAGCATGTTATTTGGAACGTGGCTTAACGGAATAGAGTCCGAAATAGCAAGACTCATTCGCGTAGGAGTATGTGCTTTATTGTGGGCAATCTGGAACTGCAGAAATGATTTGGTTTTTAACAGAACAACAAATATTCATTTTTTGCAGGTTATCTTCCGAGCCACTGCGTTGATCCGTATGTGGTCGCTACTCACTCCGATGGAGGCCAGGGAGCGTTTGGTTACTGGATCTATCCGCTGGGAGATGGTAGCACGGGATATCTTCAACCGGTTTGGATGGCGGTCACGTAATAGGATAGGCAATTAGTTTACCTATCTTACTTATGCCAGCCGGTTGTGGCTTTTTGTGGCTAGTTTGTTACTGGCTCTTTGGCTCTTTGTGAGCTTTCCTTTATGTTCATTTGAGACTTTAAGACCTTGTTGCACCTATCTGCTTATTTAATAAGTTGGCCATGATGCAGAGGCCGAGGAGTCCCCCCTTTTCAAAAAAAAATCACGGGTTGATGTCTCCATCAACGTGGATGTATGATAGCACCACCTATCGGAACCACGCCAAAAATCTCCGTGTCATCATTGCGTTTGCACTCTCCAAACCCTTCCCTTTACCTTCATATGCAATGTTTTACTTTCCGCTGCTACACTCTAAGAATTGCATGTGTAGGTTGATTGCTTGACTTGTGCTAGTTGCTAAAATCTACCAACAACTAAAATTGAGAACAGTTTAGATTTTTATTTGGTCAAGTAGTCTAATCACACCCCCCCCCTCTAGACCTACTTTCGATCCTACACACACGAGCTATCTCTAGGCCCTCTAAAAGTACGCCCCCCAGCACATTCACGCATGTTTCATCATTCTCTCGCAATATATACAGCGACGATCATTGTATTTGAAGCCGAAGCACGATACGTTCATTGGCCTTCAGAATCTACTCATTATGGTCACCATTTACGTCTTGTGGTTATTATACAGTCATGGACTCACCATACAGCTATGTATTTGTTCAAGACACGACTAGTTGGCAGTTAAACGTTCCACATGGTGCATATAGTGTTGTATCATTATTATCTCACTGCCATAGGGCCCACTTGTCAGCGGGTATAAGAATGAAAACAATCGATAAAAAATTATTGGACCATGGGTATTCAAAGTGATGACCGCGGGCATAGCGGACAAGGTGGCCTTGTATTGGTATGTTGAGCCGTCTCTTTTAATATGCAGGAGCTAGTGTGGTGGTTATACACACACACGCATGCATGCACACGAAATGCATGCATGCAACACTCACACGTACCCATGCTGCCACACAACACTCGCACGCACACACGCACACATGCAACACACACACACGCATGCATGCACACACCACACGACCAACACACACGCTCACGCTCAAGTGCTCAGCCTACACATGCATGTGCACACATCAAGCCCTGACAGACACATACACAACTAGGTGGTTCCCTCGCACGGGTTGGAGTCTGGTCGCGGCTGCGTAAATTTGTGTTTATCTTACTCTTTTCCTCTGCAAGCGGACATTGGGACCCACAAGGAACATGGCCAATTTAACCATGCAACATAGTGCCAAGCAGATTATTTGGCCAGTCAACAAAGTGCAATCCGATGCTAAACGTATATAGTAACCGTAATGAGAGTATTCTGAAGTCCGGTGACCATATCACGCTTTTTGTTTGAAATACACTAACCGCATTATATTTATCTCTTCTCTTGCTCTCTCTGTGGAGCCAAGTAGGCCAACATGCCAGTGCCTTAATTGGCGCACGCCACCCCATTATTGTTGTACTAGTTTCGTAAGAGCGAATAAGCATTCATGTATACCGTACAAACTCTAGATATGAGTTACAAATGCTATGAAGACGAATACAAATATTTCAATCCACTTTATGCCCAATTTCTCTAGGTAGGCCCTCCAAAAGTATATCTCTACACGTTATCGCGGGTTACATCTAATAACTATGCAATACAGCACTACTACACTCTAACACAATAAATCATATGTGTTTTTAGTTTTACTAGATCTCATACTGTTACTTAATTATTCAGTTTGCATACATTAAAATTGCCTTTGAAATGTATGGCTAGTATCATATAGTGATATGAAAGGTCAGACTACACACACACACACAAGGGCCCATTACACATTCAAGCATTTAACATCTTTCTCTTGCTCTATGTGTCAAACTGCCTATGCCAAACTAGCCTGCCTACCGCGCGGGAAAAATCCCGGCCTCGCATGTTTAATCGGGTTTGTATCGATGCATAGTGCAAAACAGCAAAACTATAGTAGTACTACTGTAGTACAAGTAACCGTTCATTGGGCCTCTGTCGTAAGAGTGGACCGCTCGCTTTCATAAATGGTCTAGTCCCTTTCGCCGACATGTGGGACATCAAGCAACTTGGTCCATGAGCCATACCGAAATAACAGTGCAGAGCAGCAGGGGGCGCACCCGGGTCTTGGCGCTGTCATAGTAATGAGCAATCAGGCATCAAATCACAAAGTTGCACCTTTCCCGTAGCTAAGTTGGAGGGACAAGGTGATTATAAAGTTGGAGGGACGAAGCAACCATCATTTCACTCTTTGCTGAATCTGCTTCTCCCTCGTCTTCCTCAAGTTACCCACGTGTTGCTCCTTCTGTTGTTTTGCCTCGTGTAGGACGCAGATCGGTTAGGTACATCACTGACACATGGAACTGCATGTTAGCAAACCGCTAGGCCAATCTCCTCTAAGAATAAGAAACCTCTCCCGCCTTTCGCGCGGCAAAATCACCTCCTTTTTACTAATCTTGATATATTTTTTTAGATCAATATAATCGAGATTTGTATAGATATCACCAAGGAGCAAAACCAAGTGGTACGCTTAAGGGCATCCACAATGTGTAGCTAAAGGTTAAAATAGCTTTTGGCATCAATGGGAACCATTGTGGAGGGTGCTGCCAAAGCCAAAAAAGAGGGAACCAAAGCTCCCTAATTGATTGATTGAAGGAATAGAAAAATGCAACCTTTCTCCTCTTTCTCCCGTGCTTGGACGCATGTATAGAGCACAGAGACTACTCCCTTGTCCCTTCTATAACAAATCAAAAGGCAGTGAGGTGTCAAATCACAAAGCACGGATGAAGCAACCATCATTTCACTCTTCATTGACTCTGCTTCTCGTCTTCTTCGAGAAACCACCTTTACCGCACTAAGTTGGACAGACGATGCTATTGTGCTACTAGTAGTACATTGGCCTCCTTTGGTTCAAACAGACTTCCTAGATGCAAAGAAGGTGGTTGTCTCGGCTTGTAGGCGGCACTTGCGAATGACTTACCATGATCTACCTCAATGGTGTGCTCCGTCGAACGCACTTCGCCAAAGCCACAATGATCGAGATATCGTCAACGTCACTGCGATGGGGAAGGAAGTCAAATAGTTACTCCTTCCATTTTTTTGTATACCAGGCCACTATCAAAATTTGCAGAAGGCACTAACACTAATCCAGGAAAAATTGATGGGGTTTGCCTCCTATTAACAACCAAGGACATTAATATACCCTTACATGCATGCGAAAGTGAGAAGGTTGGTTTGCACGCACTGCATTAATCAAGCAATGAGGAGTGAGATAGTTAGCTTGTTGGGTGTTGGAGAAGAAAATACGCATTAATTGACATGTCAAACGAGGATTTGTATCGATCAATCCCGTGAAGGAAAACCCTGACTTCTTTTTTAACACAGTACATACTAAAATCGAAGTCGCTCACCCTTGCAAACCAAATGTCATTAAACGTTCAAAATGAAAAGGCGGTAGACTTACGCACGCCTGTTGCGATCACACTGCAGCCTCTCACACAGTCGGTCCTGCATGCTGCAAACCCAACCAAGGGAACGCACCCTCACTGACATGTGGTACCGCATGTGATCAAACCAAACTCAGCCATACAACCGCTAACACCTAATTTTCTTTCATACAGTATGGTGATCCAACCGCCTGTTGGGAAAGATCTGTGCGGCCCGTGTGGTGGTCCCTTGGGGAAGAAGAAGAGGTGAGGAAGAAGAAGGGTTAGGAGACGTAGGATATTCATCCAACCGCCTTAAATGGCTGACTGGCCCAAATGATGGAAGTCATGCGACTTGCATAAATATATGTTTTTACAAAGCAAAAGATCCCTAAAAACAACAACATAAAGAAAAATTGTCACTGCTCGCGGAACGAGCCGACCTCGTCGTCTTTGGCTGTCGGTGCGAACCATCCATAGCTACCGACGTGTGTCTCCGCGCTGTGGTTGTCCTCGACCTCCAGCTACTCGTTCACCCGGAGGGTGCGAGAGCTCTGCACGGCCGTGAGCACCGCCCGGTTCACATCCATGACGTTCAGTTCCGCCTGCAGGAGGGCCTCGATGGCAGCGGCATCCATGCGCTCCGTGTCGTGTTGAGCTTCCGTCGCCCGGCTCAAGTCCAGGACGTCTCGTTCCACCTGCAGGAGGGCCTCGATGTCAGCGCCATCTGCACGCTCGACGTCAAGTTGAGCCTCCGCCACCTAGTTCACGTCCATGACATCCGGTTCCACCTGTAGGAGGGCCTCGATGGCAGCGGCATCCGCGCGCTCTGCGTTGAGTTGAGCCTCCGCCTCCTGGTGCTCCTTTAGGATCGCCAGGTTGAACCGTTCGTTCGCCTGCACCATGCGGGACCCGGACGCCGGCACGAAGTCGACGTCCATCGTCTCACATGCATCAGGGCCCTTCTGCACCGCGAACTCCGCCATGAACAATGGATCAGCTTCCTCCTCCTCTGAGCTTGGCTCCAGGAAACTCGAGGATTGGCCCGCCGCAAAGCGAGCTTGGGAATGGAGGTCTGTGGCACCGACCGCTGTCGTGATTTCTGCGCGGCGCTCCTGCATCAACATGTCGTAGTACGTGATTTTGCGGTGCACCATGGCTTTCTGGCGAACTAGGGGACGGCTGATGCGGGCTAGGGGATCGAAAGGTGGGGGAATGGGCTAGAGAGGAGGTGTGGTTTTGGGGGCAGCGGTGACAAGCTGATGACCCACAAGTATAGGGGATCCATCATAGTCCTTTTGATAAGTAAGAGTGTCGAACCCAATGAGGAGCAGAAGGAAATGACAAGTGGTTTTCAGCAAGGTATTCTCTGCAAGCACTGAAATTATCGGTAACAGATAGTTGTGTGACAAGATAATTTGTAACGGGTAATAAGTGTCACTAAGGTGCAGCAAGGTGTCCCAATCCTTTTTGTAGCAAAGGACAATCCAGGACGAACTCTTATAAAAAGCAAAGCGCTCCCGAGGACACATGGGAATTGTTGTCAAGTTAGTTTTTATCATGCTCATATGATTCGCGTTCGTTACTTGATAATTTGATATGTGGGTGGACCGGTGCTTGGCTGCTGTCCTTACTTGGACAAGCCCCCCACTTATGATTAACCCCTCTCGCAAGCATCCGCTAATACGAAATAAGAATTAAGATAAATCTAACCATATATAGCATGAAACATGTGGATCCAAATCAGCCCCTTACGAAGCAACGCATAAACTAGGGTTTAACCTTCTATCACTCTAGCAACCCATCATCTACTTATTACTTCCCAATGCCTTACCCTAGTCCCAAATCATAGTGAAGTGTCATGTAGTTGACGTTCACATAACACCACTAGAGGAGAGACAACATACATCTCATCAAAATAATCGAACGAATACAAAATTCACATGATTAGTTATAACAAGACTTCTCCCATGTCCTCAAGAATAAACGTAACTACTCACAAAGCATATTCATGTTCAAAATCAGAGGGGGGGGGTTAAATAGCATTAAGGATATGAACATATGATATTCCACCGAGAGTAAACCAACTAGCATCAACTACAAGGAGTAATCAACACAGCAACCCACAGGTACCAATCTCAGGTTTTGAGACAAAGATCGGATACAAGGGATGAACTAGGGTTTCAAAGGAGATGGTGCTGGTGAAGATGTTCATGGAGATTGACCCCATCAATGATAGGATCGTTGGTGATGACGATGGCTTCGATTTCCCCCTCCGAGAGGGAAGTTTCCCCGGCAGAACAGCTCCACCGGAGCCCTAGATTGCTTCTGCCCAGGTTCTGCCTCGAGACGGCGGCGCTTCGTCCCGAAAGCTTCCTTCTGATTTTTCTAGGTCAAAACTCTCCATATAGCAGAAGATGGGCACCGGAGACCTAACAGGGGGGCCACAAGCCATAGGGGGGCGCCTAGGGGGTAGGGCGCGCCCCTAGGCTTGTGGCCTCCTGGTGGGACCCCTTCGGTATTTTCTTCGCCCAATATTTTTTATATATTCCAGAATAATTCTCCGTAAATTTTCAGGACCTTTGAGTTGTGCAGAATAGGTCTCTTAGATTTGCTCCTTTCCGGTCCAGAATTCCAACTGCCGGCATTCTCCCTCTTTGTGTAAACATTGTGAAATAAGAGAGAAAAGGCATAAGTATTGTACCATAATGTGTAATAACAGCCCATAATGCAATAAATATCAATATAAAACCATGATGCAAAATGGACGTATCAACTCCCCAAAGCTTAGACCTCGCTTGTCCTCAAGTGAGAGCCGAAATCGATAAATATGTCCACATGTTTAGAGATAGAGGTGTCGATAAAATAAAATACGAACATGAGAGCATCATGATCATCTTTAGAACAACAGTATATATTGTCATATATTCTCTTATGCCAAGGTAAAGTATGAATCAAAAACTTCTATTGAAAACTAACAACTATGATCTCAGTCATTGAAGCAATTGCAATTTATCATAACATTGGAAAGATTCAATGTAAGCCGTTTTGTATAGCAAGTCCACATACTCAAGCATCTTTTAGTCTTTCACACTTGCTAACACTCACGCGATACTTATGAGTTCAAAGCCTCATTCGGACACAGAGAAAGATAGGGGCTTATAGTTTTTACTCCCAACCTTTTACCTCAAGGGTAGTGTCAAAAATAATACTTTATGATAACCTACATCTGGGTGGATATATATATCTGGACCTTTCTCCAACAAATAGTGCTTGCCAAAAATAAAAAGTGTAAAAAGGAAAGGTGAAGATCACCATGACTCTTGTATAAGGGTAGAAGATAAAAGTAAAAGATAGGCCCTATGAAGAGGGAAGCAAAGGTTGTCATGCGCTTGTATGGTTGGATGCACAAAATCTTAATGCAAAAGAACGTCACTTTATATTGCCCGTTGTGATAAAGAACTTTATTATGGAATCTTTTGCTTTTATTTCTCCCATATCACAAGTTCATACAAAGCTTATTTTCCTCACACTAAAAGATCATACATATTTAGAGAGCAATTTTTATTGCTTGCACCGATGAAAACTTACTTAAAAGATCTTACTCATTCCATAGGTAGGTATGGTGGAATCTCATGGCAAAACTGGTTTAAGGGATATTTGGATGCACAAGTAGTATCTCTACTTGGTGCGAAAGATTTGGCTAGCAAGGGATGAGAAGAAAGCTCAACATGTTGGAGGATCCATGGTAATATAACTTCTATTCGGATATAAGAGGACATAACTCATTATGTTGTCTTCCTTGCCCAACATCAACTTTTTAGCATGTAATATTTTAATCAGTGCTCACAATCACAAAAGATGTCCAAGATAGTATATTTAGATGTGAAAACCTCTCTTTCTTTATTACTTCCTATTAATTGCAACAATGACCAAAACTATGTTTGTCAACTCTCAACAACTTTTATTCATCATAATCTTTATATGTGAAGTCATCACACTCCATAAGATCATTGTACGATCTTTTTATTTATTTTCTTTATTCCTTTTTTTCTTTATTTTTTTCAAGCTCATAGAAAGAAAGACAAAGCCCTCAACTCAAAACTACTCTTTATTATATAACTCAGGGACTCGATTACATAGATAGATCTCAAAAAAAAACTCATAGCTAGATCATGCTAAAAACTTTATCATACTAGATCAAGATATAACGAAAGGGATCGAACTAAGAAAAACAATAAAGGTAAAAGTGTGATGGTGATACGATACTGGTGCACCTCCCCCAAGCTTGGCAGTTGCCTACTGGAGTGCCCGTACCCATGTATTTAGATTTCTTTCTTCGAAGGTGGTGATGATGGTATTGTTGCATTCTTCTTCTCCGACTTAAATGCCCGAGGCTAAAATTTTCCTCCCTCAAATCCTCATTCTCGAGCTCGAGTTTCATTATATTTTTGCATAATGCCACCTTGCTGTCCTGCAAAAAACATGGTGGGATAGATTGTACCTTAGGAAGGCTTGACTTCTTGAATTCCACATGCATATCAACATGTTGAGGTAGTGGATCTTCATCTTCGTAAAAACTATCATCCCTTGTTCTCTCCATGTCTGAATCTTCCTCCTCCTTCGTAGTCCAGCCATAATGCTCCACCTTCCCATAAACCTTTGGGTTGGCAATGAAATCAGCGACATGGCTCTCTCCCTTCGAATCTTGAGACGACGTATTTTCAGATCTGCCAGGAAAACAACACGAAACAAGAACAGAGGAATTTGCCGTGGTATGATGGTCAAAACCACCGGGAGATTCTATAATGAATTTTTACCGACCAAAAGTAGTGTTGTGCGAGAAAACAGAGTCCGAAGGGCACACGAGGTGGCCACAAGCCACAGGGGCGTGCCCAGCGGGTAGGGTGCGCCCCCAGGCTTGTCGCCTCCTCGTGCACTCTTCGGACTACTTTTAATTTTCCTATTTATTAAATATTCCAAAATGGAGAAAAATTGCCATTGGAAAAGTTTTGGAGTCGGTTTGCTTACTGTACCACAAACATATTCCTTTTCGGAGTCTCAAACGTTCTGGAAAGTGTCCCTTATGTACTCCTCCGGTGTTATGGTATTAATAATACTGGTATCAACATTTATGGGAGTACCTGAAATATAATGTTTGATTCTTGGACCGTTTACCACCTTTGGATTAGTGCCTTCGGCATTGTTGATCTTGATGGCACCGGAACGATAAACCTCCTCGATAATGTAAGGACCTTCCCATTTAGAGAGAAGCTTTCCTGCAAAAAATCTTAAACGAGAGTTGTATAGCAAGACATGGTCACCTTCATTAAATTCGCGCTTTTGTATCCTTTTGTCATGCCATATTTTAACTTTTTCTTTAAACAACTTGGAATTCTCATAGGCTTGGGTTCTCCATTCATCAAGTGAGCTTATGTCAAATAACCTCTTCTCACTGGCAAGTTTAAAATCATACTTGAGGTCTTTGATTGCCCAATAAGCTTTATATTCTAGTTCAAGAGGTAAGTGACATGCTTTTCCATAAACCATTTTATAAGGAGACATATCCATAGGGTTTTTATAAGCAGTTCTATAAGCCCATAATGCATCATCAAGTTTCTTGGACCAATTCTTTCTATATCTATTAATAGTCTTTTGCCAGATCGACTTAATTTATTTATTGCTCAATTCTACTTGCCCGCTAGACTGAGGATGATAAGGTGATGCAATTATATGGTTGACATCATATTTAGCAAGAATTTTACGAAAAGCACCATGAATAAAGTGTGAACCACCATCAGTCATCAAATATCTAGGGACTCCAAACCTCGGAAAAATAACTTCTTTAAGCATCTTAATAGAAGTGTACATATTTTTGCTTCTATCACTCTGGCAACCCATCATTTACTTATTACTTCCAAATGCCTTCCCCTAGGCCCAAATCATGGTGAAGTGTCATGTACTCGACGTTCACATAACACCACTAGAGGAGAGACAACATACATCTCATCAAAATATCGAACGAGTACCAAATTCACATGATTAGTTATAACAAGACTTCTCCCATGTCCTTAGGAACAAACGTAACTACTCACAAACCATATTCATGTTAAAAATCAGAGGGGTATTAAATAGCAATAAGGATCTGAACACATGATCTTCCACCGAGTAAACCAACTAGCATCAACTACAAGGAGTAATCAACACTACTAGCAACCGACAGGTACCAATCCGAGGTTTTGAGACAAAAGATCGGATACAAGAGATGAACTAGGGTTTGAGAGGAGATAGTGCTGGTGAAGATGTTGATGGAGATTGAATCCCTCTCGATGAGAAGATCATTGGTGATGACGATGCCTTCGATTTCCCCCTCCGGGAGGGAAGTTTCCCCGGTAGAACAGCTCCGCCGGAGCCATAGATTGCTTCTGCCCAGGTTCCACCTCAAGACGGCGGCGCTTCATCCCGAAACTTCCTTCTGATTTTTTTCCAGGTCAAAACCCTCCATATAGCAGAAGATGGGCAACAGAGACCTTACAGGGGGCCCATAAGCCACAGGGGCGCGCACCTAGGCTTGTGTCCTCCTGGTGGGTCCCCTCTGGTATTTTCTTTGCCCAATATCTTTTATATATTCCAAAATAATTCTCTGTAAATTTTCAGGACTTTTCAAGTTGTGCAGAATAGGTCTCTCATATTTGCCCCTTTCCGGTAGAATTCCAGCTGTCGGCATTCTCCCTCTTTGTGTAAACCTTGTAAAATAAGAGAGAAAAGAAATAAGTATTGTACCATAATGTGTAATAACAACCCATAATGCAATAAATATCAATATAAAAGCATGATGCAAAATGGATGTATCACCAGCTGGCAAGTAGCTGGCGTAGGCCGAGCAGCGAAGGTTCTGGTGTGAATAGGGGTTCTGGTGACGACCGGTCAATTGGTTTTGACTGTGCGTCGGATGGCTGGAGTCTGGAGAGTTGTGGGTGGGATGGGACCAAAGTTTCAGAGTTTCACGTGGCAGACGTCGAGACCTCCCCACCATTCCTGTCGACGACGAGGCGGTGACTTCATAAATCTCAAGATGACTAGCAAGATGCCCGTGCATTGCACGGAACACCAAGATGCATTTTTTTACAAAACACCGGTTTTGATTTACCCATGCAGGAGTAACCCCATGTGTAAAAACTAATGATATATCGAGATTCATCAAAATATGGTATCTCGAGAATTTCATCAAAAAGATGATATCTC
Source organism: Aegilops bicornis (assembly GCA_021605145.1). Lineage (NCBI taxonomy): Eukaryota > Viridiplantae > Streptophyta > Magnoliopsida > Poales > Poaceae > Aegilops > Aegilops bicornis. Next base: position 321,159,940 of record CM038674.1, on the reverse strand, counting down.
GAGAAAGATGAGAGATAAGTGAGGAGGGGTGGGGCGCGGTCGTGATTGGTGGTTGGACATAGCAGAGGCATGGGGATGGACGACGCCGGCAGCGGCCACCATGCCAGATTGTTCTAGAGGCTTCCTTTTTTAATTACTCAACAATGAAGTTGTGGGAGATAAGGATGAACGAGAGAGGTGCAGGTATCCTTTTGCAAAATTGCCATAGTTTGCTTTCTATCCATCAGATATAGATCGGACGGTCTATATTGCAAGATGGCAGGCACACCATCATCACCAACTCGGTTTTTTATAAGAGGAAGATAAGAGTAGAGATAGAGATATGATGGCTCAGTCTCTCGAAGGTGCTCATAGGGGTAGGGTGTGCGTTGATGCGAAATGAAGCTACTTCGGTATTTCCCCAAAGAGGAAGAGATGATGCAGCACAACGGCGGTAGGTATTTCCCTCAGATGTGAAACCAAGGTTATTGAACCAGTAGGAGAACCAATCAACACAATGTAAACAGCACCTGCACACAAATAATAACTTCTCGCAACCCGACGTGCAAAAGGGGTTGTCAATCCCTTTCGTGTAGCGGCGCCTCAAGATAGGCAAATGGATGTGAGATAAAATTGTAGTAGATTGATAGATCGAACGCCAAATAAAATAAATAAGAATAATTTGCAGCAAGGTATTTTTGTATTTTTGGTTTAGTAGATCTGAAAATAAAAGCAAAGGCAAATAGATCGCAAAGGCAAATAATATGAGAAAGAGACTCGGGGTCGTAGGTTTCACTAGTGGCTTCTCTCAAGAAAAATAGCAAACGGTGGGTAAACAAATTACTGTTGGGAAATTGAAAGAACTTCAAATAATCATGACAATATCCAGGCAATGATCATTATATAGGCATCACGTTCAACATTAGTAGACCGACTCCTGCCTGCATCTACTACTATTACTCCACACATCGACCGCTATCCAGCATGCATCTAGTATATTAAGTTCATGGAGAAACGGGGTAATGCAATAAGAACGATGACATGATGTAGACAAGATCCTTCTATGAAGAGATAGACCCCATTATTTTATCCTTACTAGGAATGATACATACGTGGCGGTTCCCGTTCTGTCACTGGGATCGAGCACCGTAAGATCGAACCCACTACAAAGCACATCTTCCTATTGCAAGATAAATAGATCAAGTTGGCCAAACAAAACCCAAATATCGGAGAAGAAATACAAGGCTATAAGGAATCACGCATAAAAGAGATCAAAGAAACTCAAATACTTTCATGCATATAAAAAGATAGATCTGATCATAAACTCAAAGTTCATCTGATCCCAACAAACACACTGCAAAAAGAGTTACATCATATGGATCTCCAAGAGATAATTGTATTGAGAATTCAGCGAGAGAGAGGAAGCCATCTAGCTACTAACTACGGACCCGAAGGTCTACAAAGAACTACTCACGCATCATTGGAGAAGCACCAATGGAGGTGGTGAACCCCATCCGAGATGGTGTCTAGATTGGATCTGGTGGTTATGGACTCTGCGGCGGCTGGAATTGATTTCCGTCGAGTCCCCTAGGGTTTCTGGAATATTGGGGTATTTATAGAGCAAAGAGGCGGTCCGAGGGGCACCCGAGGTGGGCACAACCCACTGTGGCGCACAGGCCTCTGGCGCTACCTGGTGGGTTGTGCTCTTGTCGGAGCACCCCCCAGGCGCAGCCTTGGCCCATTAGGTGTCTTCTGGTCCAAAAAAATTCTCTGTAAAGTTTCGTTGCATTTAGACTCTGTTTGGTATTGATTTCCTGCGATGTAAAAAACATGCAGAAAACAGCAACTAGCACTTGGCACTATGTCAATAGGTTAGTAACAAAAAACGATGTAAAATGATTATAAAACATCCAAGATTGATAATATAACAACATGGAACAATAAAAAATATAGATACGTTGGAGACGTATCAGCATCCCCAAACTTAACTCCTACTCGCCCTCGAGTAGGTAAGTGATAAAAACAGAATTTTTTATGTGGAATGCTGCCTATCATGTCATATCATATTCTTTTCTTTATAGCATGGACATTTGGGCTTTTATATTTTTCAAAGCAATAGTCTAGTTTTGACATGATAATTTAAATACTCAAGCATATCAACAAGCAACCATGTGTTTCAAAATATCAATGCTAAAATAAGTTATCCCTAGCCCATTATGCTCAGTCATTGATCCATTCATGAAACACACTCGCATATTAGCTCCACCGAATACTCAAGTACGATCATATTGCCTCCTAGTTGGTGCTTTTATAAGAAAAGATGGAGACTCAAATTCAAAAATAAAAATTGCATAAAGTAAAAGAAAGGCCCTTCGTAGAGGGAAGTAAGGATTTGTAGAGGTTCGAGAGCTCAGAGCGAAAAACTTAGAGATAAAAACATTTTGGGAGGTGTATCCTTCCCACCAACGAAAATGACTTAGAGTTCCCAACACTTTTCATGCTAGATATATCATAGGCGGTTCCCAAACAGAAAATAAAGTTTATTCCTTTTTTCAACCATACTTTCACTTTCCATGGCTAGCCGTATCCACGGTTGCCTTCCATACCAACACTTTCCAAGGAATTTATTATTTGACAACATAAAGTAAATTCAATATTTCATTTCGGGACTGGGCATCCCTAATACCTTTGCCTTACTCTCGTGCAATGACAAGTGAATAAACACTCATCGTGAGAATAACACATCTAGCATGGGATATATTAGCCACCCCTCCCCGCTCCGCGAGCGAAACGAACACACAAAAGAGAAGTTTATTTTGAAAATTAGAGATGGCACATACAAATTTGCTTAGAATGGCAAAAGAATACCACATATAGGTAGATATAGTGGACTTATGTGGCAAAACTGGTTTAAAGGTTTCTGGATGCACAAGTAGTGATCATACTTAGTGCAAAATGAAGGCTAGAAAAAGATTGAGAAGCGACCAACCAAGAAACGAATAATCTCATAAGCGAGCATTAAGCATAATTAACACCGAATAATGCACCACAAGTAGGATATAATTTGATTGCATAATTATTGACTTTTGTGCTTGCATAGGGAATCACAAATCTTAACACCAATATTCTTACTAAAGCATAATTACTCATCAACATAACTCACATATCACATCATCATATCTCAAAGCTATTACTAAGAATCAAGTTTATTTTGTCCAATGATCTTCATGGAAGTTTTTATTATATCCTTCTTGGATTTTTATCACCTTGGAACTAATTTTCATATGTTGCTTTTGACAAGCTCAAACAAATATAAGTGAAGATCATGAGCATAATTTTTCTTTATTTCTCTCAAATTAATTTAAGTGAAGCAAGAGAGAATTTCTTGAAAATTTTACTAACTCTCAAATAAATCTGAGTGAAGCAAGAGAGCATTTCTTCAAAAATACTAAAGCACACCATGCTCAAAAAAGATATAAGTGAAGCAATAGAGCAAGTCCATAGCTCATAAAAATTTAAGTGAAGCATAGAGAGCAATTCTAACAAATCATGACATAATTTTGGCTCTCTCAAATAGGTGTGTCCAGCAAGGAATCAAGACTTAAAACACAAAATAAAACAAGCAAAGACTCACATCATATAAGGCGCTCCAAGTAAAACACATAGTATGTGACGAATAAAAATATAGCTTCGAGTAAAATACTGATGGTCGTTAGAAGAAAGAGGGGATGCCACTCGGGGCATCCCCAAGCTTAGTTGCTTGCTCTCTTTTGGATAATAGCTTGGGATGTCGGGGCATCCCCAAGCTTAGGCTCTTCTTATTCCTTATTCCTCCATCCATCGTAAGATAACCCAAAACTTGAAAACTTCAATCACACAAAACTCAACTACACCTTCGTGAGATCCGTTAGTAAAATAAATAAATCACTACTATAAGTACTATAACAAACCAATTTATATTTTGTTTTTGCATTATATCTATTGTATTCAAACTTTTCTATGGCAAAAACTCATCAAAGAAAACCATAGAGCCATCAAAACAAGCACACAACGCAAAGAAAACAGAATCTGTCAAAACAGAATAGTCTGTAGCAATCTGACTATTTTGAAAACTTCTGGAACTCCAAAAATTCTGAATTTTTGGATGACCTGAGCAATTTGTATATTAATATACTGAAAAAAGAATTGGCATTTTAGCACGCTCTGGTAAAAAAATGAGAATTGTTTTCGTGAGAGCAATGATACGTCCATTTTGCATCATGCTTTTATATCGATATTTATTGCATTATGGGCTGTTATTACACATTATGTCACAATACTTATGCCTATTCTCTCTTATTTTACAAGGATTACATAGGGAGGGATAATGCCGGCAGCTGGAATTCTGGGCTGGAAAAGGAGCAAATATTAGAGACTTATTCTTCACAACTCCGAAAGTCTTGAAACTCCACGAAAGTTGTTTTTGGAAATAATAAAAAATACTGAGCGGAAGAAATACCAAAGGGGGCCCACACCCTGGCCACGAGGGTGGGGGGCGCGCCCTACCCCCTGGGCGCGCGCCCCTGCCTTGTGGGCCCCCTGTTGGCCCTCAGGTGCCCATCTTCTGCTATATGAAGTCTTTCGTCCGAAGAAAAATCATAAGCAAGCTTTCGGGACGAGACTCCGCCGCCACGAGGCGAAACCTTGGCGGAACCAATCTAGGGCTCCGGCAGAGCTGTTCTGCCGGGAACACTTCCCTCTGGGAGGGGGAAATCATGGCCATCGTCATCACCAACGCTCCTCTCATCGGGGGAGGGATAATCTCCATCACATCTTCACCAGCACCATCTCCTCCCAAACCCTAGTTCATCTCTTGTATCCAATTCTTGTGTCCAAGTCCGGGATTGGTACCTGTAGGTTGCTAGTAGTGTTGATTACTCCTTGTAGTTGATTCTAGTTGGTTTATTTGGTGGAAGATCATATGTTCAGATCCTTTATGCATATTAATACTCCTCTGATTATGAACATGAATATGCTTTTGTGACGCCCCCGACTTAATCGTACACTAATCATGCACGCAAACATGTACGATCAAGATCAGGGACTCACGGGAAGATATCACAACACAACTCTAAAACATAAATAAGTCATACAAGCATCATAATACAAGCCAGGGGTCTCGAGGGCTCGAATACAAGTGCTTGATCATAGTCAAGTCAGCGGAAGCAACAATATCTGAGTACAGACATAAGTAAACAAGTTTGCCTTAAGAAGGCTAGCACAAACTGGGATACATGTCGAAACAGGCGCAGGCCTCCTGTCTGGGATCCTCCTAAACTTCTCCTGGTCGTCGTCAGCGGGCTGCACGTAGTAGTAGGCACCTCCGGTGTAGTAGTCGTCATCGACGGTGGCGTCGCCCCTGGCTCCATCGTCTAGTCGCAGCAATCGGGTAAAGAAAGGGGGAAAAGGGGGAACAAGGCAACCGTGAGTACTCATCCAAAGTACTCGCAAGCAAGGAGCTACACTACATATGCATGGATATATGTGTAAAGGGCCATATCGGTGGACTGAACTACAGAATGCCAGAATAAGAGGGGGATAGCTAATCCTGTCGAAGACTACGCTTCTGGCAGCCTCCGTCTTGCAGCATGTAGAAGAGAGTAGACTGAAGTCCTCCAAGTAGCATCGCATAGCATAATCCTACCCGGCGATCCCCCTCCTCGTCGCCGTGTTAGAGAGCGATCACCGGGTTGTATCTCGCACTTGGAAGGCTGTGTTTTATTAAGTATCCAGTTCTAGTTGTCATAAGGTCAAGGTACAACTCCAAGTCGTCCCATTACCGAAGATCACGGCTATTCGAATAGATTAACTTCCCTGCAGGGGTGCACCACATAACCCAACACGCTTGATCCCATTTGGCCGGACACACTTTTCTAGGTCATGCCCGGCCGCAGAAGATCAACACGTCGCAGCCCCACCTAGGCACAATAGAGAGGTCAGCTCGCAGGTCTAAACCTAAGCCACAGGGGTCTGGGCCCATCGCCCTTAGCACACCTGCACGTTGCGAATGCGGCCGGAAGCAGAACTAGCCCCCTTAATACAAGAGCAGGCTTACGTTCCAATCCGGCGCGCGCCGCTCAGTCGCTGACATCACGAAGGCTTCGGCTGATACCACGACGTCGAGTGCCCATATCTTTCCCACGTAGTTGGTTAGTGCGTATAGACCAAATGGCCAGACTCAGATCAAATACCAAGATCTCGTTAAGCATGTTAAGTATCCGCGAACGCCGAACAGGGCCAGGCCCACCTCTCTCCTAGGTGGTCTCAACCTGCCCTGTCGCTCCGCCACAAAGATCCACTCGCGGGTGCTCCTACGAGCCGACCCATCTTTAGTCACCACATGTATCATGTATAAGTATAAGTATATACCCGTGATCACCTCCCGAGTGATCACGGCCCGATAGTATAGCACAGCAGACGGACAAGAATGTAGGGCTACAGATGGAATACTAGCATCCTATACTAAGCATGTAGGATTGCAGGTAAAGGTAACAACATTAGTAGCAAGGACAGGCTATGCATCAGGATAGGTATAACAGAAAGCAGTAACATGCTACACTACTCTAATGCAAGCAGTATAGAGTAGAATAGGCGATATCTGGTGATCAAGCGGGGGGGCTTGCCTGGTTGCTCTGGCAAGAGAGAGGGGTCGTCGGTGACATAGTCGACCACAGGGGCATCAGCATTGTCACGGGGTCTACCGGAGAGAAGGGGGGAGAAACAGTAAATACATAGCAAGCAAGTGCATAACAGGACAACAAGCAGAGCTAGACATGTTCTAACGCGGTATGAGGTGATACCGGTGAAGGGGGGAAACATCCGGGAAAGTATCCCCGGTGTTCCGTGTTTTCGGACAAATGAACCAGAGGGGGAAAGTTGCGTGTTTGCTATGCTAGGGATGTGTGGTGGACGAACGGGCTGCGTGATCGAATTGCCTCGTCGTTCTGAGCAACTTTCATGTACAAAGTTTTTCCATCCGAGCTACGGTTTATTTTATATTAATTTAAAAAGTTTTATTCATTTTCTGAATTTAATTTAATTCGAAATAAATGTTAATTGCTAGGTGCACCAAGCTCTGGGTACACATAAGTGTACCAGAGGGGCTGACATGTGGGTCCAAAGGGTCCCAGTTGACCAGTCAAACTTTGACCGGTCAATGTGGGTGGGGCCCCTGTTGTCATCTGCTTTTACTAACCTAACAGATTAAATAGACTAATTAGGTTAATAGATTAACTAACACAGGTTAATTAAGTTAATTAACTCTTTAACTAATTAATTAATTAATTAATTTTCTATTATATATATATAACGTTTTGAGGGGGCGGCCCCACATGTCATAGGCCAGGGGGGCATAGCGGCTTCAGCGCAAGCGGCGCTGGGCACTGGGTGCGGGCGCCCATCGAGGGCGAGGCCGTGGCCTCGGCTGGGCACGCCCGCGAGCAGGAGGGTTTGGCCAGGCCGGGCAGCGGCACTGCTGCAGGTGGAGGAGAGCCGGGGCGGTGGGCGTGGCGCGCCGGCGAGCTGTGGCAATGAAGGGATGTGCACATGCCAGCTAGCGGCGAAAGTGGCTGGGCGGATGCGGTCAGTGGCAGCCGGATCGACGACAGAGTGCAGGGGGAGCAGGAGGCCGGTGGCCTCACCAGCGTTGAAGAGAAGAGGGGCGGCGAGGCGTGAGGAGGCCGGTTGTGGAGGAGGACGAAGGCGGGCGGTCCGGCGATGCAGCGTCGAGGAGGCGGGGAGGCGCGGTCCGGCGAGGAAGGCAGTCCGACGAGGTGGCGAAGTGGATCCGGTGACGAGGAGTCGAGGGCAACGGGGCGGTGGCCGATCCGGCGAAGACGGTGAGGGGCTCCGGCGAGCGTCGACGGTGTCCGGTGAGGAGGGGATGAGGACGAGCGACGGAGACAGAGACAGGGAGGCGGCATCCGAGGCGTCGCAGTGAGGAGGCTTCGGGAGGAGGGCGAGGAGAACGGCGACGAGGTGGCGGGCGATCCGGGGTCGGCGCCCGGCCTCGGGATCGGGGGACGGTTCATTGGTGGATCCCGATCTAGATCGAGGAGTGGGAGGAGCGAGTGGTGGAAGTGGGTCGGGGGCTAGGGTTTCGTGGAGTGGGGATAAGGAGGCCAGTGGGCTCAGTGGTGGGTGGCCGATCTGGCGGCCACTGGGTCGTTCGCCCAGTGATAGGGGTTGTTTCCCTTTTTTGTACTTTTTTTTATTTCCTGTTTATTAGTTTTCTAATTTATTTTCAATATAATTTTGTTTTATAAAATATATAAGTAGTACCTAAATTAGTGTTTCAAAATACCCCAATGCCACAAAAAGTTGGGTGACAAAATAAAATAGTTTAGTATTTTATTAATTGTAAAAGGCATTTAATTAGTTGTTTTGCTACTGTCTTATTTATTTTTAGAGTAGTTAAACACTTTATAAAAGTTTAGTTTCTCCACCATAACTACTTATGCTTTATTTGGCACAACCCGAACAATTTGGTTTTAATATTTGAAAACTTTTATTGTTTGCCTTTAATTAAATTTTGGTTTTGTTTCATTTTTGAACTATCGAGAGTTTATCAACATTAACCGAGGTGACGTGGCATCATTAGCGGGGAATCACTGTAGCTTAATTATCCGGGCGTCACAATTCTCCTCCACTACAAGAAATATCGTCCCGAGATTTAAGTGGGGGAGTAAGGGGGAAGGGATTTGGTTACGAATTTCTAACGAGTCTTCTCGGTCTTGGTTGCTCTTCTCTAAGAGGTCGATCCATAACGTTGATGTCTTCATATCTCGGCTTCAGGTCATCATGATGAAGTCGTCATCCTTTCTTCGAAGTCTTCATTATACGTATGAAGGACAAGGGGTAACTTCGAAAGATCGGACCTCTAAATGGTCGACTATCTGGTTGATAATATTGGGCATGGTGGCGGAAAGTAACTCTCGAATGGAAACTGAAGACAATATCGAGAGCAAAGTAAGTAGGTACCATGAGAAGTTTCAAACCGATAGGCAAGCGTTCAATGCCTATCAGAAGGTGAAGGGATTCAGAGCAACGAGAATAAGTATTGCGTCTGATACCCGAATAGATCACTTGGCAAGGGGCCCGTAAGTTACATAAGAAGTAAGGCGCGAGGAATAACTTTGGAAATTGGGGGTGTAGAGGAGAGTCAGGTTTCGATCCTGTGGAACTGTGGGTTATGGGCCCACCATGTGGGTTTTTTATGGAGTAGTGACATCTTGCACGGTCATGATAGCAAGGCATGTCAGGGAGTACCATGTCAGCTATGTCGGCAACAATGTTGGTACCAAGGGCGAGGGACGAAGAGAACCATTTTCCTGCTCGTTGCAACGAGGCGGACCAGTACGCAAAGTTCTCGTCCATCGGTGGTTACCGGAATGTCATCAACAAAAGTAATGAGGTCTTACCGATGTAATTGTACACCGAGGGGTTTACATAAGCAGGGAATTAATATTGCTTAGACCATAATGATCACCAGAAAGGTTAAACCAAATAATGGAAAGGAAAATATGATTATCAGATATTCCAGGGGTATATCCTTGCAAACGAAATTATAATGATAGGTCCTCCAGCCAGGGGGGTGCTAGGCATGTCATCATATTACCGGGTCATCAAAGGACCAACATTATAACTACTGGAAAGTTGTCCCAACCATCATATCTGACCGATTCAGATCCGATTTGTGACATGATACCTCAGACTCAGGATGTCCGAGAAGAAAAGGTGCGACACATATCGACGAAATGACATTGCAAGATTCTCGGGAAATGAACTATGGGAGCGGGTTCCTGAACAATAGTTCATCATTAAACCAAGGAGAGGATGAGGAGGTGGCTGATGGGCTCAGCGACAATTCATCGAGAATTCCAAACGGATGGATTTCCACAATAATGTGAACAAGAAGATGACACTTGTCAATTCAAATGATATAATGGTGTATGCTCAAGGAAAACATACACCATTAATCATTAGTTGAAAGTTGTGCCCGAAATATGACCTTAGGCAGCAAGATCACTGTTAAAGTGATGATTCAATAACCAACAGTCTAAGAACGAACTGTCGATCGTTAACTTCAAAGCAATAGTGTTGCTAGAAGCACATAACTCAAGCAGCATCGTTAGCATATTGGTATCCCGGTCAAAATCAACACGGTGACCAAGGAAGAATGGTGATGGTGAGAACTATCATCATACTGAGAATTTCTAAGAGGTGGAGCAATCCCCACAATATTCTCGACATAAAAGACAGTAATACTTCAAGGCAGAACACAACACTAGCTGGAGAGCAAGTTGTATTCATAATGTGGACAAGTCGCAATGAAAGGAAGTCAAGGGTGTTGTCGATGATAATAAAAATCATCGAGGGCAAGGAGGGTATTTCTCATCATGAACACAGTTGACATATCGGAAGAAGTCAAAGTGTTGAAGGTGATCTAACACATTTGTCGAGAGGCTCCACGAAGATGTAATAGATCGACGATGACATCAAGTCAAATGAATGATGAAGCGAAAGGTTAATGGAACCAAAGGTACAACACAAACTCCAAAGCAAGCTTGCTATACAAAGCGAAATGACATGATGAGGAAAGATCGACGTAAGCTTAGCTCATCGTCAAAAAAATTGTGCTCTGGGAAGAAGGACCAGGTAGCACAGTTAAAATCGGCACGACAAGGATATAGCCATACAGGCTAGGAATGACGTGATTGAGTTCAAACTCGTAAGTAATGAAGGTTACAAGAGTTGCTTAATCGCGATGCGGACTCGAGTCAGTTTATCGGTGTGTTTGAGTGTTTAATAACTCAAAGCCCGTGAAAAATTGGAATCAATGAGAATGCAGCACTTGATGAAGAACTCATAAGAAGTTATGCAGTTCCGTGATAATCTTGAGATACTAGGGGGGTAATACTCGATGACAAATCAAAGTTGAGGTTGGACTGGGGTATTACTCTACAGAAGACAAGTGCTTAAACTTGCACAAGAAATGGTATTTAAAGGAGAACATGGTCGGAAACCACGATCATAAATGATCGAACCACAGATACAAGATGAACTTATAGCAAGGGGTAACTATTTTTACGAGCATCTTCCATGATAAGTTATACATCGTGTCCATGGGCATGAACGCAAGGTTCAAGGTCGACTCCCACTTCTTCAATGTATAACCTTCCATTCACTTCTCGCTTTGATAAAAGCATTAGTGTTGAAAGTTTTACCTGGTGAAATACCAGATGAGTATGACTCGTGAAAACTTCCGAGTTCACACATATTAAGGAAGGCATAGGTTCAACCCGTCAGGGTATCGTGGAAACATATACCACAAGCTTCAAGAGTACTAACACAAGCTCGAAAATAGAGCATGGTTGACCAAATGAGAGGATACAATTTACCAAAGGCATTATGTATTGGAGAAAGAATTCACAAGGTGATTAATTATGACGGACACTGTCGGATAATAATCCAACAATGGATCGGGCGATCCACAACGGAGCTGATGTGAGTATCGGTACTCAATCAGAGGAAGAAAGAATGCACGAGCATCATATTATAGAACATCTGAATAATTAGATGCTTAGATATCAAAGGAATTATGATTTCCAAAACAAAGGATCGTAAGCGGGCGCTACGATCAAGGATGAATAAGTTGAATAGACCAGAGGCACAATCGGCGACAATTTGATTGGTCGAGATCGGTGATGTCAAAAATGACGATGAGCCGGAGGATGAATTCTAGGATCTGATTGAGGATTGCGAGCATTCGCAACATATCGAATTAACGGACTCAAAATGATAATGGCAAAGGATACTGTGAATATTGCTAGCCATATGGAACGCATCCATAATGCAAGCAGACAAGTATTTACCGAGCAATAGGGGGCAGAGGATATCGGAAGATCAGATAGTATTTCAATGTATCTTGTGAATCATATGAATAACGGGAAAGAACGGATACTCGATAAGTGCGAGGAATTATCCTTAGGGGGTATTCATGGGACAAGAACTACAAGGCAGTGGTACAAGGGATTCTTAAAAGTCGGAGAGCAATTCGATGTATCTGGTAATAACAAGAGAAACTCAGAGTAGTTGTATGAACAAGTGTATGTCGTTATCCATATGGATATATCGGTAGTACGGAATTGAAAAGGCAGAGGGCACAAGGGTCTCGGGAATGATCGAAGAGTATCTTCATCATCTTCTGGTGCAGTCGGCGATCATCTGCGATAAGGGGCTCTCCGGAAGAAGTAGTTACGAGAACCTAGAGTCAGATTTAGTAAAATCATTTAACCCGATTGGAAGAGAGATCAGAGTCCCAGAGTATAGACAAGGAGTAAAAGATCCTAATACCACCCAATGGCGACGTGTGCCGGTAAGACACACAGCCATGTCAGTAAAAGTTTTTGCAACGTCTAGACTCGACTTCGGCCAAGGAGTTGGGAAGGGGGATTCCTACAGGCAGTCGGCTCTGATACGAACTTCTGACACCCCCAAGATCAGGGACTCACGGGAAGATATCACAACACAACTCTAAAACATAAATAAGTCATACAAGCATCATAATACAAGCCAGGGGCCTCGAGGGCTCGAATACAAGTGCTCGATCATAGACGAGTCAGTGGAAGCAACAATATCTGAGTACAGACATAAGTAAACAAGTTTGCCTTAAGAAGGCTAGCACAAACTGGGATACAGGTCGAAAGAGGCGCAGGCCTACTGCCTGGGATCCTCCTAAACTACTCCTGGTCGTCGTCAGCGGGCTGCACATAGTAGTAGGCACCTCCGGTGTAGGAGTTTTCATCAATGGTGGCGTCTGGCTCCTGGGCTCCATCGTCTGGTCGCAGCAATCGGGTAAAGAAAGGGGGAAAAGGGGGGAACAAGGCAACCGTGAGTACTCATCCAAAGTACTCGCAAGCAAGGAGCTACACTACATATGCATGGATATATGTGTAAAGGGCCATATCAGTGGACTGAATCTGGAGAATGCCGAATAAGAGGGGATAGCTAATCACCGTCAAGACTACGCTTGGCAGCCTCCGTCTTGCGACATGTAGAAGAGAGTAGACTAAAGTCCTCCAAGTAGCATCGCATAGCATAATCCTACCCGGCGATCCTCCTCCTCGCCTGTTAGAGAGCGATCACCGGGTTGTATCCGCACTTGGAAGGGTTTTTTTATTAAGTATCCGGTTCTAGTTGTCATAAGGTCAAGGTACAACTCCAAGTCGCCCTGTTACCGAAGATCACGGCTATTCGAATAGATTAACTTCCGGCAGGTGCACCACATAACCCAACAAGCTTGATCCCATTTGGCGGACACCGCGGAAGATCAACACGCCGCAGCCCCACCTAGGCACAACAGAGGTCAACACGCCGGTCTAAACCTAAGCGCCGTGGGTTTGGGCCCATCGCCCTTAGCACACCTGCACCTTTTGAACGCGGCCGAAGCGTAACTAGCCCCTTAATACAAGAGCAGGCTTACGTTCCAATCCGGCGCGCTCGCTTCGCCGCGGACGTCCACGAAGGCTTGGCCGATACCACGACGCCGTAGTGCCCATATCTTTCCCACGTAGTTGGTTAGTGCGTATAGACCAAATGGCGGACTCGGATCAAATACCAAGAACTCGTTAAGCGTGTTAAGTATCCATGAACGCCGAGCAGGGCCAGCCCACCTCTCTCCTAGGTGGTCTCAACCTGCCCTATCGCTCCGCCACAAAGATCCACTCGCGGGTGCTCCTACGAGCCGACCCGTCTTTAGTCACCACATGTATCATGTATAAGTATAAGTATATACCCATGATCACCTCCCGAGTGATCACGGCCCAATAGTATAGCACAGCAGACGGACAAGAATGTAGGACCACAGATGGAATACTAGCATCCTATACTAAGCATGTAAGATTGCAGGTAAAGGTAACAACAGTAGTAGCAAGGACAGGCTATGCATCAGGATAGGTACAACGGAAAGCAGTAACATGCTACACTACTGTAATGCAAGCAGTATAGAGTAGAATAGGCGATATCTGGTGATCAAGGGGGGGGGGGCTTGCCTGGTTGCTCTGGCAAGAGAGAGGGGTCGTCGGAGACGTAGTCGACCACAGGGGCATCAGCATCGTCACGGGGTCTACCAGAGAGAAGGGGGGAGAAACAGTAAATACATAGCAAGCAAGTGCATAACAGGACAACAAGCAGAGCTAGACGTGTTCTAACGCGGTATGAGGTGATACCGGTGAAGGGGGGAAACATCCGGGAAAGTATCCCCGGTGTTCCGTGTTTTCGGACAAATGAACCGGAGGGGGAAAGTTGCGTGTTTGCTATGCTAGGGATGTGTGGTGGACGAACGGGCTGCGTATCAGGATTCGTCTTGTCGTTCTGAGCAACTTTCATGTACAAAGTTTTTCCATCCGAGCTACGGTTTATTTTATATTAATTTATAAAGTTCTATTCATTTTCCGAATTTAATTTAATTTGAAATAAATGTGAATTGCTAGGTGCACCAAGCTCTGGGTACACATAAGTGTACGGAGGGGCTGACATGTGGGTCAAGGGGTCCCAGATTGACGAGTCAAACTTTGACTGGTCGGCGAGGAGTGAAGCCTGTTGTCATACACTGTTTTACTAACCTAACAGATTAAATAGACTAATTAGGTTAATAGATTAACTAACACAGGTTAATTAATTTAATTAACTCTTTAAATAAATAATTAATTAATTAATTAATTTTCTATTATATATATTTTTAACGTTTTCAGGGGGCGGCCCCACATGTCATAGGCCAGGGGGGCATACCGGGTTCAGCACAAGCGGGCGCTGGGCACTGGGTGCGGGCGCCCATCGAGGGCGAGGCCGTGGCCTCGGTGGGACGCCCATGAAGGGGGCCTCGGCCAGGGCCAGCGGCGGCACTGGGCGGGTGGAGGAGAGCCGGGCGTGCGGGCGTGGGGGCGTGTGGCGCAGTGAAGGCGCAGCGCGGATGTGCGCACGCACAGCGGCGGCGAGTGGCCAGGGGGGCGGATGCGGTCAGCGTGGCAGTCGGATCGACGACAGAGTGCAGGGGGAGCAGGAGGCCGGTGGCCTCACCAGCGTTGAAGAGAAGAGGGGCGGCGAGGCGTGAGGAGGCCGGTTGTGGAGGAGGACGAAGGCGGGCGGTCCGGCGACGCAGCGTCGAGGAGGCGGGGAGGCGCGGTCCAGCGAGGAAGGCAGTCCGACGAGGTGGCTAAGTGGCTCCGGTGACAAGGATTTGAGGGCGACGGGGCGGTTGCCGATCCGGCAAAGACGGTGAGGGGCTCCGGCGAGCGTCGACGGCGTCCGGTGAGGAGGGGATGTGGACGAGCGACGGAGACAGAGACGGGGAGGCGGCATCCGAGGCGTCGCGGCGAGGAGGCTTCGGGAGGAGGGCGAGGAGAACAGCGACAAGGTGGCGGGGCGATGCTGGGGTTGGGCGCCGGCGTCGGGGATCGAGGGGGACGGTTCGCTGGGTGGATCCCCGATCTAGATCGAGGGGAGTGGGAGGAGTGAGTGGTGGAAGTGGGTCGGGGGGAGGCTAGGGTTTCGTGGAGCGGGGGGATAAGGAGGCCCGGCTGGGCACGGTGGGCGGTCTTGGCGGCTGACTAGCTGGGCCGTTCGGCCCAGCGATAGAGGTTGTTTCCTTTTTGTAGTTTTTTTATTTCCTGTTTATTAGTTTTCTAATTTATTTTCTACATACTTTTGTTTTATAAAATATATAAGTAGTACCTAAATTAGTGTTTCAAAATACCCCAATGCCACAAAAGTTGGGTGACAAAATAAAATAGTTTAGTATTTTATTAATTGTAAAAGGCATTTAATTAGTTGTTTTGCTACTATCTTATTTATTTTTAGAGTAGTTAAACACTTTATAAAAGTTTAGTTTCTCCACCATAACTACTTATGCATTATTTGGCACAACCCGAACAATTTGGTTTTAATATTTGAAAACTTCTATTATTTGCCTTTAATTAAATTTTGGTTTTGTTTCATTTTTGAACTATCGAGAGTTTATCAACATTAACCGAGGTGACGTGGCATCATTAGCGAGGAATCACTGTAGCTTAATTATCCGGGCGTCACAGCTTTGTGAGTAGTTACGTTTGTTCCTGAGGACATGGGATAAGTCTTGCTATTAGTAGTCTTGTGAATTTGGTATTCGTTCGATATTTTGATGAGATGTATGTTGTCTTGCCTCTAGTGGTGTAATGTGAACATCGACTATATGACACTTCACCATTATTTGGGCCTAGAAGAAGGCATTGGGAAGTAATAAGTAGATGATGGGTTGCTAGAGTGACAGAAGCTTAAACCCTAGTTTATGCGTTGCTTCGTAAGGGGCTGATTTGGATCCATATGGTTCATGCTATGGTTAGGTTTACCTTAATACTTCTTTTGTAGTTGCGGATGCTTGCAATAGGAGTTAATCATAAGTGGTATGCTTGTCCAAGTAAGGACAGCACCCAAGGACCGGTCCACCCACATATCAAATTATCGAACTACCGAACGTGAATCATATGAACGTGATGAAAACTAGCTTGACGATAATTCCCATGTGTCCTCGGGGGCGCTTTTCTTCATATAAGAAATTGTCCAGGCTTTTCCTTTACTACAAAAAGGATTGGGCCACCTTGCTGCACCTTATTTACTTTTGTTTCTTGTTGCTCATTACAAATTATCTTATCAAAAAACTATCTGTTACCTATAATTTCAATGCTTGCAGAGAATACCTTGCTGAAAACCGTTTGTCATTTCCTTCTGCTCCTCGTTGGGTTCGACACTCTTACTTATCAAAAGGACTACGATAGATCCCCTATACTTGTGGGTCATCAAGACTCTTTTCTGGCGCCGTTGTCGGGGAGTGAAGCGCCTTTGGTAGGTGGAATTTGGTAAGGAAAAATTTATATAGTGTGCTGAAATTTATTGTCACTCGTTACTATGGAAAGTAATCCTCTGAGGGGCTTGTTCGGGGTATCTTCACCCCGACCAGTAGAGAAAAGAGTTGCTCCTCAACCTATTGAACCTACTGAAAATGAAAATGTCTACTTTGAAATTTCTTCGGGTATGGTAGAAAAACTGCTAGCTAATCCTTTTGTAGGAGATGGAACATTACATCCTGATGAGCACCTAATATATGTGGGTGAAGTTTGTGGATTATTTAAGCTTGCAGGTATGCCCGATTATGTTATCAAGAAGAAGGTATTCCCTTTATATTTGAAGGGAGATGCATTGACATGGTATAGGCTATGTGACGATATGGGGTCATGGAACTACAAACGATTGAAATTGGAATTTCATCAGAAGTTTTATCCTATGCATCTTGTTCATCGTGATCGCAATTATATATATATAATATTTGGCCTCGTGAAGGAGAAAGCATCGCTCAAGCTTGGGTGAGGCTTAAATCAATGTTATATTCATGCCCCAATCATGAGCTTTCCAAAGAAATGATTATTCAAAAATTTTATGCTCTACTTCCTGATAACAATCGCACCATGCTCGATACTTCTTGTGCTGGCTCTTTTATGATGAAGACTATTTAGTTCAAATGGTATTTACTGGAAAGAATTAAACGCAACTCTTAAGATTGGGATCTCGACGAAGGTAAGGAGTCAGGTATGACAACTAAGTTTGATTGTGTTAAATCTTTTATGGATACCGATGTTTTCCGTAAATTTAGCACTAAATATGGACTTGACTCTGAGATAGTAGCTTCCTTTTGTGAATCTTTTGCTACTCATGTTGGTCTCCCTAAGGAGAAGTGGTTTAAATATCATCCTCCCATAGAAGTAAAAGTAGTTGCACCTATTAAAGTTGAAGAAAATATTATCACTTATAATGATCCTATTGTTCCTACTGCTTATGTTGAGAAACCACCTTTCCCTGTTAGGATAAAAGATCATGCTAAAGCTTCAACTGTGGTTCGTAAAAGCAATATTAGAACTTATACACCTCCTGAGCAAGTTAAAATTGAACCTAATATTGCTATGGTTAAAGATCTCTTGGCTGACAATATTGATGGGCATGTTATTTATTTCTGTAATGAAACGGCTAGAATTGCTAAACCTTGCGCTAAAGATAAACATAGACCTGTGGTAGGCATGCCTGTTATTTCTGTTAAAATAGGAGATCATTATTATCATGGCTTGTGTGATATGGGTGCTAGTGCTAGTGCAATACCTATTGACTTATACAAAGAAATTATGCATGATATTGCACCTGCTGAGTTAGAAGATATTGATTTCACAATTAAGCTTGCCAATAGAGATACTATATCACCAATTGGAATTGTTAGAGATGTTGAAGTCTTGTGTGGGAAAACTAAATATCCTACTGATTTTCTTGTTCTTGGTTCCCCACAAGACAACTTTTGTCCCATTATATTTGGTAGACCCTTCTTGGACACTGTTAATGCTAGGATAGACTGCGAAAAGGATGTTGTTACTATTGGTCTAGGTGATATGTATCATGAGTTTAATTTCTCTAAATTTCGTAGACAACACCGTGAAGAGGAATTGCCTAGTAAAGATGAAATTATTGGTCTTGCTTCTATTACCGTACCTCCTAGTGATTCTTTAGAACAATATTTGCTAGACCATGAAAATGATATGTTTATGAATGAAAGAAGGGAAATAGAAAAAGTGTTCTTTAAACAGGGTCCTATTCTGAAACACAACTTGCCTGTTGAAATCTTAGGGGATCCTCCTCCACCCAAGGGTGATCCCGTGTTTGAGCTTAAACCATTGCCTGATACTCTCAAATATGCTTACCTTGATGAAAATAAGATATATCCTCTGATTATTAGTGCTAACCTTTCAGAGAAGGAGGAAGAAAAATTATTGAGAACTCTGAAGAAGCATCATGCTGCTATTGGATATACTCTTGATGATCTTAAGGGCATTAGTCCCACTCTATGTCAACACAAAATAAATTTGGAGAAGGATGCCAAACCAGTTATCGATCATCAACGAAGGCTGAACCCTAAAATAGAAGAAGTGGTAAGAAAGGAAATACTAAAGCTCCTTTAGGCAGGTATAATCTATCCCGTTGCTGATAGTCAGTGGGTAAGTCCTATCCATTGTGTCCCAAAGAAGGGCGGTATTACCGTCGCTCCTAATGATAAAGATGAATTGATTCCGCAAAGAATTATTACAGGTTATAGGATGGTAATTGATTTCCGCAAATTAAATAAAGCTACTAAAAAAGACCATTACCCCTTACCTTTTATTGATCAAATGCTAGAAAGATTATCCAAACATACACATTTTTGCTTTCTAGATGGTTATTCTGGTTTCTCTCAAATACCTATGTCAGCTTATGATCAAGCTAAGACCACTTTTACTTGTCCTTTCGGTACTTTTGCTTATAGACGTATGCCTTTTGGTTTATGTAAAGCACCTGCTACCTTTCAAAGATGCATGATGGCTATATTCTCTGACTTTTGTGAAAAGATTTGTGAGGTTTTCATGGACGATTTCTCCATTTATGGGTCCTCTTTTGATGATTGCTTGAGCAACCTTGATCAAGTTTTGCAGAGATGTGAAGAAACTAATCTTGTCTTGAACTGGGAGAAGTGGCACTTTATGGTTAATGAAAGCATTGACTTGGGGCATAAAATTTCTGAAAGGGGCATTGAAGTTGATAAAGCTAAAGTTGATGCTATTGAAAAGATGCCATGTCCCAAGGACATCAAAGGTATAAGAAGTTTCCTTGGTCATGCCGGTTTTTATAGGAGATTCATTAAGGACTTCTCAAAAATTTCTCGGCCTCTGACTAATTTATTACAAAAAGATATATCGTTTGTCTTGGATGATGATTGTGTAGAAGCATTTGAAATACTTCAGAAAGCATTGATTTCTGCACCTATTGTTCAGCTGCCTTATTGGAATTTACCTTTTGAAATTATGTGTGATGCTAGTGATTATGCTGTAGGTGTGCAAAGAGTTGATAAAAAATTAAATGTTATTCAATATGTTAGTAAAACTCTAGACAATGACCAGAGAAATTATGCTACTACTGAAAAAGAATTCTTAGCAGTTGTATTTGCTTGTGATAAGTTCAGACCTTATATTGTTGATTCTAAAGTAACTATTCACACGGATCATGCTGCTATTAAATATCTTATGGAAAAGAAAGATGCTAAACCAAGACTTATTAGATGGGTTCTCTTTCTACAAGAATTTGATTTGCATATTATTGATAGAAAGGGAGCTGAGAACCCCGTTGCAGACAACTTGTCTAGGTTAGAAAATGTTCTTGATGACCCACTACCTATTAATGATAGCTTTCCTGATGAACAATTAAATGTCATAAATGCTTCTCATACTGCTCCATGGTATGCTAATTATGCTAATTACATTGTTGCTAAATTTATACCACCTAGTTTCACATACCAGCAAAAGAAAAAGTTTTTCTATGATTTAAGACATTACTTTTGGGATGACCCACATCTTTATAAAGAAGGAGTAGATGGTGTTATTACACGTTGTGTACCTGAGCATGAACAGGAATAGATCCTATGCAAGTGTCACTCTGAGGCTTATGGAGGACACCACGTTGGAGACAGAACTGCACATAAGGTATTGCAATCCGGTTTTTATTGGCCTACTCTCTTCAAGGATGCCCGTTAGTTTGTCTTATCGTGTGATGAATGTCAAAGAATTGGTAATATTAGTAGACGTCAGGAAATAACTATGAATTATTCACTTGTTATTGAACCATTTGATGTTTGGGGCTTTGATTATATGGGAGCATTTCCTGCCTCTAATGGATACACTCATATTTTAGTTGCTGTTGATTACGTTACTAAGTGGGTAGAAGCTATTCCAACTAGTAGTGCTGATCATAACACTTCTATTAAGATGCTTAAAGAAGTTATTTTTCCGAGGTTTGGATTCACTAGATATTTAATGACTGATGGTGGTTCGCATTTTATTCATGGTGCTTTCCGTAAAATGCTTGCTAAGTATGATGTTAATCATAGAATTGCATCTCCTTATCACCCACAGTCTAGCGTCAAGTAGAATTGAGTAATAGAGAACTCAAATTAATTTTGTAAAAGACTGTTAATAGATCTAGAAAGAGCTGCATTTAAAAATCCTATGGGAATGTCTCCGTATAAAATGGTTTATGGAAAAGCATGTCACTTACCTCTCGAACTAGAACATAAGGCTTATTGGGCTATTAAAGAGCTCAATTATGATTTCAAACTTGCCGGAGGGAAGAGGTTATTAGACATTAGCTCACCTGATGAATGGAGAACCCAAGCCAATGAAAATGCCAAATTGTTTAAAGAAAAAGTTAAAAGATGGCATGATAAAAGAATACAAAAGTGTGAGTTTAATGTAGGTGATTATGTATTATACAACTCTCGTTTAAAAATTTTTGCAGGAAAACATCTCTCTAAATGGGAAGGTCCTTACGTTATCGAGGAGGTCTATCGTTCTGGTGCCATAAAGATCAACAACTTTGAAGGCACAAATCCGAAGGTGGTGAACGGTCAAAGAATCAAACATTATATCTCAGGTAATCCTATAAATGTTGAAACCAATGTTATTGAAACCGTAACCCCGGAGGAATACATAAGGGACACCATCGGGAACGTTTCAGATTCCGAAAAGGAATAGGTATGTGGTACGGTAAGTAAACCAATTCCAAAACAGTTCTAATGGCAATTTTTCTCCGTTTTGGAATATTTAGAAAAATAGAAAAATAAGAAGCAGTCCGGGAAGGACACGAGGCCTCCACAAGGGTGGAGGGCGCACCCTACCCCCTGGGCGCGCCCCTGCCTCGTGGGCACCTCGTGCGCTCTCCGTACTTCGTTTTCTTGCACAATACATATTTTGGTCGGTAAAAATTCATTATATAATATCCCGAAGGTTTTGACTCCTGTATCACGCAAATACCCTCTGTTTTCATTTCAAGCTATTTTTCTGACAGATCTAGATCATCATGACGTCTCCAAGCGCCCCCAAGGACAAGTTGTTCGAGAAGGTCATCAACCCTTACCTCGCTGAGGTGCTGCGACACCCTCAAACCATTGAGATGCGTGATGGGTTGCTGCACATCCATGATGTTGAGGGACCAAAGGGGACCGGAAGCATGGAGACGAGGCTCGAAGCATTGGAGCAACAAGTTTTGAAGTGCCAGGGGATGGTGGAATGTGGACTCAATTCCAACCACATGATGATCGCGGAGTTCACCAACAACCACAAGCTGGATGCCAAGAACATTGGGGAGACCATCTTCAAGCTTCACGAGAAGATCGAACACCTCCAAGCCCAAATCTATGACCTGCAAAACCAAAACTGTGAGTATGAATATAGATTCAAGAGGATGAGTTTGGCTGCAGATTTGAGGATCCTGGAGACTCGATCATCCTTCTATGATGGTGAGCCTATGCCTTGGAAGATGGACAACAAGCCCACATCATTGATAACTCCACCACCTTCCTCACCAACAAGGGAGATATAATCATATGGGTATGGGCACTCCCCTTGGCAACTGCCAAGCTTGGGGGAGGTGCCCCGGTATCGTATCACCATCACATCTCTATCTTTACCATTTTTCTTAGTTCGATCCTTTTAGTAATATCTTGATCTAGTAGAATAAAGTTTTTAGTATGATCTAGTTTCGAGTTTTTCTTCGTGATCCCTCTATGTAATCGAGTCCGTGAGCTATATAATAAAGATTAGTGTTGAGTCAAGGGCTTGATTATCTTGCTATGATCTTGAATGAATAAAAGAAAAGAGAAAATAATAAAAAGAAACAAAGAGATCATATTGATCTTATGGAGAGTAATGACTTCACATAGAAAGAGTATGATGATTAAAAGTTGTTGAGAGTTGAAAAGCATAGCTTTAGTCATCGTTGCAATTAATAGGAAGTAATAAAGAGAGAGAGGTTTCACATATAAATATACTATCTTGGACATCTTTTATGATTGGAAGGACTCATTAAAATATGACATGCTAAAGAGTTGATGTTGGACAAGGAAGACAACGTAATGGGTTATGTTTTCTTATATCTAAGATAAAGTATATTGTCATGGATCATCCAACATGTTGAGCTTGCCTTTCCCCCTCATGCTAGCCAAATTCTTTGCAACAAGTAGAGATACTACTTGTGCTTCCAAATACCCTTAAACCAGTTTTGCCATGAGAGTCCACCATATCTACCTATGGATTGAGTAAGATCCTTCAAGTAAGTTGTCATCGGTGCAAGCAATAAAAATTGCTCTCTAAATATGTATGATTGATTGGTGTGGAGGAAATAAGCTTTATACGATCTTGTGGTGTGGAAGAAATAAAAGCGACGGATTGCATAATAAAGGTTGATATCACAAGTGGCAATATAAAGTGACGTTCTTTCGCATTAAGATTTTGTGCATCCAACCCTGAAAGCACATGTCAACCTTTGCTTCCCTTTGCGAAGGGCCTATCTTTTATTATTATCTTCTACCTGTGCAAGTGTCATGGTGATCTTCACCTTTCCTTTTTACATTTTATCCTTTGCCAAGCAGAGGATGTTGGAAAGATCGTGATATATATATCTAATTGGATGTAGGTTAGCATGAACTACTATTGTTGACATTCCCCTTGAGGTAAGAGGTTGGGAGGCGAAACTATAAGCCCCTATCTTTCTCTGTGTCCGATTAAAACTCTGTAACCACAAGTATTGCGTGAGTGTTAGCAATTGTGAAAGATTAAATGATAGTTGAGTATGTGGACTTGCTAAAAAGCTCCAACATAGACTCTTTCTGATGTTATGATAAATTGCAATTGCTTCATGACTGAGATTATAGTTTTTTAGTTCTCAATAAAGTTTCTGATTCATACTTTGCATTGTGAATAGATTATTACTTGAGCAT
Source organism: Aegilops bicornis (assembly GCA_021605145.1). Classification (NCBI taxonomy): domain Eukaryota; kingdom Viridiplantae; phylum Streptophyta; class Magnoliopsida; order Poales; family Poaceae; genus Aegilops; species Aegilops bicornis. The sequence continues at coordinate 321,136,050 of CM038674.1, read as the reverse complement.
ACGAAATCATATAATAATATCCATATATGTTGCTGTTATAAGATTAACCATGATGCCCTCATGTCCGTATTTTATTTTATCGACACCTCTACCTCTAAACATGTGGACATATTTATCGATATCGGCTTCTGCTTGAGGACAAGCGAGGTCTAAGCTTGGGGGAGTTGATACTTCCATCTTGCATCATGCTTTTATATCGATATTTATTGCATTATGGGTTGTTATTGCACATTATGTCACAATACTTATGCCTATTCTCTCTTATTTTACAAGGTTTACATAAGGAGGGAGAATGCCGGCAAATTTGGAATTCAATGGAAAAGGAGCAAATATTAGAGACCTATTCGCACAACTCAAAAGTCACGAAACTCCACGAAAGTTGTTTTTGGAAATAATAAAAAATCTTGGCGAAAAGAAATACCAAAGGGGCCCACATGCAGCCCACGAGGCGCGCCTACCGCCCTGGGCGCGCCCCCTGCCTCGTGGGCCACCTGTTGGCCCTTCGGTGCCCATCTTTTTCTATATGAAGTCTTCCGTCCGAAGAAAAATCATAAGCAAGCTTTCGGGACGAGACTCCGCCGCCACGAGGGGGAACCTTCGCGGAACCAATCTAGGGCTCCGGCAGAGCTGTTCTGCCGGGGACACTTCCCTCTGGGAGGGGGAAATCATGGCCATCATCATCACCAACGCTCCTCTCATCGGTGGAGGGCTAATCTCCATCAACATCTTCACCAGCACCATCTCCTCTCAAACCCTAGTTCATCTCTTGTATCCAATTCTTGTGTCCAAGTCCGGGATTGGTACATGTAGGTTGCTAGTAGTGTTGATTACTCCTTCTAGTTGATGCTAGTTGGTTTATTTGGTGGAAGATCATATGTTCAGATCCTTTAATCATATTAATACTCCTTTGATTATGAACATGAATATGCTTTGTGAGTAGTTACGTTTGTTCCTGAGGACATGGGAGAAGTCTTGCTATTAGTAGTCATGTGAATTTGGTATTCGTTCGATATTTTGATGAGATGTATGTTGTCTTTCCTCTAGTGGTGTTATATGAATGTCGACTACATGACACTTCACCATTATTTGGGCCTAGAGGAAGGCATTGGGAAGTAATAAGTCGATGATGGGTTGCTAGAGTGACAGAAGCTTAAACCCTAGTTTATGCATTGCTTCGTAAGGGGCTGATTTGGATCCATATGTTTCATTCTATGGTTAGGTTTACCTTAATACTTCTTTTGTAGTTGCGTATGCTTGCAATAGGAGTTAATCATAAGTGGGATGCTTGTACAAGTAAGGACATCACCCAAGCACCGGTCCACCCACATACCAAATTATCAAAGTACCGAACGCGAATCATATGAACATGATGAAAACTAGCTTGACGATAATTCCCATGTGTCCTCGGGGGCACTTGTCTTCATATAAGAAATTGTCTAGGCTTGTCCTTTGCTACAAAAAGGATTGGGCCACCTTGCTGCACCTTATTTACTTTTGTTACTTGTTGCTCATTACAAATTATCTGATCACAAAACCATCTGTTACCTATAATTTCAGTGCTTGCAGAGAATACCTTGCTGAAAACCGCTTGTCATTTCCTTCTGCTCCTCGTTGGGTTCGACACTCTTACTTATCGAAAGGACTACGATAGATCCCCTATACTTGTGGGTCATCAAGCAAAAGTTTCTATTTTTTAGCAAGATCAAACAACTATCACCCAAGAAGATCATAAAGGCTTTACTTGGCACAAACACTAATTAAAACACAAAAAACACAATCATAACAGTAGCATAATTGTGCAAACACTCAAGAACATAAAGCAAAAATAAAAAATAAATTTTATTCATTGGGTTGCCTCACAACAAGCGCTATAGTTTTACGCCGTTAGCTAGGCATAAAGCAAGGATCTAAGTTTTGTTATCTTTGTTTCGAGATCCATAAGATGCCCTCATAATTGGTTCATATGGTGGCCTAATTCTTGTTCTATGGAAGTGTTCCATACCCTTCCTTGAAGGAAATTGGACTTAATATTTCCTTCTTTCATATCAATCACCGCACCGATAGTGCGTAAAAAGGGTCTACCAAGAATAATTGGACAAGACTGATTGCAATCAATATCAAGAACAATAAAATCTATGGGCACATAATTCCTATTTGCAAGAATAAGAACATCATTAATTCTTCCCATAGGCTTTTTAATAGTAGAATCCGCCAAGTCACACAAAGATTTCGGAATTGTAGAAACACTAGCACCCAAGTCACACAAAGCAAAACACTCATAATTTTTAATCTTGACTTTGATAGTAGGTTCCCATTCATCATGCAATTTTCTAGGAATTGAAACTTCTAATTCCAATTTTTCTTCAAAAGCTTTCATCATAGCATCAACAATATGTTTAGTAAAAGCTTTATTTTTTCAAAAGCATGGGGTGAATTTATCATTGATTGAAACAAAGAAATATAATCAATCAAAGAGCAACTATCATATTTAAAGTCTTTCTAATCCAAAAGAGTGGGCACATCACTAGTTAAAGTTTTGACCTCTTCAAACCCACTTTCATTAATTTTCTCAACAAGATTTTCACCCTCTGAATTATCGAGACACCTTCTAGCTAAAGTTGACTCTTCTCTAGTCCCTTTTTCATCAATATTAATTTGACTAAACAAGGAATCTATAGAAGAAACACCAATCATTTTAACATCTTCATCACTTTTATCCTCTAGTGAGATTGGTTTAGCGGCCATTTGATTTACTAAAGTAGCTTGTGCATCGGATATTTTTCCTAGCAAACTTTCAGCAAAAGCATACTTAGGTTGGAGATTGCAAACTTCTCTACTAATATCATCAAGTTGTTTTGTTATAGCATCAAGCACAACGGAGTGCTCCTTAAGTTCTTCGGTAAAATACTTATTATGCTTAAATTGTGTAGTCATATATTCCTTAGTACTTTTCTCAATTTCAAGCAAAATATCGGGTTAAGGAACATCATAATATTCTTTGAGATATCATGACTACGCAAACAAGAACACACGCAAAAATAGATCCGGCAAGAGAACGGCGAACGAAAAAGAGGAGCGAATAAAATGACAAAATTTTGTGAAGTGGGGGAGAGGAAAACAAGAGGCAAATGGAAAATAATGTAAATTACGAGGAGATGAGATTTGTGATTAGGAACCTGGTATATTTTGAAGATCCTCCCCGGCAACGGCGCCAGAAATTCCTTTTGATGCGGCTTGAAGCTATGTTGGTATTTTCCCAAAGAGGAGGGGATGATGCAGCACAGCGACGGTAGGTATTTTCCTCGGATGTGAAACCAAGGTTATCGAACCAGTAGGAGAACCAAGCAACACAACGTAAACAATACATGCACACAAATAACAACTTCTCGCAACCGGACGTGTAAAAGGGGTTGCCAATCCCTTTCGGGTAGCGGCGCCTCAAGATAGGCAAACGGACGTGAGATAAAATTGTAGTAGATTGATAGATCGAATGCCAAATAAAATAAATAAGAATAATTTGCAGCAAGGTATTTTTGTATTTTTGGTTTAGTAGATCTGAAAATAAAAGCAAAGGCAAATAGATCGCAAAGGAAAATAATATGAGAAAGAGACCCGGGGGCTGTAGGTTTCACTAGTGGCTTCTCTCAAGAAAAATAGCAAATTGTGGGTAAACAAATTACTGTTGGGAAATTGATAGAACTTCAAATAATCATGACGATATCCAGGCAATGATCATTATATAGGCATCACATCCAATATTAGTAGACCAACTCCTACCTGCATCTACTACTATTACTCCACACATCGACCGCTATCCAGCATGCATCTAGTGTATTAAGTTCATGGAGAAATGGAGTAATGCAATAAGAACGATGACATGATGTAGACAAGATCTATCTATGTAGAGATAGACCACGTTGTTTTATCCTTAGTAGCAATGATACATACGTGTCGGTTCCCCTTCTGTCACTGGGATCAAGCACCGTAAGATCGAACCCACTACAAAGCACCTCTTTCCATTGCAAGATAAATGGATCGAGTTGGAAAAACAAAACCCAAATATCGGAGAAGAAATACGAGGCCATAAGCAATCACGCATAAAAGAGATCAAAGAAACTCAAATACTTTCATGGATATAAAAAGATAGATCTGATCATAAACTCAGAGTTCATCCGATCCCAACAAACACACCGCAAAAAGAGTTACATCATATGGATCTTCAAGAGACCGTTGTATTGAGAATTCGGCGAGAGAGAGAGAGGAAGCCATCTAGCTACTAACTACGGACCCGAAGGTCTACAAAGAACTACTCACACATCATCAGAGAGGCACCAATGGAGGTGGTGAACCCCATCCGAGATGGTGTCTAGATGGATCTGGTGGTTCTAGACTCTGTGGCGGCTGGAATTGATTTTCGTCGACTCTCCTAGGGTTTCTGGAATATTGTGGTATTTATAGAGCAAAGAGGAGGTTCGGAGGGCACCCGAGGTGGGCACAACCCACCAAGGCACGCTTGGGCCTCCTAGCGGGCCCTGGTGGGTTGTGCTCTCCTCGGAGCACCCCTCAGGCGCAACCTTAGCCCAGTAGGTGTCTTCTGGTCCAAAAAATTCTCCGTAAAGTTTTGTTGCATTTGGACTCTGGTTGGTATTGATTTCCTGCGATGTAAGAAACATGCAGAAAAAACAACTGGCACCTGGCACTATGTCAATAGGTTAGTACCAAAAAATGATATAAAATGACTATAAATTGATTATAAAACATCCAAGATTGATAATATAACAGCATGGAACAATCAAAAATTATAGGTACGTTGGAGGTATCGAGACTGATCTTTGTGCATGTCACACCTAATTGATCTCCTGCACACACACACACATACCACCTCTCTTCCTCTTTGTGCATGTCACACCTAATTGATCTCCCAAGTTATCAGGATTGTATCTCGCTCGTCTTCAGGTCGCTCTTCGACACACGCCTAGGTCACTCTACCATGTGTTAATTGTAACCAAGCCTTTCATCTATCTTTTTTTAAGCATACATTCATAATTCTCCCCACCCCTCTCTAGATCGGTCGATCTCTGGACCCACCCTAGTCCTCTTTCAATTGATCCATTGCCGATGCACACACACAGAACCCCCCCCCCCCGCCCTTCTCTCCACCCCACACGATCATTTCTATCATAGAAACACACCAAACCTTTATCTCCTTGCACGACACGCACTCGATATCTCAACATCTCTCGATCTCGTCAAGATGTGTCGGGGAATGAACCGAATGGGATGTCAAAACTAAGATGGGAAGTGACACGTAGCGGAGGCAACATGAAAATTTAAATGGAAAGTTTGTGTGTATGCATGTAGGACAAATTACAACATTGGAAATACATGCATGGTCTAGGCCCACATGCGAATGACACTCGGCGGAATGTTCAAATGAGGCATGTGGCAGGATGGACTTGACCGGAGGGCGGCATGATCGATGGAGAAGAGGGTTGGAGAGGAATAAGAAATAAGTAACGCCACATGATTATACTTGGACGGCTCAAATAAACATTAAGTTCTCTCGTTTTCCCTTCCGTCTTGGTCATGGAGTAAGATACGCACAGCTAGTATAGTTACTACTGCTGGAACATGGTAAGTTGGAACCCTAAATGCGGGCACGAACCAGGCACACCTCAATTATTCCTTCAAACAGTCAGACACCTAAATTAGCACACCATTCGGCTACTTAATCAAGTGTTATGCTTCATGAGTTGAAAAGGAATAGGGTGGTACTGTACCCAAAACCACTATACTTGGGGCTAGGGTAACAACTTGGTACAGTACCACATTTGAACCAGGGCACAAAAACCACCTGCTTTGCGCATAATGTGTAACGCGGAGCACTGACGCTTGAATTTGGCCGGGAAAACAGGGAAACCAACATGTGGGAACACTTGTCAGGTTGACATGGCGCAGACTAGTCCAATGGAGGATCTGGCCCACAACCTCCTCGCCACAGGCAACCATTCATGTGGGTCGTGGGCCCCAGCAACGTGCGCAGCTCCCGCACCACCTCTGAACACGGCGCCCGAAGTGAGGGACACGCTCATCGTTGCTGGACACGCTTGATTCAGGGTGTCAAGGGTGGCGCTACCGCTATGGCATGAATAGCAAATCAACACCCGGTTCATAGAGGATGCACGGGATGCCAAAGTGCGCGCACGCCGCGATGCCGTGGAGTGTTCTAGCGCGGCCAACTGCATCCCAGGACCTAAGACCATGCCGAGTCATCTTGCTTTTTCAATGACATGTGGGATCGCATGTAAGCAAAGGGCATCACCAACGTTGCCACGCCCGCAGCTAACTACCCTGGCACACAAAAAACCCTCATCCCTCGCGCCGTCACGTGCGTGTTTTCCCAGTCGACACCAGTTGCCCCCATTCATGTTGTACGTTCATATGTCGTCATTAGGAAGGCCCACTGCCCAAGGAACCAACTCCGGCGGTTTATTGACGCACCCGGATGCTTAGCCTCACCAGAATGTCCTACTTAAAGTGGCATCGCCCAACTAAACTCCACACCATAGCGCATCATCTTACCTAGCACCACATCCACGATGACCGCGAGCGGGAACGCTCTGCGGGAGAGCTTGTCTTCGAGGATGAAGCTCGAGGTCACCGCCCTTGCTCAACTCGCCGCTCGCCAGGCAATACCAGCATAGCTAGACGCGGACGCGACCGCACAAACGATGGTCACGCTGGCAGCCGTTGACAGGTGCACCGCCAACCACATGCCCTACTTGCCGTCGTCCAACGCTCGGTGGCGCATGTGGCAGGTGAAGCGATGAACCGTCCACGTCCATCATCATCGACCTCACGTCCATCGGCACCGCCGAGGTCGGGGACTACTCTGAGGATGAGTAGGGCATGGGAGGCGGAAGGGCATGGTGTGCCAACTGGCCGCTCCTTCTCTCGTGTTCTAGTCTTCCTTGCTGGAGACCGCACCTTCACTTCACGGGTCTTGAACCCCGCCGCCATTCATGGAGATAGCGGATGGAGGACGTCTTCACCGATGCAGAAGTACAAAGGAAAATGGACGTCGGTCGCCACCGTAGAATAGATTTAGGGTCGGGTTTCTTTTCTTTTTCTGTCCTACAAAAGTTTGAAATGTAATGAAAATCTGACGTGTCTGCATGGATCTCGTCTGGTGTATATGAACTTTCACAATAATAGTAAGATATATTGTATGAAAATATATTGAATGATGATTCGTTTTTTGTGTGTATAAACTTGGTCTAAGTCTTAGAAGGTTTGACCCGAGACAAAGCTAACATGTGAAGTAAGTAACTACATAGGTTCTACATACACAATTTATCTTAGGCACTCCAATAGTACGTCCACTACACATTCACGCATTTCACATCTTTCTCTCGCTCTGTTTGTCAAACCAACTAAGCCTTGTCCTAGAAAATCAACTAAGCCAACCTCCTAGCATATCGCGCGGGAAAAGACCCGGGCGTGCAGTTTTCGTTGGGATTACCGGATTACTAGTAGTATCGATGGATTGCACGAAGCACCAGGTTTAGAAGGAAAAAGGCGATACACTCACAGCACGCTTGTCGCGGTCGCATTGCACCCCTCACACGGTCGGTCCTGCACACGGCTCACCCAAACGGAACACGCTTCGGCTTGCCTCTTCACTGACACATGGGACTGCATTTGGAAAAATCGACCATGCGCCAAACTCCCCCACCCACAGCGCGAAAATTCCCCCAAAAAATTCCCCCCAAATCCCAAATTCAACTGCCCTTTGGCCAAGTGGCCAATAATATTCCCCAAACCCCCCTCCCTCTCGGCCCCTCCACTCCATTCGCTCCGCCAAAGCCGCCCTCCCCACTGCGCCGATACGTCGGCGCCGCGGTTCGTCGAGGGGACACACGGCGATCCTCTCTCGCCCACAGTACGCTCTCGTAGACAGCCGTCCTCCAGCTGTGTCGCCACCGCTGGCGATGTTCTTGTGGAGACGCACAACGGTCAGCTCCTCCCATGGTACGCGCATTCTAGACTGAGGCCCCATGCATGTCGAAGAAGCATTGAATGTTAGCTGATAGACGCTGTTAATCTCACTGTTTGTCGAATTAGTTTACAGTCAATATGTTCTTCTTAAGAAGCTTCCTTTCCCTGTTCTGCACTCAATCTGCTTTGCTGAGTTGGCATGCCACGCCCGATTAGTGGCTGAAATATCCTGCCATATAGTTATTGTGAAGTAGATTGCCATGGTCTAGTAGCCAATCTGTTAGGTGAAATAGCTCGACACCGTTTTGTACTCGATCTTTGTTGCTGAGATGACCTTCGATGGCGGTGTGCTCGGCCTCATTGATTGTTGAAATAGCCTGCCATAATTTGTCACTCAAATTTGTTTGCTGAATTAGCTTTACATATATTTTGTTACTTAGATATGCTTTTCCAAATATCTTGCCATAGCTTTAGACATCGACCTAGGTATTTTTTTCTAGACTTTATAAAAAAGCATATATGTTTTTCCTGTAATATCTAGTAGAAAAACTAATTTGTATGTCTAATAGATGGACATGACTTAGATAACTTCTTCTCAAAGATTCTCTGCTCCATATATCGAGGGGGTTGAAAACTTCGTGAACTTTATTAGAGCTAAGTACATTGGTCCGAAATTAGATGTGCTCTGCACGTGTAGCAGTTGTATGAATTCAGTTACAAGACCCCAGTCAACTGTGCAAAGTCATCTACACTTGTATGGGATGTCGGTCACATATACTAGGTGGGTTCATCATGGTGAAGCTGTGAACATCAATGTTATTGACTATGTGGAAGCAGCAGACCACCATCTTGATCCGCCTGATGCTCGGGTGGAAGAGGAGGAGGAGGTAGTGGCGGGGGAGCTAGTGAGTTTGACCAACATGGAAACAATGCTATGAAATGCTCGCGCATTTCATAAACTTCCACCTGCACAAGAAAAATGGTGGGCCCGCATGTTGGAACAATGCAACGTGGCAGTCACCCCAGGAAATAAGCTGCAAGTATTCCCAGCAATGGTCACCTTTCTTCAGGTGAAAACGTCTGAGCGGATGACCAACAAATCATTTGATGCGATGTTGGCTGCTTTCCGCAAATCTTACCCAGATGCGTCTGAGATGCCACACACCTACAGAAAAATGAAGAGTTTCCTTCGTGCAGTTGGAATTGGATATGATATCATCCATGTTTGTAAGAATAATTGTGTTCTGTTCTGGAAGGATTATGCCAACTTAAGTGAATGCCCAAATGCAAATCATCAAGATGGAAAGATGGTGATGCTATGAAGAGGATTCCTCGTAATGTTCTAAGACATTTTCCAATTATACCAAGATTATAGAGGTTGTTTCATGATGCTTAAACAAGAGAGGGTGTATAGTGGCATTCTAGGAACCAGGAGTACATAGATCAAAATGTAATGAGCCGTCCATCTCATGGTAGTGACTGGATAAGCTTCAATCAGAAACACAAAACGTTTGCTGCTGAGCCGAGAAACATTAGACTTGGCTTAGCTACAGATGGATTCAACCCATTTGGCCACCAGAGAGCCACATATAGCATGTCGCCAGTGCTTGTGCTCCATTACACCATGCCACCAAATGTCTGCAACAAAGAATCAAACTACATGATGGCCTTGCTCATCCTAGGTCCAAAAAGTCCTGGAAAGGATTTTGATTTATTCATGGAGCCTCTTGTGGAGGAACTTTAACAGCTATGGAGGGGTGTTCTCACACGAGACCTATATAGTAGCCCACCAGCTGATTTCTTTCTGCGTGCTATTGTAATTTGGTGCATCCATGATTATCTGGCTTTGGGCACTATGTCAGGGCGAACGACACATGGTTACAATGCATGTGTTCGTTGTGACAAGAATCCATTGTCATACACAATACTTAGCAAGATCTGTTACATTGGACACCGCCGTTTCCTTGCCAAGGACAAGTTGTGTCCTAAAAAATACCGAAGACATGTGTTCCATGCAAAGCATGAAAACCGTGATACGCCAAAGAGGCTCACCGGTGATGAGTTGCAAGAGGAATTAAAGAAGGTTAGGCATATTAAACCAGGAAACCATCGTGATAATCGTAGCAGGGAAAGGAAGTGTGGTCGTGCAGAAGTGAGATTATTATTTACCCGCATGTCCACTTTGGGGGACTTGGAGTATTGGAAAGATTTGGATCTAATGCATAATCTCGTTGTAATGCACATCAAGAAAAATATATGTGACAGCATTATCGACACACTTCTTAATATTGAAGGCAAGACGAAATATACCTTAAAATCTAGGATTTATTTGACACACCTGGGTATCAGATCCGATTTGCATGTGAATGTTGATGGTGCATCACGGGATATGGCACCAGCTGTGTATGTCTTGGACAAGGTAAAAATAAAAGAATTATGCATGGTCCTATCACGTGTGAGATTCCCACATGGATTTTCTTCCAACCCTGAAAGGAGAGTCAGTGCAGATGGAAACAAGGTACAAGGGTTGGAAACTCATGACTGCCATGTCATACTTCAAATGGTTTTACCGGTTGTCCTTAGAAGATTAGGCCGCCCTAACTTATATAGAGCAGTTGCAGATTTGGGACAATTCTTTAGGGGACACTGCAGTAGAAATATCAAGATAGATGCTTTGGAGCCTCTTAGATACAAGATACCAACTATCCTATGCGACCTTGAGAAGATATATCCTCCAGCCTTCTTTGATGTGATGGTGCATTTGGTTGTTCATCTACCTGATGAGGCACTACTTAGAGGTCTAGTACAGTATGGCTGGGTGTACCCTATTGAAAGGTGGCTAGGCACTTTCAAGGGCTATGTTAGGAATAGAACTAGACCTAAGGATTCCATTGCAGAGGCCTACATTGCTACAGAAGCGTTGACATTCTGCTCAAAATACATTGAAACAACTGATGAGCTTAGCAAAAAGGTGGGTGAAGAAAATCCCGAGCTCAATGTTTTTGATTGTTCTATTCGAGTTACACGGAAGAGTCGAGAAGATGACAAACCTAAAGATTTGGACAGAATGGTTCGATATGTGTTGAATAACTGTCCTGAGATTCTACCTTATATCGAGTAAGTGCTAAGTACTGCAGCTTATACATCGTAATCTACTAAACTTGCGGCATATTCTTATATATTTAGATGTTTGACGCGATCACTATGTTGTGCAGCATCTACAAAAAGGAGTTACTAGTGCAAAATCCAAGAAACATTGACAAACTGGTTATGGCAGGATTTGTGAAATGGTTCGAGAGCCGTGTAAGCTTTTGAATTGCACTATCAATTTTTTTAATATATTGAGTACATAAGATGATCAGCTTGTCTATTTTCTAACCATAGGTTTAGAAGATGTGGGAGGATGGGCAGGAAGTTAATGATGCCCTTTATGCACTAGCAATGGGTCCTGATACTCCAGTAAGACATTATGAATCTTGCGTTTTGGAGATGTGCGCTACAACACCCTTGCATGCGACGAAGGCAGGAAGACATGAAACAGTGCCATACTGAGCACGGATACGTACGGCAAAGAGACAACTGAAATGTATTCTATCATAACAGACATTGTTTAGTTGCAGTATATCTCCAGTTTCGAGGTTCATCGGTGTGTGGTTCTGTTGTGCTATCGTTGGTATAACCTGTTTTTTCGGGATCGCAAAACCCAGAGTTGATGATTATTTCATATCCATCAATGTCAAGGCGGCGTACCACATCGGTGAGCCTTTTATCTTGGGAAATCAAGCAACATAGATATTTTTCTTGGAACACACATATGCATGTAGCGATGGCTGGAGAGTATTGCAAAGGCTTGAGCAGAGGAATTCGTTTAATGAAGTTGCACAACAAGATGATGCTTACACTGCTCCTGACGTAGAAGATTCCATAGATGTTCGTAGTGTCTTTGAGAACCATCACGTCAATAAAGCCGGCGAAAAGATTCCCTGTCGGGCTATGGACATACAAGAGTTGATCAATAAGGCGCCAACATCCGAGGACATTGAGGATGAAGAAGAAGATGACACTGGGGGGAATTACGATTCAGACTGATGCACATGGTGAAGATGTTGACGCCGCTGTTGTGGATGATGGTTACATTGCTTTTGTCGTATTTGCCTGTGAGAAGACGACTTTTTATCTACTATGTGAAATTGTGTTTGCTATGACAACTGAAACCTGATGAAGTTGGTGTCTAGTATTTTGCTGTGAGAACATCCCTTATTATGTATGTTGATTTGTGTTTGGTGATTGTATGATGACTAAAGCATGATGACATTGTTGTTTAGTTGTACTCTTATTTGGCTGTCAAACTTGTATTTGATGACATAGTTTGTTGTTGGCTGCAATTTGCTCATCCTCGAATGGGAACAAAGCTGACCCGATAGGGCCTCTGCTAATTTATTTATTTATTAGCAAAAGGACCTCCGCTATTTATTTTTTATGAGCAAAAGGGGATACCCCCGACTTCCTTTAATAGAAATCTTTAGATGTTCACAACACTATGCCCAGCCTGCTAAATAGGTTTCATTAATTACTAGTTTCAGGAAAGTGCTCATGTCATAGCCACTGAATACATCACGAGTGCTACATACATTTCAAATAAAGATACAATCATCCTACAGAGCACAACGATCTTGCACATTATCTTCACAAGCTCTTTCATCTCCTCATTGTTGTCAAGGCCGTTCAGCAGCTGTTGCTTGGCCATGATCAGATGAACTGCATCTTTAACCTTCTGCCCTGCATCTTCCGCTTCTATCGTTCCTTCAGTTACTTGTCCAACACCCCAACCTGCTGGTACTGGGATTCCTCGGCCAACCAAATAATCAACGTATTTCCATTCCTCCACATCAGCAACTTCCTAGAATACAAATCACACGAATCTTCCCTTTTCTGCATCAATCAAATTAGAAGATCATGAACCAAACTATTAAAAAATCAGCAACTGAAAGTAGGCGAACAACACTTAAACATATTATTACCCCATGATTCGGGCATTTGTAGAAGACTCGGCAAGGGTTGAGGATTGTAGTTTAGATGCGCCGGATGACTCTACGTGATTTGCAGCAGTGGCACCACACAAACGCCAGCGGGTTGCGATGAGCAACCGGCTGCGGTGAGTGTGCCGGCGGGGGTGTGGTGAGACCCGCAGGCGATGGTACGGGTGGCGACTTGGAGCATATCTAGTTGTTGCCTGCTGAAGTGTAGGTGGACGAGCCACCAGCGTACATGGTTGCTGCGGCCGGAGCTTCTGATGCTAGGAAGAGTAACTAGAGAAGAGGAGAAGCGAAAATTGGATATGTCCGTTTCATTACTTGCAGAGTAGCATAGCACTATATATAGTCATAGTCTAGGTTTGATTCGAACCAGCTACAGGAGCACGTCTCTCTTTTTTTCTAAAACTAAGCAACGTCTCTTTACTGGTACACTAGCTTGTTATCTACGCCTTCTCAAGTCTTTGATTTTCGCTAATGTTATGTGGCGAATTCCCTGGGAGGAGGACGGCAAAAGAACACATTTTCCTAGCAGTTTTAGTTGCGACACAAGATCAAACGGTGGCAGTTTCGGGAATGTTATCTGGTAAAAGAGCCCAGTTTTTCTTTTCTTCCTATAAAAAAGTATGCTACATGGTGTCAGCTTAGTCAAGAAACGATTGTGCCAACCTTGACCGTTGGATTGACATTCAACTCTATCGTGTTTCTTCAGTCTCTTCTTCCTCCAGTCGCCAAAGCCAAACCAGCGCTGGCGGGACTGCCTGCACAAGCAAGTGCCTCCTTTATTATAAGAAAAAAATGGTTCCTCCTGATGGTTTCCTGACATCTGGGTCGCACGCCACTATCAACATAGTCAATAAGCGAGATAATTGCACAAGGAGCGGCTGACACCCGGGACCAAGCAGCTCACGCAGTATTTTTTTGTTTTCGGGACGGAGCAGGGTATCAACTGGGTTGTGCGGGAGCTGTTGCCCGTCTAGTCCAGGCTTTTATTTCATATGTTGACCACATGATCAGCCCAATTTTTTTTCTTTCTGAAAATGGCTAGCCCAGCTATTTTGTTTTTTTGTAGAATAACCAACGAAGGCCTACTTGCTTTTTTATGCCCTGCTATGCCGGAAATCTTTCAAGACGAGGAAGGATGCATTCCGCTTGCCCAGAAAACGGGCTATAAGTAATAAGAAATGGGCTGTAAAATGAAACAGCAAACAGGAAATTAGACCCAAATTACATTTTATCTTTCGGATTTTGATATTTTAAATTTCATTGTTTTTGTGCGGGTAAAATTTCATTGGATTTTAAATTAGGGACATTTACATTTATGCCCCTAATTTGCGCCCACTCTCAGATTTACCCCTAAATTTTTGTTGTGCTCAAATTTGCCCCTAAAAAGCATTTTAAGTCGCAGGAATGCCCTTCCATCTGGTCAAAGTTGTTGGACCAAAACTTTGAAAATTCATAACAAATTCATCCGAAGTCAGAAAAATGCAAATAAGATATCCAAATGTTCATACAAACATCACCTATACGCGCATATCATTTATGTTCCTCACCTACATGTGTATTTATTTGCATTCACCCTAAATTGTTTTTAATGTTATAAACCCTAAAAAGCTTTAAAGAGTGCTTTTGTCATGAACGTAAATGACATGTGCATATAGGTGTTGTTTTTATGAGCATTTTGATATCTTATTTTGCATTCTTATAAGTTCATATGAATTTGTTATGAATTTTCAAAGTTTTGGTCAAACAACTTTGACCAGATGGAAGGGCATTCCTGTGACTTAAAATGCTTTTTAGGGGCAAATTTGAGCACATCAAAAAGTTAGGGGTAAATTTGAGTAGTGGGTTCGAGTTAGGGGCACAAATGTAAATGTCCCTTTAAATTAAGGTATGTTTAATTTTTTAATTAATTTGAATCTGGCTAGAAATTTTGGGATGTATGTTGTTTGGGACATATTTGGAGGCTAACTTGTGGGTCTACTAGGTTGACGTGTACGAAAGGCTTTGTCAACTTAGTCCACAAACAATTCTAAAAGTAGTGACCGTTCGATGTTAATCCAACAGCCGTGTTGCTTCTTCAACCTCTGGTCTTCTTGCTCCAGCCACCCAAATCAGCGTCGGCCGTACTACCTGCTCATGCCTTCCATGGTCGGCTGTGCTGCCGCGCAGGCCTAACTACCCCACACTACTCCTATCGCTGGTCTGGTCATCCCTCTACGCACCCATAGTTCATGTTATTCTCTGGCGACGGGAGACGAACCAGTAAACCCTCGTACTCCCCTCCATGTGGGAAACAACTGTCGAGTCTTATTTGGCTCCGGGTCATTCCCTTCCTAGGCCTCGTCGTCGTCCACCGCCCTGGTGCTCTCGAGGCGGCGTGGTCAAAGAACGATATCCATCGGAAGAGGACTGTACGTGGAGAGGCTGACAGCTGGGTCCATGGCCGCACGCAAGGAAGTGCCTCCTTACTACACGCAAAATAATGATTCCTCCACCTAACAGCGGGAACCCACCGGAAGGGCCTCTGTATTTCACGAAAAAAAGTTCCTCCCATTGACAGCTCAGACCCGCCAACTATATCTTGGCATGCAAGGAAGTGCCTCCTTATTACGCACAAAAAAATGAATACTCCCCCTGCTAGCTAGGACCCACCATATTTGGAGGTTTACTTGTGGGCCTACTAAGTTGACACGGACGCTGGATTTGTCAACTTAGTCAATATAAACGATTCTAGCTGCAGTGACCGTACGATGTCCATCCAACAGCCGTCGTGCTTCTTCCACCTCTGGTCTTCTCGCTCCAGCCGCCCAAACCATCGCTAACCGTGCCGCCTGCTCCTGTGTCCCGTGGTCGGCTGTGCTGCCGTGCGGGCCACACCGCCCCACCCTACTCCCATCGCTGGCCTGGTGTAAATGCATCTAGTGCCACCCCTAGATGGTTTTGGAGTATTGACGACAAACCTGGTTGAGGGACTAATGTGTTTGTGAGAATTGCAGGATAACACAGGTAGTAGTCCCTCATTGATTCGGTTTACCTACCGGAGATGACCCCTAAAAATGTGTGAAGACATTGAAGACAATGGTGGCTTGTGAAGATAATCACATCAAAGATTATGACTCGAGAAGACATTCATGTGAAGACTATGGAGTGTGAAGACATAGTTGTTTCGTAGTTTCCTTTTCTTCTTTGTCGAGTCATAGGAACCACCATACTATTAAGTGGGGTCCAAGTGAACAAAGTCAGAGTGACTGAAGTGATGCTCAACCAAATACTAAGTCTTCGAGCGAAGACAATGAGAGCAAACCTTATCCAGAGCTGGATGAGTTAGCTTTACTTGTAGCCCAAGTTAAGCTGCCGCCTGTGTTTGAAATCTGACCGTTGGAACACGTGTAAGTTCCTTAGTGACCCAGGGTCATTTCAGACAAATCAGGTCGCATTGCCTAGTGGCTATAAATAGCCCACCCCCTACACCATAAATTCGTGGTTGCTCAGAGTTAGTACACGGCTTTTGTCGTTTGAGAGCAACCCACCTCGAAGCCTTTTTAAGAGAGAAATCCTTGCGAGGACAAAGCCCAAAACACCCAGAGCCAAAGAGTGTTAGGCATCACTGAAGTCTTCCTGTCCGTGTGACCTGAAGACTTGTTACACTTGAGGACTGTGAATCCTCCAGCCGGTTAGGCGTCGCGTTCTGAGCATCCAAGAGTCATTGTGGGTTGCCGGTGAACGAAGTCTGTGAAGGTTTGGAAGTCTACCTAGAAGACTTACCAGATTGATTGGGCAGGGACTAGGTGTCCTTAGCTCAAGGGGAATAAGGTGAAGACGCGGTCTTCTGAGTTGAATCTCAGCCTCCCTAACCAGACGTACAGTTGTCACGGCAACTGGAACTGGTCCAACAGATCCTTGTCCTCACCAAGCAACTGCTTATATCACTTCCCTCACTTATTTACAGTTTGCCTTCGTGAAGTCATTTGCATGCTTGCATGATCTGTTTGGCTTCACTGTGTGACAACTATTGTGTTTGGCTTCATACTATCTTCCATCTTGATCCATACTACCTAGCTGCTAATAGTCTTCGTGCTTTAGCTTCATCACTTGCTTGACTATGGCTTCTCTTGCGTAGTCTACCTTCCGTTGCATATCAATAGGTTCATTTCTATTGTTTGTCTTCGAAACTCTCATGTTTTGAAGACTTTCATAAAAATTGACTATTCGCCCCCCCTCTAGTCGATAACTAGCACTTTCAATTGGTATCAGAGCATGGTACTCCCTTGTTCTGTGTGATTCGGTTTAACTACCTGGAGTTTTAGCTATGTCGACTGCAGGGATAATCAAAGTCTCCGCTGCGTGCCCTATCTTTGATGACACTGATTACCCCTACTGGAAGAATAAGATGTGTATGCATCTTGAAGCCATTGATGTCGACCTCTGGTATGTCGTCAAGAACGGCGTTCCCAAGGGCGATTAAGGTGTCACCCGTGCCGATGTCAAGAAGTTCATTCAACTGGACTCTACTGCCAAGAACATCATTTGTGGTCATCTGAACAAAGGACAGTATGGCCGTAGGAGTGCTCTGGAAACTTCGAAGCTAGTCTGGGACTGGCTGTCCAAGGTCAACGAAGGCGTCTCAACCCAGAGAGACTCAAGGATCAGTGTTCTTCGCAACATATTCAACCGCTTCAAGAGAAACGGCAATGAGAATGTCTAGCTCATGTTTGATTGCCTCACTGACATCACGTATGAGCTTCATGCTCTTGGCGCCACAGAGATCACCAAGCATGAAATCGTCAAGACACTCCTGAGATCACTTGACAGCTTGTTTGACACCCTAGACTTAATGATCCAATTACGCCTGACTTCAAGACTCTCGATCCGTCTGACATACTTGAGAGGCTCAACACACATGAGTTCCAGTTATCTGAGAAAAGAGAGATCTATGGTTCTAGCTATGGATGTACTCGCGCTTTGAAGGCAAAAGTTGTTTTGTCATCTAAAGAAGAATCTGACTGCAGTTCTAGGGATCCTGAAGACATTGGAAAGGAGCTTGCTATGCTTGTGAAGAAGTTCCAGAGATTCACCAAGAAGAAAGTCTTCAAGATCCAGCTCGAGAAATGATGAAGCTTCCACTCATGACCACAAGAAGAGAACATGCCACAAGTGCAAGAAACCTGGTCACTACATCTCTGAGTGTCCTCAGTGGGACAATGAGAACAACAAGAAGAAGAAGAGCAAGGAATATGATTATGATTACAAGAAGAAGAAGAAATCCTCAAAGTCTTCTTCCAAGTCTTCCTCCAAGTCTTCGTCACATAAGAAAAGCTCATCTGGCAAGGCTCGTGCTTTTGTTGGCAAGGAGATGGATTCAGAGGAGGAGTCTGCTTTTGAGGAGGCAGAGGTGGCTCTAGCCACAGCCTATGTTGCCAAGTCCATCTTCAACACTAAAGACAATGGTTGTGTCACCAACGCTGATGCTAATGACAAGGACGACTCTGCCCCCACCTACTGCTTCATGGCACGTGGTGCCAAGGTAAACTCACGCGATGCTTACTTTCAAACATCAAGTGAAGATGACTCTGATTGTGAATCTAAACCCAGCTACAAAACACTTGCTAAAATTGCAACTGAACAACGTAAAGCTATGGAACATATTCAAAAACTGCTAGACAAAAGCGATCACTGTTGGACGCGAAATGACCCGATCTCAGTCCTTAATTGAAGACATAAAAATCTTCATGTTAAGTACGAGGAACTTGAAAGTCGTCATGAAACGCTCTCAACAACTCATGAAAAGCTTTCCTATGATTATCTTCAAAGGAAGCAAGAACTTGAGAAATTGAGAGCAGTTCATGAAGATCTTCAAAAAGAGAAAGAGTCACTTCGTGCTCAATAGATCAGTCCCGCTCAGGAAGGATTTGAACCACCATGTCTTAAATTCCTTGAGCGTGATAACGCTACTTCTGTTGCTGAATGTTCTGCTACTGCTACTCTCACAATATCTTCAACTGCTGATGTGGTAACTAACCCCTCTGCTGAGGATGCCACTACTATTGGTGATGAACATGCTAGGTTGAAGACATTGCTTGAGACTGGGATGTATAAAAGTCTCAAAGGGCATCAAACACTATGTGATGTCCTCAAAAAGCAGATTTTGAACCGAAACCCTAGAAAAGAGGGTGTTGGGTTCGAGAGGAAAATGAATGTTGATGGTTTTTACTGGAAGCCTGAGTAGTACCCCAAAACCACTTGGGTTGCTGCAAAGGGACCTTCAGTGGATCCATCCACCTTATCTGGCTTCACTTGTGCTAACCCTATTATCATTGATGAATCCTTTGATGCAAACTATAAACTGTTTAAGAATCAGAATGGTGAAGTGTTTGCCAGGTATATTGGTACTAACTGCAGGAATGGACCACCTATGAGGAAGATTTGGGTGCCCAAAAGGTGTCTTGAGAATCTTCCTGTGAATGTCATCATGACACCACAAGGGAAGAAGACAAACCCCAGACCAAAGGCTTCATACAGACAGAGGACTCAAAAGAGTCACCCTAACGCCAATGTTTTGCAGGGAAATCATATTCAAACTTATGAATATGAGCGTGTATCCTCAAACCGCTATGTTCATAAGACTAAGAACTATTCTGCTTATTCATATGAGTATTATTCACCTCCTGCAAGGCTATTTGCCAGGGCTCCAAAGTCGAAGTTCTCAGATGTTGCACTTAGACTCATTGCTTCTAAGCCACCCTTGAAGATGTGGGTGGTTAAGGAAAATTAACTTTGTTTTGCAGGGAAAAGTCTCCAGCCAGAAATCAAAGGCGTCCGATGCTTATGCTGGGGACCTAAAACATCTTGTGGGACGCAAGATAAAATGCCCAAATGGTCTCACTATGTACTTTGTTCCTGAATCGCTTGCCAATCATCCAATCAGTCCTAACCTTGATCTGAGCTTTGATAATCCTCTTATCCGTCAAATGTTTATGCTTCACAATACTCTTGGGTGAAGCCTATCCCCCTAACTGTACTATAGGGTATGACACCACATGCTTCAGAATGGATTATGGACAGTGGATGCCCTAATCACATGACTGGTGATCGAAGTCTTCTCATGGACTCAACCTTACGTCCATCTGACAAGAGCCACATCACATTTGCTAACACTAGTAAAAGCAAGGTATTGGGTCTAGGTAGAGTTGCAATCTCAAAGGATCAACACATGGACAAAGTGATGCTTGTTGAATCCCGTGGTTTCAACTTAATGTCTGTCTCAATGCTTTGTGACTTGAACATGATTGTGATATTTGGAAAATATTTTTGCCTTGTTCTAATGGAATCTGACAAGTCTCTAGTCTTTGAAGGGTACCGGAAGGACGATCTATATATGGTAGATTTCTCAGCAGGACCACAGTTAGCCGTATGTCCTCTGGCAAAAGCTTCAGAGTGCTGGCTCTGGCATCGGAGGCTAGGGCATTCTGGCATGAGGAACCTGTACACTCCCGCGAAGAAGAAACACGTCATAGGCATCGAGGGCGTCAAGTTCAAGAAATATCATCTATGTGGTTCCTGCGAAGCTGGAGAGATGACGAGGGCCAAGCATCCCTCGAAGACAATCATGACGACATCTCAACCCTTTGAGCTGCTACACATGGACTTATTTGGCCCTACTCACTACTCTACACTTACTACCACTGCTTGCCTCTATGGCTTCGTCATTGTTGATGATTATTCAAGATATACATGGGTGCATATAATCCTCTACAAGAATGAAGTGCAGGATGTCTTCAGACGCTTTGCAAATCGTGCCATGACGAACTATGGCATCAAGATCAAGCACATCAGGAGTGACAACGGCACAGAGTTCAAGAACACAGGCCTTGACACTTATCTTGATATGTTGGGTATCACTCATGAGTCTCTGCTCCATACACACCTCAGCAGAATGGCATCATGGAGCGCAAGAACAGGACACTTATTGAGATGGCTCGGATGATGCTTGACGAATACAAGACACCAAGGAAGTTCTAGCCTGAAGCCATTGATACTGCATGCCATGTCATCAACCATGTTTATCTTCATAAGCTTCTAAAGAATACATCCTATGAGCTCCTAACTGGTAAGAAGCCAAACGTCAGTTACTTCAGAGTATTTGGTGCTAGGTGTTGGATCAAGGATCCACATCACACTTCAAAAATTGCACCGATAGCACATGAAGGTTTTATGCTTGGTTACGGAAAGGATTCGCATTCCTACAGAGTCTTCAACCTCTTTCACTGTAAAGTGGTTGAAACTGTAGATGTGAGGTTCGATGAGACTAACGGCTCGCAAAGAGAGCACCTGCCAAATGTGCTGTATGAAGTTCCATCTAGTGAATCCATCAAGCTCATGGGAACTAGAGAAATCATACCGTCTGAAGCACAGGCTGAAGAGGAACTTATCATTACTGCACCTAATCAACCTGAAGACAATGCTCAGTCTGAAGTCAATACACAAAATGAAGACAATGACCAGCAAGAGCAAAATCTTCGTCCAGTTCATCCTCGTGTTGCTAATGAAGTGCAAATTGAGAAGATAATTGACAGTATCTGTCGTGGAATTGTCACGGAAGATGTCCTCTTGCAAGGACTTAGTCGTGGAGCCATCGCAACTAGGAAGCTTAAAGGGGTTAATCGGGACAAAGGACACAAGAAGTTTATACTAGTTCGTCCCCTTACGGTGAAGGTAAGGCCTATGTCGAGTTGGGTTGGTATTGCTTGATGTTTTGATGACCAGGGAGCGAGATACGCTATGCCCGGCTCTCGATGAGTTGTTTCTTGCCCTAAGCCGCCAGCGGGTCGTCCCCTTATATACATGTGTGGATGCCCTGCGGTCTACAGAGTCCCGGCCGGCTCATAAACAGTGTCCGGCTCGATGACTAGTTAAATCTACCTTATGATACAAGTCATGCTATCATGGCGGTTTATCACTATGGGCCTTAAGCCGCCTGTAGGCCTTAGACCCTTTATTGAACCGCCATCTTCGTGCTTGGTCTTTGGGCTTCTTCCTGATGAGTCTTATTTGCGTAACCCGGCCCCTCCTAGGCGGCTTACAAAAATAGTTATATCCCCAACATTAGGCCCAGATTGATTTGAACGGTTCATGTCAATCTTAAAATACCTTAAGAAATAAACCTTCATATACGCCTATGCAAAGGTTTTTTTTAACCCGCAATGGCGTCATCTTCTGGATCCGGTTTAACCCGCCGTGACGTCATCTTTACTTAAATTCATTTTTTACTCCACCATATCATCCAATGGATCTTTGCTTTTACTGACCATTCCGAAAACCGAGGCATCGGGGCCGCTGGATAATGATGTCTGGTCTCCTCGTTCCTCGCGCCGTCTCAGTCGGCCTTTCCTTATAAATAGGCACGACCTAGGTCTTTTTCATTCTCCTCTCGGTCGTCTTCCTCCGCTCCTTTGTCTCCCTGTCGTTTGAGCTCCGCCGCCGCCGCCGCGGATCTCCTCGTCTTCACCAACTTAGGCCGCTGCATCAACCTGACTTGACCAGAAAAATGCGACGGATCTCCGCAGCAACTCTGCATCTGTAAGTTTTTCCCTCCCTGTTCCTCAGATCTGCATTAGTGATTTTCGAGTTCATCAGTGTTCGTCGCCGTCCGTCATGAACCCTTGATAGATTCCACCTCCGACGCCTTTTTCTGATCTTTAGACAGTATAAAATTGTTGCGGTAGCTGTTTCGCAGCCGTTTCCAAATGCACATAGATCCCTTTCCATTGCACAGAGGCCCCGTTCGAGCCTATGAGCTTCATCTGTGTCAGTTCGACGTCTAGAAATTTTTCCTTTCAGAACAGCCGTTTGATCCAAAATAATAGTTGCAACTTGTGAAACCTGTTTGTTCCATACTTAGCCAAAAAACTGTATCTGTTAAATCTGCTTCACACGGTAGCTCATGTAGCCGGTTTAAGAAGACAACACTGATTGTCAGCTTTGCTTGCTTCCCGCAGCTTAAGAAAATTTAACTGCCTTTGATACCTGTAGCGGCTTAAATATCACTGCATAGTTACCCATATGTCATTAGGCCCCTTCTTAAGCCGCCATTTTGAATAGACTTAAAATGTTTTCCTCCGGGTTAAATTTGAACTGGAACTTCTTATTTTGTCATAGGCTTCAATTTATACAATTGCACCTAAGGCTCCCAAAGCTCCTGTGACGTGCAACTGGGTCAAATCCACTGTTACAGAAAGCACTTTGTCTGACTTTGTGAAATCCGGACATCTGCCCAAGAGAGAGGTCATGTCTTATAGTGCTCCTAACCCATCAGAGGAGAAGCCTCAACCCAAGGAAGGGGAGGTGATCGTGTTTACTGATCACATGAACCGGGGCTTCGCTCCACCCGGTTCAAAATTCTTGAGGATGTTTTACATTTCTTGACCTCGCACCTCAAGACATCGGGCCCAATTCCGTGTCAAATATTTGCAACTTCCAAGTCTTCTGCGAGGTGTACCTTGGGAAGAACCCAACTTACTTTTATTCAGAGAATTGTTTTACTTAAACTGGCAGAACAAACGCGCCAACGGGCCCAGTCTGGAACTTGGTGGCATCTCGATTCAGTGGCGGAGACCGCTTTTTCCTTATGCTGAATCGCCGAGTCATCCAAAGGATTGGAATCAGACATGGTTCTATCATGAGGATACTTCTCCGATTTAAAAATCCTCTGCCCGGCTTCCGCGCCTTGTGCCTTGATTCCAACCACCCATCGCCGGATAAACCGACCGCTGTTGAACGCCCGCCACTCGCTCCCACCATTAGTAAAATCAAAGCTCTTTTGGGAAATGGCTTAGATGGTATTGACCTGGTCCGAGTCTGGGTCGCTTGGCGAATGATTCCGTTAAGCCGCCGCCCCATCTTAATGTGCACTTACTCAGGCGAGAAGAATGACCCACTGCGTCATAGTCCCGACGACTTACCAGACGATGTGGTGGATGCTATGACCCAGACGTTGTTGAAAGAGGGCACGATGACCAGTAATGCCTTTGGCTTACTTCCTTTCTGCAAGAAGAACCCGACCCCTGCAGTAAGTCATCAACCTCAATAATTACGCCTTACTGTGTTATACCTCACTTTTATTCATAACCCCTTATCATTCTTCACAAGCCGATGATAACTTCTGGAAGGTCAAGTATAACCATGAGGCGGCCAAACAAGCCAGAGCGGAAAAAAGAGCCGAAAGGAAAGCCGCCAGGACTGGAACTTCGAAGAAGAGGAAGCCAAGCGCTTCAGATATGTTTAAACTTGACGATACTAATGATGATGAAGAAGAGGTAACTTTTTAACTCCTTTGACTCTTTATCATTACCTTGCTAACATTAAATCTTTTCACGAAGACACGGGGAACAGCCAAGCCGTCGAGGAAGAGGTAACTATAATCTCCTCCGACTCCGAGCCCCTGCCGCGTCAGAAAATTCGAAGAATAACCCGGAAAGTAAGATTTTCACATCCTTTGGCTTACCAAGATCCTCAATTTCTTTTAAAGCAACATCAATTTGAAAG
This sequence comes from Aegilops bicornis, assembly GCA_021605145.1. NCBI lineage: Eukaryota > Viridiplantae > Streptophyta > Magnoliopsida > Poales > Poaceae > Aegilops > Aegilops bicornis. The sequence goes on along the minus strand of CM038674.1, from coordinate 321,111,475 downwards.
CCGGAGGTAGACCCGGACCAGCAAGGATATAGAGCTCTCCTCTGGCTTACCTGACGTAACCAGGAAGCATCGGGCCGAGGTTATCTCCGATTTATGTTCTGTTTACCCTTTGGCGGGTTTAATTCGTCAAACTCTCAATTCATCTGACTCCAATTATCAGGATACCTCCCCTTCCTCCGGTGAGTCTATGCAATCTAACATGCCATCTTTCAAAACTGCCCCTGGGTAATATAATTTTGTTTACCTTATGCTTTACTTTACTCATCCTTCTGCCTTTGTCCACAGCGTACAAGTGAAAACCAGTAAGAGGGCAAAAAAGAGCAAGCCGTCCCAAGACCCGGTCGTGACTGAACCGGAGCTTGGCACAGCCGCTCCTGACAGTTCTACCCATCAGCCGCCGCCTGAACCAGCCTCGACATTCCAAGAAAACCTCTCGATCCACCCCGAAGATACTCTCAACAGCTCGATAACCCGAAGCTCCTAGCCCGGCCAAGACAATTGATCCAGAAATTGACATTACGAAGACTCGGTTTGTTGAGCCGGGAAACCCACCGTCCCGCCAAGTGCTCGCCAAGGAGGAGCTTCGAACGCCGAAAGGCCAAGCTAGATATTGTCGACTATACTCATTTAAGTATTGGAGATATAGTCTCCGGCTATATCAACTAAATACATAGAAGCCGCGGCCTGGAAGTTAATATGGTGAAGCAAATACAGCAAAAATCTGAGGTACAACTTATGTTACTTTTCTTAACCATACTTACTGTATCAGCCCCCAAGTCTATTGCTTATGAATAAATATGTTGTAGACTTAGAAACCTGCCTAGCACTGCTTTGTCCGGTTTATAAAGAAGATATTTAACCCAGTTGTAACATGATACCTTGAATTTACGATACACATTAGCCCCCAAGTGTCAAGTATCTTTGCTTGCAAAGTGCTTGGGACTTAATTTCCATGAACCGGCATTGTACGTTAAATTTCTTTAGCATACATTAGCCCCCAAGTGTCAAGTACCTTTGCTTGCAAAGTGCTTGGGACTTAATGATATCTTACCATGATTCTGACTATAACCCGGCATCAATGCAGGCCACCACAAGTCAATTTGAGTCGGAGATTGCTGAGCTGAAGAGCCGCCTGGCAGCTCAAGAACTTGAACTTCAAAAGGCCAACTCCAAATTTGAATTCGGCATCTCTAAACAAGAGAAGTTGAAGAAGAATTTTGATGCGGAGAAGAAAATCTGGGCTGATGAGAAGGCCTCACTAGTGACCCGGGCCGAGACAGCAGAAACGTCACTTGCAGAAGCAACAGCCGAGTTGTCCGGCTTAAAGCGCCAGATATCTCAAATGGTCTCAGCAATCTTCGGTAAGTTACTATATATAACCTTCAATATTGCAATCCTTCCTTTGATGACTATTTTAATTGTCATCTCTGGCTCACGTTATGTTTATGAACACAGGCCCCAGGAGCACAAACCTCAAGCAGAACATGTTGATCAAGCTAAAGGCGGTTTACACTCTAGTGGAGCAACTGTACACCGGGTCACAACGTGCTTTGGCCGTTGTGGCATTATCAATTGACGTTCCCCATCCCCTGCAAGATGTGCTAAAGCGGCTTTCCGTGCTACCCCAGCGGATCCAAGAGCTAAGACGGGCATCTTCCAGAACCGGGGCTATAGCTGCCTTGAGTCGGGCCAAGGCGTTGCTTCCAGAATTTGACCTGGCAGACGTTGCTCTTGGATATCCTAGCTTGAAGGAAGACGGCTCTTTATTCGACGAGACAGACTTTACCGCTTGTGTGAAAGTCGTATGTCTTGTTGCTACTATCATTGGGAACGATATTGACCTTACCAAGTATCAGTCGGGCTATGACAGCGAGAACCGGAGAATTCCAACACCTCACTATGATGACGTCAGCCTGATCCCTCCAACTCGTAAGCACACCTTTGCCCCTGAAGTTGACCCAGCCGGTTTAATAGATGATGAAGCTGAGTTTGAAGCCTTAAGCGGCATTGACTGGGCCTTCTCAACCTTCCAGGACAGGGCAGCAGAAGGAGAGGCGGAGAAGGATAACCCGGAATCTTCAAGCCCATCAAAGGAGTGAACCGCCATGCGTTTATGACTTTGCGAAAACAATTCTTCATTATTCAGACTCGGGGAGTCTTGTAGTAGGGTAGAAAAAACCTCTCAATTTTTGTCATGCCTTCGTGCATGTTTGTGGCGCTTAATACTTTCGTAAGCCGCCATCGCTATATACTTCCAACTTATGTTGATCTTTCCTTGATGTTAAAAACTCGCTTGCATTATCCTGCATATAAAACAAATATAATTCCCTTGGCGACTTATCGCATCCGGGGTCACATAAAGTATTGATAACCCGGAGTACAAACCAAAACATCATATAAAGGCCGGTTTATGATTATAATCACAATAGCATACCTGCGATCTTTTTGGTATTCTCGTCGGCTTATGTGACCCAAATCATGAGAGTGAGTTTAACTCCTGAAAGTTGGCACATATAATGTTCACCTAGCCCTTAATAACATTTACACTTACAAAGTATAATGAATAGTAAACTTAATTTCAAAGGCCTCTGATTCGAATACGATCAGTGAACCGTTCCAAAGGGGTTAAGCTAAGATTCGGATACGATCATATAGCCCCCAGTGGCTTTGGCGATGCCGATCAAGTGGTTATCGAAGCTATGTTCTCTTTGGTTCGAATACGACCTATGTTTGAACAGGAAGCCCCCAAGTGACCATAAGAGTTGTTTAATGACGCTGATTCGAATACGATCCACGTCGGACCCAAAGAGGTTAAGCTATGATTCAAATATGATCAAGAAGCCCCAAGTAGGTTTGGCAAGATATCGATCAAGTGGGTATCGACAGCTATGTTCTCTTTGGTTCGAATCGACCTATGTTTGAACAGAAGCCCCCAAGTGATCATGGCTAGATTCAGATATGATCATAAGCCGGACCAAAGGGAAAGCCGGATTCAGATATGATCCGCTCCCTGTTGGTTGTTTCCACCACCTGATAAAGAAGACATATAAACCTTTGAGGGTGAAAAGGACAGAGGTCCTGCTTTATTGCTTTATATAATATATACAGTTTTAAAATATATACATCTTGAGAGACGGTGGCTCAAGTATAATAAGGCCGAAGATGAGTGATGTTCCACGGCCGGCGGGTCTCTTCCTCCGACTTACGTGAATCTTTGTGCTCTTGAACATCGATGAGGTAGTATGACCCGTTGTTCAGATTCTTGCTGACCACAAAGGGTCCTTCCCAAGGAGGGGATAGCTTGTGCATATCAGACTGATCCTGGATGAGCCGGACCACTAAGTCGCCTTCCTGAAAGGCTCTGCTTCTAACCCGGTAATTTGTGATAGCGGTGCAGGTCTTGCTGGTAAATCGCCGAGTGGGCTATTGCCAAGTCTCGCTCCTCATCAAACAAGTCAAGTGCATCCTGACAAGCTTTTTCGTTATCAGCCTCAACGTAAGCCGCCACGCGGGGTGAGTCGTGCCGGATGTCACTTGGCAGGACTGCCTCCATGAAGAAAGGTGTATAACCTGTAGATCTGTTAGGCGTAGTGTTGATGCTCCACAGTACAGAGGGTAGCTCCTCCACCCAACAACCTGAAGTTCGCTGTAAGGGGACTAAGAGTCGGGGTTTAATACCCTTCAGGATCTCCTGATTAGCTCTCTCTGCTTGACCATTGGATTGAGGATGAGCAACAGCCGAAACATCAAGCCGGATATGTTCTCGTTGATGAACTCTTCCATGGCACCTTTGGAGAGATTAGTTCCATTATCGGTTATGATGTGTGGAAAACCAAAACGAAAGATCACCTTTTCATGAACTAAACCGCCGTGGCTGCATCACACTTACCGACCGGCTCGCCTCAACCCACTTTGTAAACTTATCCACCGCCACCGGGAGGTGTGTCTTTTATCCTTAGACCTCTTGAAAGGTCCAACCATGTCAAGCCCCTGCATCGCGAACGGCCAAGTAATTGGAATCATCCTCAACTCTTGAGCGGCACATGAGCTCGTCGTGAGAATTTTGACATCCGTCACATTTGCTAACCAGATCCTCCGGCCACAAGATGAGCCGTTAGCCAACAGAAACCATGACGGAAAGCTTTGGCAACAAGAGATTTTGAGTCGGCATGATGACCACAGTCTCCTTCATGGATCTCACGAAGTATCTCCTGACCCTCCGTAGGCGACACACAACGTTGAAACGCCCCAGTAACACTGCGGTGATGTAACTCGCCATGAACAATCGTCATAGATTTGGATCGCCTGATGATTTGTCTCGCCAAAGTCTCATCCTTAGGCAACTCTCCCCAGGTCATATAGGCCAAATATGGCACTGTCCAATCCGGGATGACGTGCAGGGCTGCCACCAGCTGTGCCTCCGGGTGCAGCAATCGCTAGTTCTTCCTCTCAGAGGTATCCGGACGGAAGGATTATGCAAAACATCGAGAAAGGTGTTAGGCGGCACCGGCTTACGCTGAGATCCCAGCCGGCTTAAAGCATCAGTCGCCTCATTCTTCCTTCGATCAATGTGCTCCACTTGATAACCTTTGAAGTGCCCAGCCACAGCATCAACTTCATGATGGTAAGCCGCCATTAAGAGATCCTTAGAATCCCACTTGCCTGATACTTGTTGAGCTAAAAGATCTGAGTCACCCAAACACCTTACCTGGCTCAAATTCATCTCTTTGGCCATCCTGAGACGATGGAGTAAGGCGTCATACTCAGCTGCATTGTTAGTACAAGGAAACATAAGCCGAAGCACATCACAAAATTTGTCACCTCGAGGGGAAGTTAAAACGACTCAGCCCCCGATCCTTCCAACTGCCTGGACCCATCAAAGTGAATAGTCCAATATGTGTTATCTGGCTTCTCCTCAGGTGCCTATAACTCTGTCCAATCATTAATAAAGTCCACCAAGGCTTGAGACTTAATAGCAGTACGTGGCATGTACTTCAAATCATGAGGCCCAAGCTCAATGGCCCACTTGGCGATTCGTCCTATGGCTTCCCTGTTCTGGATGATGTCTCCAAAGGGGGCATAATTTACCACAGTTATAGGATGACCTTAGAAGTACTGCTTCAGCTTCCGGCTTGCCATAAACACTCTGTAAACAAGCATCTGCCAATGCGGATACCTTTGCTGGGACTCTATGAGCACCTCACTGATGTAATAAACCGGCCGTTGAACCGGATGCTCCTTTCCAGCCTCCTTACGCTCCACCATGATGGCAACACTGACAGCTCGTGAGTTAGCAGCCACATATAACAGCAACGGATCTTTATCAATGGGAGCCGCAAGGACCGGTAGCTCGCATAAGCTGTCTCTTTAAATCTTCAAAGGCAGTATTAGCAGCATCACTTGAGACAAAAGTGTACATTTTCTTCATCATCGTCTGATGGTAGGGCCTTCTCACCTAACCGACTTATGAACCGGCTTAAAGTCGCAACACGACCCGCCAGTCGTTGAACATCATTGATGCAGGCCGGTTTAGCCAAAGAGGTAATTGCCTTGATCTTCTCCGGATTAGCTTCAATGCCTCTGTTTGAAACCAGGAAACCCAAGAGCTTGCCTGCAGGTACACCAAATACACACTTTTCCGGGTTAAGCATCATCTTATAAACCCGGAGATTATCAAAGGTCTCTTTCAAATCAGATATCAATGTTTCCTTCTCTCTGGTCTTCACCATGATGTCATCCACATAAGCATGAACATTGCGCCCAATTTGATCGTGGAGACAGTTCTGTACACATTGCTGATAAGTCGCCTGAGCACTCTTGAGCCCAAATGGCATAGATACATAGCAGAAGCCTCCAAACGGAGTGATGAACACTGTCTTCTCCTGGTCCTTAACTGCCATTTTGATCTGATGATAACCAGAGTAATCATCCAAAAAGCTCAAACGCTCGCAACCCGCCGTATCATCAATGATTTGATCAATACCGGGGAGAGCAAAGGGACCAGCCAGACAAGCCTTATTTAAGTACGTGTAATCCACACACATCCGCCAGGTGACGTTCTTCTTGAGCACGAGCACCGGGTTAGCCAACCACTCTGGGTGAAAAACTTCCACAATAAACCCATCCGCTAAGAGCCGGGCGACTTCCTCTCCAATAGCTTTCCGTCTATCTTCGTTGAACCGTCAAAGAAACTGCCTGACCGGCTTATACTTTGAATCAATATTGAGAGTGTGCTCAGCGAGTTCTCTCGGTACACCCGTCATGTCAGAAGGTTTCCATGCGAAGATGTCCCGGTTCTCACGGATGAACTCGATGAGCGCGGTTTCCTATTTAGGATCCAAATTGGTACTGATACTGAACTGCTTAGATGAATCGCCTGGAGTAAAATCAACAAGCTTTGTTTCAGCAGCCGATTTAAACTTCATCATCGGGTCATGCTCGGTGGTTGGCTTCTTTAGAGAGGTCATATCCGCCGGGTCAACATTGTCTTGATAAAACTTCAGCTCCTCTGCTGCACAAACAGACTTAGCATAAGCCGCGTCGCCTTCCTCACATTCCAGGGCTACCTTTCGACTTCCATGCACGATGATGGTGCCCTTATGACCCGGCATCTTAAGCTGCAGGTAAACATAACACGGCCGTGCCATGAACTTGGCTTAAGCCGGCCGACCAAACAGTGCATGAAATGGACTCTTGATTTTGACCACCTCAAAAGTAAATTTCTCAGCTCTAGAATCATACTCATCTCCAAAGGCCACTTCAAGTTCAATCTTTCCAACTGGGTAAGCCGACTTACCAGGCACCACTCCATGGAAGACAGTGTTGGACGTCCTCAAGTCCTTATCAGTCAATCCCATGTGGCAAAAGGTCTCATAATAGAGGATATTGATGCTGCTACCTCCGTCCATGAGTACATTAGTGAATTTATATCCACCAACCTGAGGTGCAACCACCAAGGCCAACTGACCTGGATTATCAACCTAGAGGGGGTGATCTTCCCTGCTCCATACAATGGGCTGTTCTGACCACCTCAAATAACGGGGAACCGCCGGCTCAACAGAATTCACGGCCCTCTTATGAACCTTATGGTCACGTTTGCACAAATTAGTGGTGAACACATGATATCGCCCACCATTCACCGCTTGGCGTGGCTTTGGTAACTGGCTTGTCTGCTGCTGTCCCCTTACCAGATCGCTGTTGATTATAGCCGCCTTGATTTCCTTGAAAGCCGGAACTTGAACCGCCGCTTGGGCCATGAAAGCCGCCGGCTCCTGAGCCGCCGACCCATGATTGCCATCAAACATGTTGGAATTCTTGAAAGCCTTCATGATCGCGCAGTCTTTCCATAAGTGAGTGGTGGGTCATTCCCGGGTGCCGTGTCTCGGGCAAGGCTCATTGAGTAACTGCTCAAGAGATGGGCCTGACCCGCCAGACCGAGGGGGCGGCTTGCCCTTACGTCTCTGATTGTTACCCTGTGCATTGGCGTTGGCTACAAACTCCGGGTTACCCTCAGCCTTATGCTTATTGCCTCCTTGATTCGTTGGGTTATGTTGCTGACCCTTTCCATTGTCGTTCTTCTTTCCCTTCCCTGTCTTTTCCTCATCAGACGCGGGATCCTTGGTACTATCAGAATCAGCGTATTTGACTAAAGCTGCCATCAGCATACCCATATCATTGCAATCACGCTTAAGGCGCCCCAGTTTCTGTCTTAGCGGCTCAAAGCGGCAGTTCTTCTCCAACATGAGGACTGCAGAGCCGGCATCCATCTTGTCAGACGAATGTATTATCTCCTTGACCCGGCGTACCCAATGAGTCGTGGATTCACCTTCCTCCTGCTTACAATTTGTCAAGTCCACAATCGACATAGATTGCTTGCAAGTGTCTTTGAAGTTCTGGATGAATCGGGCTTTCAATTCTGCCCATGAGCTAATGGAATTGGGTGGCAAGCCCTTTAACCAAGATCGGGCCGTTCCATCTAACATCATGGTGAAGTACTTAGCCATTGCTGCATCACTGACCTCCAATAGCTCCATGGCCATCTCATAACTTTCGATCCACGCCCCGGGCTGCAAGTCGGCCGTGTAATTCGGCACCTTCCGAGGTCCCTTGAAGTCCTTGGGTAAACATACATTGCGTAAAGCCGGCACTAAGCAAGGAACAACGCCAGTTCTGGTAGCCACTCCCGCCTCAACGAAAGTCGTGGGATAATCTGGAAGGTCCTGATGAGCCGTTTGTTCAGCCGCTAGCTGAGCCGCGCTCATTGCCTTCTGACGTATCCGGGTCCTGCACCGGGTTATATCCACCGGCGGGTTCTGGCTGGGCGTTGTTTGACAAAGCTTCGACTCCATGTGCCTTCAGTAACTCGGACTCCGGTTTTGACGAGCCGGAGCTAACCAAGGCGGAGGAGTTGAATGAATCTGTCCGGCTGTAAGAATAAGTCTCTTCTTGAGCTAGGGCTGTTCGGGCGAGGTCTCGATCCTTCAGGTCTCCACCGCTTCGGATCATCACCGTCCCACCGGAGAGCCGCCGAACGCGCCGATGCTGCGATTAAGTTCTCCATTGGGTTGGAAAAATGACCCGGTGGTATTGGTACATAGCGGGGCGGGGCCATACTCCCATGAGGAGGTGCCATCTCTCGAGGCTGAGCCGGTCCTCCCGCTCCTGCTGTCATAAACTGATTTGCTTCGGGCGGGTTGCTAGGACCGGCACCGGGTGTAGCGAAAGGTTCCGAGGGTCGTAAACCAGAAGCAAACGGGATTGAGTTTTCTGGTGCCTCCTTCTCATCACCTCATTACATGCGTTCAGGCTCATATTAAGCTGGAAAGCCTCTGACTGGAGTTACTGCGCCCGTGCATCCAAAGCCGCCCGTTCTGTAGCTAACCTGGTGTCCTCAGATACCAAGGCCTCCTTGGCCCAAGCTATCTCCTCACGCACCTTTGCCACCTCCGTGTTATGCTCATCTTGATTTGCAGGAATAACCATGGAGGTTAACAGGGCCGTCAGCTTATCCATGAGATCCATCAAGACATTCGAGCCGGCGGGCGACAAAGGGCTTCTCGCCTCGACCGCCTCCTGCCCGGACGTTATTGCTGTTGCAGCCGTTGAGTTTTGACCGGGTTGAGTACCAGCCATGAAGACTCCTGCCCAGCTTGGCGGCTCATAGGAGTCCGGAATGCTAGAGCCGCCGGAACAGCCCCCGAGAATGCCCTCTTGTACTTGATACAGCGAATCTGTTGAACCGGCGGACGAATCACCGTCAGAGAGGACGGCCGTCTCACCACCATCTTCAGATCCTTTAGAAAGTTCCTCCGTGGATGCAGCCTACGAAGGCACGCTTCATGCCGGGTTGAACTCGGGCGGGTCTCGCGCGCTGAGCCGTCTCGACGAGGTCGATGCAGTTGTCCGGCTCAGGGCCCGGCTCACCAATCCGGCCGATGAAGACGTGGATTCCGCTGAAGGGGACCCGGTACCTATACTCAATTGAGTCGGCATCGGGGCCCCAGCCTTCGTTGTCGATGAAGATCTTACCGTGACGACTCTTGGTCATCCGGCCCACTGCGTATCCCTTGAGCCCTTCGAAGTTGCACTTCAAGAACTCAAATCCACCGTGCGCTGGCCCCATGGTGGGCGCCAACTGTCGTGGAATTGTCACGGCAGATGTCCTCTTGCAAGGACTTAGTCATGGAGCCATCGCAACTAGGAAGCTTAAAGGGGTTAATCGGGACAAAGGACACAAGAGGTTTATACTAGTTCGGCCCCTTACGGTGAAGGTAAGGCCTACGTCTAGTTGGGTTGGTATTGCTTGATGTTTCGATGACCAGGGAGCGAGATACGCTATGCCCGGCTCTCGATGAGTTGTTTCTTGCCCTAAGCCGCCAGCAGGTCATCCCCTTATATACACGGGTGGACGCCCTGCGGTCTACAGAGTTCCGGCCGGCTCATAAACAGTGTTCGGCTCGGTGACTAGTTAAATCTACCTTATGATACAAATCATGCTATCATGGCGGTTTATCACTATGGGCCTTAAGCCGCCTGTAGGCCTTAGACCCTTTATTGAACGCCATCTTCGTGCTTGGTCTTTGGGCTTCTTCCTGATGAATCTTATTTGCGTAACCCGGCCCATCCTGGGCGGCTTACACAAATAGATATATCCCCAATAGTATCAATGCACCTGGTCCACTCACTCGTTCAAGAGCAAGCAACTGGCAAATTTCTGTGGGCACTTTGCATTTGTCTCAATATCTGAACGCAAGAAAGTTGTTGAAGCCTTCATGGAACCTGAATGGATTCAAGCTATGCAAGAAGAACTTCAAAAGTTCAAGCTGAACAATGTATGGGAATTGTTCAAGCGTCCTGATCCTCATAAGCACAATATCATTGGCACCAAATGGATATATCTCAACAATCAAGATGAGCATGATCAGGTTGTCAGAAACAAGGCTCGTCTCGTTGCTCAAGGATACACTCAAGTTGAAGGGATTGACTTCGATGAAACATTTGCTCCCGTGGCTAGGCTTGAAGCCATTCGCACATCGCTAGCCTATGCAAATCATCACAACATCCTTCCAGATCAAATGAATGTGAAGAGTGCCTTTCTCAATGGCAAGATTGAAGAAGAAGTGTATGTTGCACAACCACCTCGCTTTGAAGATCCAAATCATCCTGATATGGTATACAAGCTTAACAAGGCACTGTATGGCCTCAAACAAGACCCTTGCGCTTGGTATTACACGCTCAAAGACTTTCTGAAGAGCAAAGGCTTCAAACCTAGTTCCCTGGATCCCACACTCTTCACGAAGACATATGATGGTGAATTGTTTGTGTGCCAAATCTATGTGGGCTGCACTAACCAGAAATACAGTGATGAGTTTGGACACATGATGCAAGAGCAATATCAGATGTCCATGATGGGTGAGCTGAAGTTCTTCCTTGGTCTTAAAATTCATCAGCAAAGCAACGGCATCTTCATATCTCAAGAGAAATACCTCAAAGACTGCCTGAAGAAGTTTGGAATGCAAGACTGCAAAGGTTACACGACGCCAATGCCAACCAAAAGTCATCTGGGTCCTGACGCCAATGATAAAGAGTTCGATCAAAAGGTATACCGCCCATGATTGGTTCTTTACTTTATTTATGTGCATCTAGGCCATATATCATGCTTAGTGTTTGCATGTGTGCTCGATTCCAAGCGGCACCAAAGGAATCGCATCACTTAGCTGTGAAGCGAATTCTTCGATATTTGGCTTACACCCCAACACTAGGATTATGGTATCCAAAGGGCTCAGAGTTTGATCTAGTTGGATTCTTGGATGCTGATTATGCTGGTGACAAGGTGGATCGCAAGTCTACATCAGGCACATGTCACTTTCTGGGACGATCACTTGTCTGTTGGTCTTCAAAGAAGCAGAACTGTGTGTCTCTCTCCACTGCTGAATCTGAATACATTGCTGCTGGATCTTGCTGCGCTCAGCTTCTATGGATGAAGAAAACTCTCAAGGACTATGGCATCCATCTGAACCAAGTACCACTCTACTGCGACAATGAAAGCGCTATCAAAATTGCCAACAACCCAGTTCAGCACTCGAAGACAAAGCACATTGAAATTCGTCATCACTTTCTCAGAGACCATGTCATGAAGGAAGATATTGATATCATTCAAGTCAACACTGAAGCGCAATTGGATGATAACTTCACAAATCCCTTGGATGAGAAAAGGTTTTGCAAGTTGCGGTGTGAGCTAAATATCTTGGAATCCTCAAATGTCATGTGATTAGGCACACATCCTAACACTTATGCATATTGATGACTTAGATGTGCAACACACGAAGTAATGTATATCTTCAATCAATGAAGACATACACTCTAAGTGTGAATACATTAATGCGGAATTTGACTTCGGAGCGCCACGATAATTGTGCGTCGTGTCTGGGTATAATACTTCCTACACGGTGGGTAATGCCATCACCAAACTTTTGTTTGGAGTATTTTCATTTGGCGTTGCATTTGCTAAGTCTTCGCATTTGATTTATCTTCAACATTAATTTGTCTTCATGTTGATCTTCACTTTGTTGATTTGGTCTTACTCAGATATATACATATATTTGTGTTCTGTCCTCTACAGGATTCACTTATAGCTATGTCTTCTCGTTTGAATATTTTGGACTAAGTGAATGTGATCAGACTCTAACCTCTTCTATGCTTCTACCTCAAATTCTATCTATCCAAATCATATGCATTCTATTGAAACCGTCGAATGTCTTCTCTGCATCCTTGTCAGCAGAAGATACAGAGACAAACAATGAATCTTTTTTAAATGCTTAATCATTATTGCCTGAAACCCGGAGAAGCCGGAACGACCACCCGGCAGTCCAGGCGTGTGTGGGAACATGGAACAACTTCCAATGTATTGCATGTTCGCCACGTGTCCCTCGGATGTGAACCGCCAGGGGCACCTGCGTAATTGCGCTGTGTTGTCCCTCTCCTTACAAATACACATCACATCACAGTCAAATCCTTCTTCCACCTCTCCACCTCGCACAAACCCTAGAGCCACCGCTAGCTCCCGACGACGCCGGCAACAAAGCGCTTAGCTTCTGCAACCTCACCGACGCCATCCTCACGTCGGCCGCGGACCTCGTCTTCTCCGCCGCCGCCGTAGGTGTCTTCTATCGCCAAGTTAGGGCACGGAAGATTGAACTGCTCGGCCTCCTCTCTCCTCCATCTAGTAGTTCTTCGTGTGGTAATTAAAGCTTACTTTTACTGTCTTTTTGATCCGATAGATTCATCCTTCTCCGCCAAAATTGGTTTCTGTGCCTACAAATTTGGATCTATCAGGTTCTGCATCTCATAACATGCCTAGTATATTCACTTATGCTTCACACGTAGTTAGATTCCTCACTTGTACCTATTCTTGAATTCGTACAAATCTGGAACCAACTCTCAACATATAAGTGAATGTCTTCGCGCTATGAGGTCAATGTCTTCCAACTGATTTATCTTCAAAATCTTCTGAGAATGCATATGACCTCTTCCCCTTCCCTCATCTCTAATGTTGTCATAGGTACATGTCCGTGGGAGAATCCCTTGGTTCTCATAGTCCGCATTCATTTGCAGAATTCCTACAGCATCACATCAATTCTCCCGAAGCCAGTTCCTGTCTAACCAGCAGACGGAAGCCTTTGCAAGTTCTGAAGCCATTCGGACTGAACTTCATGGCCACCGAAAAGTCAGCAAGAAAGGGCGGCAGACAGCACCGTGGGAATACATCAAAGGATTTGCCACCAGATCTATATGAGATGTATAAAACTGACCCAGAAGAAATCTATGGTGAACGCAAGACTCGAATCCAGTGGATTCGAATATATTGGGCAGAGGAATGGTACAAGTACAGATTCGTCACTGCTGAGTATGCTGAGAAGAATGCCATCAAGCGACCTTGGGGAGATATCTTATACAAAAATCTTCAACCCAAGTCCAAGTCCGGAGCAATTGCTCAAGGCTTCTATCCTTGCATGGTTCGCGGACCACAGCCAGAGAATGCTGACCCATCTTCTCTGCTATGGTGCCGTGAAGACAATCTGTTCAAGCGAAACTACAAATTTGCCAAGGACTCTGCTGTGAAACACAAGAAAGCATTTGGACTCGACTTCAACCCCGGTCCACCTACTCCTCGGGCCAATGGCACACGTGATGCTGAACCCAATGTCATCGGGCCCTTCTACAACCTCGAAGGTCTTCTCACTCACATTGTTGTTCAGGGCGCAGCAGTGGAGCACTCTGCAGACGATGCTGATTCTGATGAAGCGCCTGCTCCACCAAAGCCACAGAAGCAGAAGAAACTAAAAGCTTCAAAGCCCTCCACTACACCAAGAGCTTCGCGTGCGAAGCCTCTGGCCACTACACCTCCTGAAGCCAGTGTGTAGTCAGAAGATCTTTCTCGCATCTCCAAGACTGAGAAGAAGAAGCCCATCCAGATTTCTGGTCAAACACTGACCCCAGCTGTCGTTCTGAGGAACAAAAACGTAGCCATTGATCTCTCAAGTGACGACGATCTTGGCGATGATGCTCTTGAGTTGTTGATAAGGAGCAAGCAAGAGGCGGAGATCTTCAATGATTTGCCCCTCTTTGATGTGGACATCTTGAACAACTTCATTGATGAGTGGTTTGACAACCCAAACCTCAGTATTGATGATCTTTAGCTTCCAATAGGCATCAGTGTCTCCTTCCATAGTGCCATTGCAAATGAGCTGGCTCTGGCTCAGAAAATCATTGAACTAAAGAACAAAATTGACTATGAGAAGGCTCAGTTCGAGAAGCACATGGCCAAGCTCAGCGTGGCTGATGTTCAAAACATCAAGCAGATGCTACATTACCTCAAAGAGCAGTTTCAACAGAAACGTGAAGCAGCAAAAGGATCAAGAGAACGTATGAAGCTCTCTGTTGCAAAATGTGTTCAAGCTCACAATGAAGCTGAGAAGCGCAAGGCTCTTGTGCGTCCTGGCATTGAACCCAAGATGGCTACCAAGAAGAAGAAGCCAGCTGTGGCACAAGCTAAAGCATCAGGGCGGGAAGCACCTCGCATTGTCTTCCCTGCTAGTATGACAGGCACGAAGCCTAAGGTCCCCACAGTTGCTTCGGAACTTAAGAGAACAAGGGCAGCCGAAGCCGAAGCCCGAAAGCGCAAGAACAAGAACACCACTGACGATGCTCCACCGACCAAGAAGAGAAAGACAAAGAAGAAAGATCGAGCTGCTCCCACAGAGCCCCTTGTCGTCGAGCCAATCTTAGTTTCTCGTCCTGCATCCGAACACCGAGAGCGTCAGTTAATAGTTCACGAGCCTGCTACCAAAGAGGCTCCTGAAGTTGAAGACATTCCAGCTGTTGACACCACCGTAGCTGAAGACATTGGTCCTCAAGACAATGTAAATGATGATGAAGTCCTTCCTCAGATTGAGCACCAAACGGTAACATCGCCTGTTCTCACGAACAGCAAACTCATCAGCATTGGTCGTCCTCTGACACCAATTGCTCAGGATGATTCATGGGCTAATCACCCCTCAAGACTCCCCCCGTCAAGAAGAATCACCAAGTACTCCCCAAACTCAAGTCACCACTCCGGTGCTTGATAATGACGACTATGTGGTCTAGCCATCTCCCTCTCCAAAAGTGTTGCCCGCATTTCGTAGGCTTCGCAAAGGACCAAGGCCACAAGTCGCTTTGTCGAGCGTTCCAGAAGGAGAAGAGCACCACAACTCAGTGGCACGACAAGTGTTTCCTGATGCCACTCCGACTATGAGCGTCTCTGAGTCTGAAGACAAAGCTGCTGAAGACATTCCGGTTGCATCAGCCGATGATCAAGAAGATCCCCGACAAGAAGAAGAGCGTGTTGCCACACACCCTACCAACCAAGAAGTTGTTCTCGAGGAGAACGTGTCCGGCCCTCCAGCTACTCAAGTGGAGGTTGATAATACTGAGGCAGCCACCAACACCAATACTGAAGCCAATGACGTTGTCATGGCTGAAGCAAATGTGGTGCCGTAAGTTAATGTGGCGCCAGAGGTGAATGTGTCCCCTGAAGCCATTGTTGCACCTGAAGCCATTGTGAAACTTCAAGCCCATGTCAATGATGATGCTCCTGTGCCCCCTCCAAGGCCTCATACAATTGAGCTGGCATTTGATCGCGGCCAACCTGTCATGGTTTGTTGGCCTATTCTGCTTCCTCCTCCTGCTCTCGGACCTCAATTTGACTATCATGTGGAGCACATGCCATAGGTCCAGAAGCCTAAACCAAGGTTGCCCAGGTTTCCAGGTACTGCATCTTTGCCCGGGTCGTTCAATGTTAATGGTTTCAAGGCACACAACACCTTCTTTGATAGCGCCAAGAACCCATATTCCAAGCCAAGAATCTCATCTGATCAGTTCTGGAGTTATCAGCAGCGCAGTTACTATTCCTGTATACTAACAATCAGGGGCGCATTTTCCCTCATATGCGTCTAGACTGCAAAGCCATTGCTGGCCTGCCATGCTTGGAAGAAGCCCTCGACTATTTCAGAGATGCAGGCCTTCTACATTTTGTGACCGACAAGGAAAACTGGAATCTTCACATTCGCAGCTACAACAGGGATCCGAAGACTTGGATCCTTGAGTGGATGTCAGGCAATGTACATCACGAAGCCAAAGCTCTTGATATCATTGAGCTCACTACCCTGCCCACTCCAGGTGAACTCTTTGAACCTGATTGTCAGCTTCACCGCAATGCGTTGGAGAGCATCTTCCAGAAGCCTGAGCCAAACATGAGCCAAATGCTGAGCATGATGAAGCCACTGCCCCGCGACGATGAATATCTAACGGAATTCTTTGTTGAAGACCTAGAGTATCTGCCTCGCACTATTTATCATATCATCAGGCGAACTCTATGACCCATCAAAGGACATTCTCCTGCAGCAAAGCTTGAAGGAGCAATGAAGACATTGGTTTTCTATATCTTCAATGGCATCAGTTTCAATGCTCAAGACTTCTTCATCAGGCAACCGGCTGCACCTGGCTTTGATCTTTTTGGACTGCAGTTTTATGCTCCATGGGTAATACGCCTCATCAAGCTTCATTCTGTTGTCAACTATCAGCCTTCTGCGCGCAATCATCTCATATTCTTGCCAGAGGTTGATCTGTCTGTCGAAGCAATATACCGAGAGCCTGCCAAGGAGCCAATTTATCTTCACAACGCCGATCAACAAAGCTTCACTCAGCCCATTGTAGGAGTTCTTGCTGCTACTCGTGTTTATCCTTTGGCTGGTAATACACATGCACCTCATCATGCCCATACTGAAGCCACTGAAAGCACAATTGCTCAAAGGCCTCGAAACCGTTCTCGTGTTCTCCATGACCGAGAGCTTCTCGTTGCCCTGCATCAAAAACAGGGTAAGCATCACGATTGGCTGAAGCGTCAGATTCAGAGCCTCTTGGTGGATGTTAATCGCATTCGCAATCTTGCCACCACGAATGCCTTTGTCACTCATGAAACCTGTCAGCGGTCGTGGAAGAGTCTGACACTTCTGAGCTCTGAAGATGATCTTCAACAAGATGGCTTCTCAGAGAGATTCAAATTTGATTCCACTCCTCCCAGGAACGTTGTCTTGCGTCGGACTCCCTCACTTGAAGACTCTGACTATTCTTCCTCAGCTGCAACTGTCAATGCCAGAGTCATTGATGATGAAGATGATGCTACTTCACCAACTACAACTTCGCCTCGCATCGACACTGCACCAAGTTCTTCTGCACCACCAGACCTCAACGACGACCCTGCTACTTGACCTTCTCCTCATGGGAACGATTAGACGCTCTATGTCTTCAAACCTTTTTGGTCCTTACTGACAAAAGGGGGAGAACCATATGAGTTGATAGTCTTCAAGAGGGTCCATATGGGTGGTTGCTATACTTTTGCCCCGTGTTTACAACCATCGCTTTTGCTACATTTGGTTCTTTGAGTTGTAACACTTAGACTTGATGGTCGTCTGCTACCTTTTCTGCCAACTATGTGATGCGATGATAAATTCCGCATGTGCGATGATAAATCCCGCACGAAGTCATTCCGCAGATGTCCATTTTCCATTATGCATGTCATTATCTTCGTAATATCTTTTCATGCATGATGAATTGTCTTCATTAGTTGAAGAGGATCTCCACAAGTAAAACCTGCCATGTGCATTTGCATTCAAATGCAAATTACTTATATGCACATCTTCAGGGGACCCTTTTGCTACTTATGAAGACAATACCTTAATCCTTTACAATTTCACATACTTTTATCCCCGTTGAAAACTTCAACCAGTTTGTCATCAGTCACCAAAAAGGGGGAGATAGTAAGTGCATCTAGTGCCACCCCTAGTTGGTTTTCGAGTATTGACGACAAGCCTGGTTGAGGGACTAATGTGTTTGTGAGAATTGCGGGATAACAGAGGTAGTAGTCCCTCATTGATTCGGTTTACCTACCGGAGATGACCCCTAAAAATGTGTGAAGACATTGAAGACAATGGTGTTTTGTGAAGACAATCACATCGAAGATTATGACTCGAGAAGACATTCATGTGAAGACTATGGAGTGCGAAGACATAGCTATTTTGTAGTGTCCTTTTCTTCTTTGTCGAGTCATAGGAACCACTGTACTGTTAAGTGGGGTCCAAGTGAAGAAAGTCAGAGTGACTGAAGTGATGCTCAACCAAATCCTAAGTCTTCGAGCGAAGACAATGAGAGCAAACCTTATCCAGAGTTGGATAAATCAGGTTTACTTGTAGCCCAAGTTAAGCTGTCGCGTGTGTTTGAAACCTGACCGTTGGAACACGTGTCAGTTCCTTAGTGACCCAGGGTCATTTCGGTCAAATCAGGTCGGGTTCCCTAGTGGCTATAAATATCCCACCCCCTACACCATAAATTTGTGGCTGCTCATAGTTAGTACACGGCTTTTGTCGTTTGAGAGCAACCCACCTCGAAGCCTTTGAGAGAGAGAAATCCTTGCAAGGACAAAGCCCAAAACACCCAGAGCCAAAGAGTGTTAGGCATCACTGAAGTCTTTCTATCCGCGTGACCTGAATACTTGTTACAACTGAGGACTGTGAATCCTCCAGCCGATTAGGCGTCGCATTCTGAGCATCCAAGAGTCATTGTGGATTGTCGGTGAATGAAGTCTGTGAAGGTTTGGTAGTCTACCTTGAAGACTTACCAGAGTGATTGGGTGGGGACTAGGTGTCCTTAGCTCAAGGGGAATAAGGTGAAGAAGCGGTCTTCTGAGTTGAATCTCAGCGTCCCTAACCAGACGTACAGTTGTCACAACAACTGGAACTGGTCCAACAAATCCTTGTCCTCACCAAGCAACTGGTTCTATCTCTTCCCTCACTTATTTACAGTTTGTCTTCGTGAAGTCATTTGCATGCTTGCCTAGTCTGTTTGACTTCACTGTGTGACGACTATTGTGTTTGGCTTCTTACTATCTTCCATCTTGATCCATACTGCCTAGCTGCTAATAGTCTTCGTGCTTTAGCTTCATCACTTGCTTGACTATGGCTTGTCTTGTGTAGTCTTCCTTCCGCTGCATATCAATAGGTTCATTTCTATTGTTTGTCTTCGAAACTCTCATGTTTTGAAGACTTTCATAAAAATCGCCTAGTCACCCCCCTCTAGTCGATAACTAGCACTCTCACCTGGCCATTCCTATACTCACCCAGACCTCCTATTATTCTCCGACAACGGCAGCCTCACACTGCAGCCGAACCAGTAAACTCTTGTACTCCCCTCCGCATGGGCAACAATTGTCGAGTGTTCCCCGGCTCCGGGTCATTCCCTTCCTAGGCCTTCCCATAGTCCACCGCCTTGGTGCTCTAGGCACGGCGTGGTCAACTGGTCAATGAACGACTTCATCGGAAGAGGACTTTACGTGGAGAGGCTGTCAGCTGGGTCCATGGCCGCAGCAAGGAAGTGCCTCCTTATTACGCGCAAAATAATGATTCCTCCACCTGATAGCAGGGACCCACCAGAAGGGCCACCGTATTATGTGAAAAAAGGTTTTCCCCCTGACAACTAGGACCCACCAGTTACATCTTCGCACGCAAGGAAGTGCGTCCATATTACGGGCAAAAATGATTCTTCCCCATGACAGCTGGGACCCACCAGTTATATATTCTTCATCCGTGATAGCTAGGACCCACCGGGTCGAACCGTACGTAGGGTTATCTGTCTGGTCACGAATGTGTATGTACATACTGGTTGATCGGTCTTTGCAGCGATGAACCATGGCCGAGTAAGGACGGCATGTGTCGTAGTAGAGGCGCGGACGTAGCATGTCATGCAGTCCCATTCATATATATCATGTACACGTACGTACAGCCATGACGCAGGAAAGTAAATACGACTACATACATACATACGGGCAGGGTCTGCAACGCGTACTCGCATATACGTACGGCCAGGGCTCGTGTACATGGAGAGGCAATGAACGACAGCAACGGCGTCATGTTCATCGGCAGCCAACCGGTTGGGTCGGAACGGAGGAAACAACATCGTGTTCATCAGGAGGCAACCGACTGGGTCAAAATACATCATGTTCATCGGGAGCCAACCAGCTTGGAAGGAACAGCCGAAACGAGGTCTGGCATAGCGCAGAATGGAGGAAACGGCCTTCTGTTCGAGTGCCTACGGTCGAAACGGAGTCCTGTTGATCGGGAGGGATGTGGCGTGCCGCAAAACGGAGGAAACGGACTTGTGTTGGAGCGCCTACGGTCGAAGCGGGGTCCTGTTCATCGGGAGGGGTGTGGCATACCGCAAAACGGGACTCCACAGGCTACTATTCATCCCTCGTCTACTGCCTCGCTCAAGCCTCCATGGGCTACTGTTCATCCACCGTCGACTTCCTCCAGCCTCCATGAGCTACTATTCATACATCGGCGACTTCCTCCTGCCTCCACCAGCTACTGTTCATCCACGGGCTACCATTCATCCAGCCTCCACTGGCTACTATTCAACCAGCCCTCCACAGGGTTCTGTTCATCCACCCCCAACCGGCTCAGGTGTGGCGTCCTGCTCGGGGTCCTGTTCATCCAGCGGCAACGCCTATACTACCACTGGGTCCTATCCATCCAACCCCCATCGGGAACTGTTCATCCAACCCCCAACAACGGTCGCTATTCATCAAGAGGAAGGTTCGATTGGTTTCGTTGGCAGCAATAGCAAAGGAATCGCTCGGGTTCAGTTAATAGCCAAGGGATCGATCGCTCGGGTTCAGTAACGTAGTTAGTGCAATCGCTCCGGTTCAGTAAGCGAACGCCTTGCTCGGGTCTAGTTAGAGCCCAATGCCTCGCACACATGCGCATACGTGTACGAGAGAAATGCACAAACCTCTGTGCATCGCTCGGCCCCGACCACCCACCTTAACGGAACTCTCCAAAATTTTCCTCACCCTCGCTTCTACCAAGATTTTTTTTCGTCATGGACGGCCCAAAGAATGTCATGCAAAGCGCCGCCTCGCCCGCCTTTAATTTAAAAAGCCCATTTTATGTCATGATTTGTTGTCACAGAAGTAGGAGCCCACCACATCTATATTAATCCATGTTTTTGTCACAATTATCGTCATAGAAGTGTAATAAGCATGACAGAAAAAATCGCTAGGGCCAAAATGTCACGGATGTGTTTTTTTTGTAGTGTGGTTTGCTGGATTCTTGACCCCTCCGGGAACTTCTCGACCGGCTCCCTATACAGTATTTAAAACCATGACTCCATGTGATTTGAGCGGGATTTGGAGTGCCATGGTCCCATCAAAAATAAATAAAAATCTTTGGCAAGTGGCGCAAAATAGAATCCCAAACAGGGATCAAGTAAAGAAACGGAATGGCCCAGCTGATGGAAAATGCGTGTGGTGCGGTCAGGACGACTCATGTGATCATATTAATTTTTAGTGAATCGTTGCCCGGTTTACCTGGATTGTGTTGAGGGCTGCTACCAGTTGCTCATGGAACCCTAGTAATTTCTCAAACGGTTATCACCTTATGAGCGGTACAAATGCGCAAGAACGTAATGTGGCCTGGGTGGGCTTAACGTGGTCCTTATAGACTACTCGAAACAAAGCTTTAATGGAAGGAAAGATTTTCTAGCACCGGGTTGACTTCATCTATAAATTGTATTGTTTCTGAAGCTATGGAAGCTTCTGGCAAGACTAAGGGAGCGAGGAAGCATGGAGCTTCTCGCTAGCAGCCTGCGCGCAAGGTGCACTGAACTTCGTCATGCTAGCTCAAGTGCAGTTGCGGGATAGGGACGTCCCTCATGGTTCTGGGGATTCTTCGATCTTCGTCTATGTTTAGCGCGTTGATTCAATGTCTATGGGTATGTCCGGCCTTGCATTGAACTCCAAACTTCCCTTTTTCCTTTTCATAATGTTGTCCAGTTCATGTAAGGGACTCAATCTAAGGCAAGGAATGTGCCTCCGCTGTAAAAAAATAGTTTTTCCATAAACCAGTTTAGTGGAGGCATTTTGTGAGCATCAATGGGATCAAGCAAATCACTAGGCCTCCACACACACACACACACACTGTGCTCAAAGCATCGACCGGACACTACGGCACATCCTGCTCATGATCTGGAACATGAACAAGTTCATAGGCAATTCACGGCGCTTACTGAAGTCAGAGAATGAGCTCTGCACTGAAGAAGGACGTCTTCCACCATGAGATTAACACTAGCGCCTGGGTAGGGGCATGACTTGCAGCGTACGTAGCAGGCAACGGACGCGGGGCCGGTTGACCGGCTACTGCGCCATGTACCGCCACACCAGTGACCTCATGGTCCTCCCCATCAGCGCAGCGCGGCGCTAACCATCTCACTCGAGGTAGTGGAGCACGACGTCCTCGCTGTGTCGCCCATCATGGGCAGAACTTTTGCAATGTCCATGCTACCAATGATCATGTGAATTCCAGGGTTCGGCAGCCGCAGACCCAGGTCGCGCTGGTTGGCCCTATCGACAGGTTCGAGGGCGACACGCTGTGGCTAGTGTGCAATGATGTGCTGGTGTGGATCATTGATATTTGTGCTATCAATGGTGGACGAGGCCAACTAGGCTGCGATGAGGCAGTCGGGCTACTGTGCATGCAAGTAGGAAGAGTGAAGGACGCATGAGGTTCAGCGCCTTCTCGTCGGTCCGACCAAAGAAATGTGCGATGGGTTCTTTTCTGTTGTAGTTCTACTACCATGCCTCCTCCTCCATCGAGGGTGCCATTTTATTTCCTGTCACCATGAGCTCCGACGAGGGATGAGGAAAGTGAAGCACTAGTTCTATTCGTCTTGAGGAAAGGGGTGCACTTGTTCTGTGTGAGGGCTACGCTATGAATCAAGATCCATTCGTGGAAAATTTGAATTACATGGGAGGAAGGAGGATCTGGGAAGGCAGTCCCGCTTACAAGTCATGCACGCCACACCACACACACCTAGCCATTTTCCAGCCGCCACCCAAATCTTATCAGTCACAAGTATAAGTACAACACGTTAACGGGCCCACTCAGGCCTAGCAAGCCGAGCCGGGGGCCAGGCTGTCTCTTAGGCCGGCCTTCAGTTTGAACCTCTTTTTGGCGCTCGCCCTTGTCGCTGACAATCCCTCCTCCCTTAGACATGGCTTGACCCCAAGCCGGCGCTTGCGGGAACTTCTGTTGCAACGTAACCATGTCCTCCCACGTAGCCAGGTCCACCAGTGTTGAATTCCACTTGATCAGAACTTGGACAATGATACATCCATTTTGCATCATACTTTTATATCGATATTTATTGCATTATGGGCTGTTATTACACGTTATGTCACAATACTTATGCCTATTCTCTCTTATTTTACAAGGTTTACATGAAGAGGGAGAATGCCGACAGCAGGGATTCTGGGCTGGTGAGGGAGTATCGGATTAGGGGGTGTCCGGATAGCCGAACTATAACCTTTGGCCGGACTCCTGGACTATGAAGATACAATATTGAAGACTTCGTCCCGTGTCCGGATGGGACTTTCCTTGGCATGGAAGGCAAGCTTGGCGATACGGATATGTAGATCTCCTCCCATTGTAACCGACTGTGTAACCCTAGCCCTCTCCGGTGTCTATATAAACCGGAGGGTTTTAGTCCGTAGGACGAACAACAATCATAACATAGGCTAGCTTCTAGGGTTTAGCATCTCTGATCTCGTGGTAGATCTACTCTTGTACTGCCCATATCATCAATATTAATCAAGCAGGAGTAGGGTTTTACCTCCATCGAGAGGGCCCGAACCTGGGTACAAACATCGTGTCCCTTGTCTCTTGTTACCATCCGCCTAGATGCACAGTTCGGGACCCCCTACCCGAGATCCGCCGGTTTTGACACCGACATTAGTGCTTTCATTGAGAGTTCCTCTATGCCGTCGCCATCAGGAAGGATGCCTCATCCAGTCTTTAAATATGGCACTGTTGCTAAAGGAGCTTTGGCTATCAGCCAAACTCTCCGGCTAGGCGGTTTTCTTATGACCGCTGCTCGTCATTGCTACCGACGATGACTTCTCGTCATCGAAAGCAATCTTCACGTCAACTCGAACTCGCCGAGTAGTTAGATCCGATGGAGCTCTCTTCCTTAAACGAGCTCTCGGATCGCATCGCCGCCTCGGGAGTCGCCACAGACTCACGATCGATTGGGCCTAAACCCGATCAGAGAGAGATTAACTCTCCCAGGTCACCCATCACGGTTGTGGTGGAGGAACAATGCGGCGACCCTTCGCTCTATCTTAAGGACTAGCTATGTCCGGATTCCCGATCCCTCCAAGCCGGATACCATGAGGGGAGGACGACAGTCAAGACCTGAACTTAGAGTCAGGCAACGGGCTAGATTCATTGGACAACATCCAAGAATCCAAGCTTCCGAGTTCAGAAACTCCTTGGCCCTTGAGCCTCAGATTGGGTGAGGTTTCGGATCTAATTCCACCCACCCACCCAAACATAGGTGATCTATCCAAAATCAGGCAAGAGCCCGAGGAAACAGTACATCATTACTGGGCCAGATTCCTCCTAGTTATGAACAGGATAAAAGAATTCCGTGAGGAAGACGCAATTTCATTCTTCTGCAATAATTGCATGGACAAGGGAATCCTCAACGCCATAGGTCGCCGTTAAATTACATGCTTTGGTGACTTGGCGTCTGTAGTACGGCAGTACTATGCGATGGAAAGCGCCTGGAAAACCGAAGTGAGATTTTGGGACAATCCGGCCCTGAATACAAACCCAGTCCGAAATAAAAGGGTGCATTATCGCCAATCACCCGGGTTAAACACCAAAAAACAAAAAAAAACCTACGGGGCATGGAACCGTACTGGAGGGATGGCTCAATGGACCCTGTAAAATTCATAGTACAGAGGGCGCCACACCAACTCATAGCCTTAGAGAATGTTGGATATTCCGGCAGGTGGCCAAAAGTGGCGAAGAGCTTCTAACCCCAGCATCCACAGAGCACCAGCCCAGGGATACCAGTACGGTATTAACAGTCTTCGAGACTTCCACATCAAACAATATGCGAAAACAAACACTCCGCAGCCTTGCCGAAGTCTACCAAGTAGCAACAATAAATCCATGGAGTGGCACGGCTATTACCTTTAATGCCAGTGATGAACCTAAATTCCGAACAGCCCGAGCACCAAAGAAGATTGGTCCTCGGTCCAATAGTGGATTTGCCGCTTTACCAAGGTACTCATGGACGGTGGCAGCGGAATGAACCTCATTTATGAGGAAACCCTTCAAAAATGGAAATAGACTGGAGCCGCATTGAGCGAAGCAGCACAACCTTTAGAGGAATAATACCCAGTCGGGAAGCATGCTGCACAGGAAAAATCACACTGGATGTGGTGTTCAGCACGCCAGATAATTACAGGTCCGACGAGGTCACGTTCCAAGTGGCCATGTTCAACAGCGGATACCACGCTCTATTAGGGCGAGTGGCATTCACAATTTTTCAAGCTATACCCCATTACGGTACATGAAGCTCAAAATGCTCGGGCCCAACGGAATCATAACTCTTGCTAGTGACCCGGACATAGCACTCCGCGCCGAAAATAAGACAGCCGCACTAGCCCTCGAGGCACTATCCGAAGCCCTAGCGGCCGAGGAACTGATCACAACAAGGCGCTCCATGGTGAACAGGGACGATGTGATACTCGATAAAAGATCCAAGTCCACCTCCTTTAAACCAGCGGACGAAATAGTCAAATTCCATGTCCACCCAACGGACCCTCCAAAAATGGCCTCCATCGGGGCATAATTGAACCCTAATGTAGACACCGCACTACGAGAATTCCTACGTGAAAATTGGGACATTTTTGCCTGGCACCCTTCAGACATGCCAGGAATCCCACGCCGGCTGGCCGAGCACAGCCTAAACATCCTAAAAGGATTCAAGTTACCAAACAGTTTCTTCGACGTTTCTCCGAACCTAAGAGACAAGCTATGGGAGAGGAGCTAGCCAAACTATTGGAGGCCGGGTTCATCAGAGATATAAAACATCCGGACTGGCTAGCAAACCTGGTGATGGTACGAAAGAAGGAAAAATCCTGGCGCCTATGCGTCGATTTCAAGGACCTCAACAAGGCTTGCCCAAAGGATCCCTTCCCCCTCCCCCGCATCGATCAAATTATCGACTCTACCGCAGGACACGATTCATTGTGTTTCCTTGATGCATACTCCGGCTACCATCAAATTAAGATGGCAGAGCCTGACCAAGCCGCAACGGCATTTATCACCCCATACGGCCCATTCTGCTCCAACACAATGCCCTTCGGGCTCAAAAACGCCGGCACAACATATCAGCGCATGATTCAGACATGTCTGGCAAACCAGATCGGCAAAACAGTGGAGGCATACATAGATGATGTGGTTGGCAAAACCAAGCATGTCAAAACTCTAGTAGACGACTTGAGGCTCACATTCGATAATCTCCGAACATATGACATCAAGCTTAACCCGGAAAAATGCGTTTTCGGCGTACCAGCCGGAAAGCTCTTGGGCTTCATTTTATCTGGTAGAGGAATTCAAGCAAACCCAGCCAAGATCCGAGCTCTGTCACAATTGGATATCCCAAAGGACCTCAAACAAATACAAAAATTGACTGGATGCGTGGCGGCTCTAAGCCGCATTATCTCCCGTTTGGGAGAAAAGGCATTACCCCTTTATCACCTCCTCCGGCAAGACCGAACACTTCGAGTGCATTTGATACGCTTACCATGGACTCGAAGAAATAAAAGCCATATTGGCAACAAACTCGGTCCTGGCCGCGCCCAACATGGGCGAACCAATGTTATTATACATCGCGACAACTCAGCAAGTTGTAAGCGCGGTGCTCGTTGTCGAACGAGAAATGGACGGACACAAGTTCCCCCTTCAAGAACCAGTTTACTATGTGTCCACTGTCCTCACTCCATGCAAGTCACAGTATCCACATTATCAAAAGATAGCGTATGCGGTGTTTATGGCATCCCGGAAGCTACGACACTACTTTCAAGAGTGTTCGATAACAGTAGCCTCTGAAGTACCTCTTAACGACATTATAAACAACCATGACACGACGGGCCGGATTGCCAAATGGGCCATTGAGCTCCTCCCATTCGACATAACCTATAAGCCACGACGAGCCATTAAGTCGCAAGTTTTGGCCGACTTCGCCGAATCGGATCAAGCCGAACTCCCTAAAGAGTACGGCACATATTCCAACCGGATCATGCAATTTGATGGCTCCAAAATGTTGGCTGGTCTGGGGTCAAGGCGCTGCTCGACGACCCCAACAGGAGATACAGTTCAATACGTACTCAGAGATAATGTATACGGACTCCAACAACGCAAATTAACACGAGGCCCTTCTACATGGTCTCCGGATGGCGGTATCCATGGGCATTCAACGCCTAGAGGTGCGCGATTCAACCTCGCGATATCCCAAATAAATGGAGACTTTGATGCCAAGGATCCGAAAATGGCAGCTTATCGCAACGCCGCCCTAAAAATGTCACCGGTTCAAGGGCTCGAATTTCACCATATAGCTCGGGAAAACAATCAGGCAGCAGACGTCTTGGCATGCATTGGCGCAAAGTGCGATGCCATCCCCCCCAATATCTTCTTAGAGAGGCTGTTCAAGCCATCCGTATTATGGGAAGGGGAGTCCGGAAAAAACAGCCCGGACCCAACAAAGACCGCCCGACACGAACATTCTCGACACAATTGGAGGCTCGCCAACGAAGTAACATCTTCAGCCCACGTAATAATGGCAGTCATTGCCCGTGGACGGAACTATTCCTAGCCTACCTAACCAGGTAGGAACTTCCGAGGACCAAAACGAGGCACGCTGCATAGTGCGCGATCTAAAGCCTATAAATTCCATGAGGGAGAGCTTTATAAAAAGCATCACCGGAGTCATTCAAAGGTGTATCTCCGAACAGGAAGGGCGGAATCTTACGGCTGAAATTCATGCCGGACTCGTGGGTACCACGCCGCAGCCCGGCCCTTGTAAGCAAGGCCTTCCAGACAGGATTTTATTGGCCGACGGCCCGGCAGATGCTCGTGACTTAGTCCAACAATGCGTCGGTTGCCGCTCTTTGCTAATCAAAGCCACATGCCACCCACCACCCTCCAAACTATACCCATCACCGCCCTTCATGTCTGGGGGCTTGACATGGTTGGACCCCTTAAAGGAGGAACCCACAAGAAAAAATACCATCGTCATGGTGGATAAATTCACCAAATGGATAGAGGCCAAGCCTGTTAAGACGGCCGAATCCGGACCGGTGATAGACTTCATATCAGGGGTCGTACACCGTTACGGCGTCCCCCACAGCATCACCACTGATAATGGCATGAACATCGCGGCCAACAAGGTCAAACTCTGGTGCAAAAACATGGGCATCAAGCTCGACTATGCTTCAGTCTATCACCCTCAAACTAACGGTCAAGTCGAGCGAGAAAATGGCCTAATCATGAGCGGCATCAAACCCAGATTAGTGTGGTCCCTCAAGGAATCTAGCACGCACTGGGTAGAGGAGCTTGACTCCGTACTCTAGGGGCTGCGGACCACGCCGAATCGCACCACCGGATTCACACCATTCTTTATGGTATACGGCGCAGAGGCTGTTCTGCCCTACGACATAATTCATGACTCACCTCGCGTGCGCATGTACAAAGAAAGAGAAGCCGAGCTCGATCGGCAGGACATTTTGGACGCCTTGGAGGAGGAGCGTGACGTGGCAAAAGCCCGTTCCGCATTCTATCAATAGCAGGCTCGAAGATATCACAGCAGAGAAGTACGGGCCAAAACTTACAATGTTGGCGAAGTTAGTTCTACGCGCCGGACAAGAAAAAGGACAAACTCAAGCCCAAATGGGAAGGTCCCTTTATTATCGACCAAGTCCTGACCGTGGAGCGCATCGTCATGAGATGCATCGGATAACCGACTCGAGCCGAACCCATGGAACGCATCCCGTCTCCGAAGATTCTACGCCTAGCGCCGGATTCTGAGTTCGTCTCCTTCCTATGTCTATTTTTTACACATTAGTTGTCTTATATTTCTCTCCTTCTCCCTCTTTTTCTCTTATAGCCTTTAAAGGCTCGTTCGCGCATTGTTCGCACACACTTGACGCGCTATCCGCGCTCATTATACCTGGGGGCTTCTTTAACAAAAGATTATTTGTACGGGCTTCATGCCTAAAACATGTGTCACGTTTCTGCATGTACCTTTTATTCACCATTATATGCATCGATATGACTTAAGTTTTGGCCAAGCTGGGTTGCCTGGCTTCTGTGCTTACCCCTACATTCCCGATTGTTTGGCTAGGTGGTAAAGGGAGCACCTCTGCGATTGTTACTGTCGGGTCAGCCGGATGTGTACCTCAGACTGGGTGAAGCCGAAAGCTAGCGTTCTTAAGGGAATATGCGGTCGGTGAACTAAAGATGATTTCTCACTTATTTATTTATCTGCCCCCGGATGCTTTTACGCTTTTTCGCAGTCCGGACATGCACTTTAAGGCATGCCTCCTGTGGAAAGGAACCCCTAACGGAACTATTCTCCCTGGAAGATGTTTCTTACTAACCATGTAATATAACATAACTAGTTGGGCACTTGTCTGTTCAAGCACTAATGACCCCTACACCTGATCTCCATGCATGCCCCGGTTCTTACATAACCGTGAGGGTCTTCGGACACACTCCGGACTATAGGGTCCCGAGGTTGAAGCGAAAAGGTCCGCCATGACAAACGATCTACAATCCGGCTAGAAGGCAGTTTTACATGTCATCTTAAATTACATAGTCAATTTGACTGGGTGTATTCCTCCTCAATACCATCTAATAGGCTGTCTAGTTTACTGATCCTGTTGGGAATACTTTGCGCCAATTCTACTTGGCCGTACACTAAGCTCACAGGGGATCTCCTTCCCATCGGGCCCCACAGTCCGACCTCGGCCATGTGGTTTGGGTCAGCCGTGGTACCGCGTCTTCACCATGGCCTGTGCCTCCTCGGCGCCTTTGATGGCAGGCCGATATCTTCCATAATTGAAGCGCCGCTGCACTCCCTTAAGCCTCTCGCAAGCTCTCCAAGGCCTTCGGCAAGGAGAGATGGCCACAAGGCCTGGGCGACGCTTTCATCACCGGCCGAACTTCGCTCAGGCAGCTTGTAAGAGCTCGAAGTAGGTCACCCAGAGAACCGGCATTTCCTCTGTAGGACGACCTGCGAGCATACCTACAGACATAACTCTGTTAATCGACTTCCTCGTCGAACTCTTTTTTAAAAAAGTTCGTTCAAGCACTTACTAAAAATGCCGCGTTGAAGCCGTCGATTCTCCTTCACTGAGTCCGATAGCTGAGCACGAACATCCTTTAGTTCCTCGCCTAGCTGGGTGTTGGCATCTTGGAGATTATTATTCTCCTGCCTCACCCTCGTAAGCACGCTCTCGCCAGCCTTTAACCGGCGCAAGAGTTGTTGCTTGTACGGATCTACTCCGGCACCATCTGCAATGATATTGTCGACGGTACACACGCCGCACTTCACAACATACTTATCTTCAAGCGTATATTACCGGAGGGGTCTCCTTGGCCTCCTCGCAGCGGCTAGTGCAGCCTCAAGTTGGGCTTTGCACTCTTCCAGCTCCCGGGACAATTGGGTATTCTTTTTGTAAGGTCCTCAGATAACAAATGATCCTTAAATCAGTTATTTTAACTGCTTCAAGTCTCGGGGGCTACTGGCATATATAACCATCAAATTTTCTCACATGTATGTCTTTCACATACTGCTCCGTGGCTGGCTAGACCATTTTGAGCGGCACGGAGGTGCGCATCTCCCGAATTGAAGGCATCCAATGCCTCTTGGGAGAAACATGCGTCACGAAGAACTGTCCGGCGACGCCTGTGATTCATGGCACTCTCCACCTCGAAATTGGTGGCGCATACTGTCGGCATCCTCTATCGGAGGAGCGCCCAACGACGCCTCGTGTTTGCCTCCGCTTCTGGACCTGGCTTTGGAGCCTGGCTGGTGGAGGCTTGATTGGCAACTTCTCCGGATATAGTCCGGCGAGCGCTCTTTTTCCTGAAAAGAGCACAGGCGTTAGTATGCCTTCCGGGAATAAAACCTGGGAATAAGATGGCACTCCATACCGTTGCGCCGGCGTCTCAATCCGGACTGCACTCTTTTCAGCCTGCTAGGCCTTGCTGCCCCTTGTTGGCTAGCCACTGCAGGCTCGGCCTTCCGCCTCAAGGGCTCCCCCTACAAAACACCATTGGTATATGGTGATCAAAAATAAGCACGGATGGATCATTTTCAAAGTATTGGGACTTCAGTCTCAGTTACCTGTGAGGCGGGAAGTATTCTGGGGTAATCGGCCGTAATGGCGACCAAGGCATTGTTGATGCTCAGTTGGTAAAATACCCCATCAATCAGCTCCACAGATATGTCTGAATCCTCTTGGGAGGCCAGGTCGAGGGACCGTTCCGGATCCTCGGGTTGTGGAGGAGGGTTGTTTATATCCTTTACGGCCCGACGCAATTCCTGCGTCGAAATCACAAGATAAGGTACTTAACTATGGGAATATGGAACGGATGGGCAAAAGAAGTGTCCGCTACCCAGCTTGGAGGATTGTACATAGAAAATCAGCCTTGTGGATTGACGCGAGGAACTCCTCCTCTTCTCCCTTGTACAATGCGGACAAGGCCTTCGTCGAGCGAAGCAACCGATCCCGCCCCTTACGGCCGCAGCAGGTGGCATCATCCTCCCGTTGAAATCCCACATGGGGTGGCCTCTATACTGAAGCGGCTGCACCCCCCGCATAATGCATGTGGCCATGACCCCGATCATGGTCAGTCCAGAATGAGCTAACAACCTTATCCGGCTCATCAGGTAAAGGACGTCCTTGTCATTTTCCCTCTGAGGGCTCCGTGGACGCCAGCTTAGGTGCTTCTTCAAGGGAGCATTATTGAACTCGGGGAGGCCGATCCGAACAGGATCCGGCAGGGGGACATCTTCTATATAAAACCATTCTGAAGGCCAGCCTTTGGACGCCTTCCTTGGGGTTCTGGATAGATATCTGGTCCCGGCGATGCGCCATAGTTCGGCTCCGCCCACATGATATATCGACCCCTCATGAGAACGGGGCACGAGGCAGAACAGCTTCTTCCACAGTGCGAAATGAGCCTCGACGCCCAAGAACAGCTCGCAAAGGGCTACGAAGCCCGCAATATGCAATATGGAGGCAGGCGTAAGGTTGTGCAGCTGGAGGTCAGAGAACTCCAGGAGCCCCGGAGAAAGCAGATGAATTGGAAATCTGAGCCCTCTTATGAGATAAGGGACAAGGCATACCCGCTCTCCTTTGGAGGGACTGGGGACGCTCTCCGCTTGCTCTCCGCCATTATAGGTGGCAAGTCCGGCTCGAACCGGGACCATGAAGGCTGGGGGAAGGAATCCCTTGGTTTGGAGCGTCACTAGCTCGCTGTGCGGGACGGAACATATCTCCCAACCTCCAGGCTGAGGACTGGGAGGGCGAGAGGAGGAGCTGCGTCGACTGGCCATGGTGGAATGGATCTCTGTCGGATGCGCTCCGATGAATGCTCGCGAAGGGAAGATGGTGTGATTCGGATCTAAATCCTCGTCTCTTTTATAAGGCAGCTTATTTGCGTAGCTAGGGGGTAAAAGTAAAAACACCCTGGCTTTTTGCATTCGTTTGACACGTGGAAGACGGCCATTATTGGGCGTGGAAGCCAAGGAGCACAATATTCACAAGAAGCCGGACACTATTCAACAGGTACACAGAATTTGGAGAAGAACCCGCCTTGCAATGTCGAAGACAAATCTGCGCGCCGGACTCATCGTCATTGAAGCCTTGTTCGGGGGCTACTGAGGGAGTCCCGGATTTGGGGGTGTCCGGATAGCCGAACTATAACCTTTGGCCGGACTCCCGGACTATGAAGATACAAGATTGAAGACTTCGTCCCGTGTCCGGATGGGACTTTCCTTGGCGTGGAAGGCAAGCTTGGCGATACGGATATGTAGATCTCCTCCCATTGTAACCGACTCTGTGTAACCCTAGCCCTCTCCAGTGTCTATATAAACCGGAGGGGTTTAGTCCATAGGACGAACAACAATCATACCATAGGCTAGATTCTAGGGTTTAGCCTCTCTGATCTCGTGGTAGATCTACTCTTGTACTGCCCATATCATCAATATTAATCAAGCAGGAGTAGGGTTTTACCTCCAACGAGAGGGCCCGAACCTGGGTAAAAACATCGTGTCCCTTGTCTCCTGTTACCATCCGCCTAGACGCACAGTTTGGGCCCCCTACCCGAGATCCGCCGGTTTTGACACCGACAGCGGGAAAAGGAGCAAATATTAGAGACCTATTCCGCACAGCTCCAAACGTCCTGAAACTTCAAGGAAGTTATTTTTGGAATTAATAAAAAATACTGGTGAAAGAATCCACCAGAGGGGGCCCACACCCTGGCCACGAGGGTGGGGGTGCGTCCTACCCCCTGGGCGCGCCCCCTGCCTCGTGGGCCCCCTGGCAGGCCTCCGGTGCCCATCTTCTACTATATGAAGTCTTTTACCCTAGAAAAAATCATAAGCAAGCTTTCGGGAAGAAACACTGCCGCCACGAGGCGGAACCATGGTGGAACCAATTTAGGGCTCCGGCAGAGCTGTTCTGTCGGGGAAAACTTCCCTCCAGGAGGGGCAAATCATCGCCATCGTCATCACCAACGATCCTCTCATCGGGAGGGGGTCAATCTCAATCAACATCTTCACCAGCACCATCTCCTCTCAAACCCTAGTTCATCTGTTGTATCCAATCTTTGTCCCAAAGCCTTAGATTGGTACCTGTGGGTTGCTAGTAGTGTTGATTACTCCTTGTAGTTGATGCTAGTTGGTTTATTCGGTGGAAGATCATATGTTCAGATCCTTTATGCATATTAATACCCCTTTGATTATGAACATGAATATGATTTGTGAGTAGTTACGTTTGTTCCTGAGGACATGGGAGAAGTCTTGCTATCAATAGTCATGTGAATTTGGTATTCGTTCGATATTTTGATGAGATATATGTTGTCTCTCCTCTAGTGGTGTTATGTGAACGTCGACTACATGACGCTTCTCCATTGTTTGGGCCTATAGGAAGGCATTGGGAAGTAATAAGTAGATGATGGGTTGCTAGAGTGACAGGAGCTTAAACCCTAGTTTATGAGTTGCTTCGTAAGGGGCTGATTTGGATCCATATGTTTCATGTTATGGTTAGGTTTACCTTAATACTTATTTTGTAGTTGCGGATGCTTGCAATAGGGGTTAATCATAAGGGGGATGTTTGTCCAAGAAAGGACAGCACCCAAGCACCGGTCCACCCACATACCAAATTATCAAAGTAACGAACGCGAATCATATGAGAGTGATGAAAACTAGCTTGACGATAATTCCCATGTGTCCTCGGGAGCGCTTTTCTCTATATAAGAGTACATCCAGGCTAGTCCTTTGATACAAAAAGGATTCGGCCATCTTTTTGCACCTAATTTACATTCATTACTTGTTACCCGTTACAAATTACCTTATCACAAAACTATCTGTTACCGATAATTTCAGTGCTTGCAGAGAATACCATACTGAAAACCGCTTAAAATTTCCTTCTGCTCCTCGTTGGGTTCGACACTCTTACTTATCGAAAGGACTATGGTAGATCCCTTATACTTCTGGGTCATTAAGACTCTTTTCTGGTGCCGTTGCCGGGGAGTGAAGCGCCTTTGGTAGGTGGAATTTGGTAAGGAAAAAAATTATATAGTGTGCTGAAATATACTGTCACTTGTTACTATGGAAAGTAATCCTCTAAGGGGCTTGTTCGGGGTATCTTCACCCCGACCAGTAGAGCAAAGAGTTGCTCCTCAACCTACTGAACCTACTGAAAATGTTTACTTTGAAATTCCTTCGGGTATGATAGATAAACTGCTAGGTAATCCTTTTACAGGAGATGGAACATTACATCCCGATTTGCATCTAATCTATGTGGATGAAGTTTGTGGGTTATTTAAGCTTGCAGGTATGCCCGAGGATGTTATCAAGAAGAAGGTATTCCCTTTATCTTTGAAGGGAGATGCATTGACATGGTTTAGGCTATGTGATGATATGGGATCATGGAACTACAACCGATTGAAATTGGAATTTCATCAGAAGTTTTATCCTATGCATCTTGTTCATCGTGATCGTAATTATATATATAATTTGTGGCCTCACGACGGAGAAAGCATCGCTCAAGCTTGGGGGAGGCTTAAGTCAATGTTATATTCATGCCCCAATCATGAGCTCTCAAGAGAAATGATTATTCGAAATTTTTATGCTCGGCTTTCTCTCAATAATCGCTCCATGCTCGATACTTCTTGTACTGGCTCTTTTATGATGAAGACTGTTGAATTCAAATGGGATTTATTGGAAAGAATTAAACACAACTCTGAAGATTGGGATCTCGATGAAGGTAAGGAGTCATGTATAACACCTAAGTTTGATTGTGTTAAATCTTTTATGGATACCGATGTTTTCCGTGAATTTAGCACTAAATATGGACTTGACTCTGAGATAGTAGCTTCTTTCTGTGAATCCTTTGCTACCCATGTTGATCTCCCAAAGGAGAAGTGGTTTAAATATAATCCTCCCATTGAAGTAAAAGTAGTTGCACCTATTAAAGTTGAAGAAAAGACTATCACTTATAATGATCCTGTCATTCCTACTGCTTATATTGGGAAACCAGCTTTCCCTGTTAGAATAAAGGATCATGCTAAAGCTTCAACTGTGGTCAATAGAAGTAACATTAAGACACCCAAACCCCCTGAGCAAATTAAAGTTCAACCTAGTGTTTCTAGGGTTAAAGATCTCTTGGCTGATAATATTGATGGGCATGTTATTTACTTCTGTGAGGAAACTGCTAGAATTGCCAGAGCTGATACTAAAAATGAACATAGACCTATTGTAGGCATGCCTGTTATTTCTGTTAAAATAGGATATCATTTGTTGTCATGGCTTATGTGATATGGGTGCTAGTGCAAGTGCAATACCTCATTCCTTATACAAAGAAATTATGCATGATATTGCACCTGCTGAGATAGAAGAAATTGATGTTACAACTAAGCTTGCTAATAGAGACACTATTTCACCAATTGGGATTGTTAGAGATGTTGAAGTCTTGTGTGGTAAAGTTAAATGTCCTGCTGATTTTCTTGTTCTTGGTTCCCCACAAGATAACTTTTGTCCCATTATATTTGGTAGACCCTTCTTGAATACCGTTAATGCTAGGACAAACTGCGGAAAGGATGTTGTTACTATTGGTTTGGGGGATATGTCTCATGAGTTTAACTTTGCTAATTTCGTAGACAACCCCGTGACGAGGAATTGCCTAGTAAAGATGAAATTATTGGTCTTGCTTCTATTGTCGTGCCTCCTAATGATTCGATAGAACAATATTTGCTCGACCATGAAAATGATATGTTTATTAATGAAAGAAGGGAAATAGATGAGGTATTCTTTAAACAGGGACCTATTTTGAAACACAACTTGCCTGTTGAAATCCTAGGGGATCCTCCTCCACCCAAGGGCGATCTCGTGTTCGAGCTTAAACCATTACCTGATACTCTTAAATATGCTTATCTTGATGAAAAGAAGATATATCATGTTATAATTAGTGCTAACTTTTCAGATCATGAAGAAAAGAAATTATTGAAAACTCTGAAGAAGCACCGTGCTGCTATTGGATATACTCTTGATGATCTTAAGGGCATTAGTCCCACTCTATGCCAGCACAAAATAAAATTGGAGAAAGACGCTAAACCAGATGTTGAGCACCAATGACGGTTAAATCCTAAGATGAAAGAAGTGGTAAGGAAAGAAATACTAAAGCTTCTGGAGGCAGCTATAATTTATCCAGTTGCTGATAGTCAGTGGGTAAGTCCTATCCATTGTGTCCCTAAGAAGGGATGTATTAGTGTTGTTCCTAATGATAAAGATGAATTGATCCCACAAAGAATTGTTACAGGTTATAGAATGGTAATTTATTTCCGCAAATTAAATAAAGCTACTAAAAAGGATCATTACCCTTTACCTTTTATTGATCAAATTCTAGAAAGATTATCCAAACATACACATTTTTGCTTTCTAGATGGTTATTCCGGTTTCTCTCAAATACCTGTGTCAAAAGAGGATCAAGAAAATACCACTTTTACTTGTCCTTTCAGTACCTTTGCTTATAGACGTATGCATTTTGGTTTATGTAATGCACCTACTACCTTTCAAAGATGCATGATGGCTATATTCTCTGATTTTTGTGAAAAGATTGTTAAGGTTTTCATGGATGATTTCTCCGTATATGGAACTTCTTTTGATGATTGCTTGAGCAACCTTGATCGAGTTTTGCAGAGATGTGAATAAACTAACCTTGTCTTGAATTGGGAGAAGTGCCACTTTATGGTTAATGAAGGTATTGTCTTGGGGCATAAAATTTCTGAAAGAGGTATTGAAGTTGATAAAGCTAAAGTTGATACTAT
The DNA here is from genome assembly GCA_021605145.1 of Aegilops bicornis. Taxonomy (NCBI): domain Eukaryota; kingdom Viridiplantae; phylum Streptophyta; class Magnoliopsida; order Poales; family Poaceae; genus Aegilops; species Aegilops bicornis. Next base: position 321,073,916 of record CM038674.1, on the reverse strand, counting down.
TGAAAAGATGTCATGTCCCAAGGACATTAAAGGTATAAGTTTCCTTGGTCATGCTGGTTTTTATACGAGGTTCATTAAGGACTTCTCCAAAATTTCTAGGCCCCTGACTAATCTCTTACAAAAAGATATTCCTTTTGTCTTTGATGATGATTGTGTAGAAGCATTTGAAACACTTAAGAAAGCATTGATTTCTGCACCTATTGTTCAGCCACCTGATTGGATTTATCCTTTGAAATTATGTGTGATGCTAGTGATTATGTTGTAGGTGTTGTTCTAGGGCAAAGAGTTGATAAGAAATTAAATGTTATTCAATATGCTAGTAAAACTATGTACAATGCCCAGAGAAATTATGCTACTACTGAAAAAGAATTTTAGCAGTTGTATTTGCTTGTGATAAGTTTAGACCTTATATTGTTGATTCTAAAGTAACCGTTCACACTGATCATGTTGCTATTAAATATCTTATGGAAAAGAAAGATGCTAAGCCTAGACTTATTAGATGGGTTCTCTTGCTACAAGAATTTGACTTGCATATTATTGATAGAAAGGGAGCTGAGAACACCGTTGTAGACAACTTGTCTAGGTTAGAGAATGTTCTTGATGACCCACTACCTATTGATGATAGCTTTCCTGCTGAAAAATTAGCTGTCATAAATGCCTCTCGCACTGCTCCATGGTATGCTGATTATGCTAATTACATTGTTGCTAAATTTATACCACCTAGTTTCACATACCGGCAAAATAAAAAGTTTTTCTATGATTTAAGACATTACTTCTGGGATGACCCACACCTTTATAAAGAAGGAGTAGATGGTGTTATTAGACGGTGTATACCTGAGCATGAACAGGAACAGATCCTACGCAAGTGTCACTCCGAGGCTTATGGAGGACACCACGCTGGAGATAGAACTGCACATAAGGTATTGCAATCCGGTTTTTATTGGCCTACTCTCTTCAAATATGCTCGTAAGTTTGTCTTATCTTGTGACGAATGTCAAAGAATTTGTAATATTAGTAGACGTCAAGAAATGGCTATGAATTATTCACTTGTTATTGAACCATTTGATGTTTGGGGCTTTGATTATATGGGACCGTTTCCTTCCTCTAATGGGTATACACATATTTTAGTTGTTGTTGATTACATTAGTAAGTGGGTAGAAGCTATTCCAACTAGTAGTGCGGATCATAAAACCTCTATTAATATGCTTAAAGAAGTTATTTTTCCGAGGTTTGGAGTCCCTAGATATTTAATGACTGATGGCGGTTCACATTTTATTCTTGGTGTTTTTCGTAAAATGCTTGCTAAGTATAACGTTAATCATCGAATTGCATCTCCTTATCACCCGCAGTCTAGTGGTCAAGTAGAATTGAGTAATAGAGAGCTTAAATTAATTTTGCAAAAGATTGTTAATAGATCTAGAAAGAATTGGTCCAAGAAACTTGATGATGCATTATGGGCCTATCACTACAAAAAAAATACACTTCCGTGATGATACGTGTTTGTCACAGTAGGTCACGTTTTTTGTCATGCATGTACATCCATGACAAATTTATGACAGAATCAAGATAGTCATACCCGTGCTGTCGTAGAAGTCTTGCATGACATTACCAAAATTATCATCACGGGAGTGTCCACTTCCATGACGATAAATCCCGCCACGTAAGTGCTCCGTCAAGGATGACCGACACGTGGCATCCACCGAGCGAACGCCGTTAAGCTATCGGGTCGGATTTTGGATCCGATAACCTGCTAATGTACCACGACCAATGCCGATTTTCCACATTTGGTCGACGGATCCACGCGCGTCGACTCGCGTTAACATAGGTGTCACTCATCCAACGGTCGAGATGGGCCTATGATATGTTGACACGTGACCGCCCAACAGAGGCCCAAGAAAGTTTAAATGGGCCGCCCAACCAAGGCCCATAAGATTTAGGAGACCATAATGTGCGGCCAACTAAAGGCCCACAAAATTTAGCGGACCACAATGAGCCGGCCCGACTAAAGGCCCACAAGATTTTGCAGACCATAATGGGCGGCCCACCTAAAGGCCCACAAGATTTTATGGACCATAATGGGCGGCCCAGCTAAAGGCCCGTAAGATTCGCAGACCATAATGGGCCGGCCCAGCTAAAGGCCCAACATTCTCTGTCAAATCGGCCCGTCAATGGCCTGTCCTAAACTTGCCATCAACGCGGCCCATGGTCACTTCTGGCCCGTTAACAGTCCGCTAAGTAACTGGGCTGAATCATGGCCCGGTGTATTTCCGGCCTGTTAAAGGTCCGGCTTCATTTGGGCCCATTTAAAGGCCATCAAAACTTTCATCCTGTTAGAGGCCCACTATAGATTTGGGCCACTTTCTTCCTGTTGTCATTTTCGGCCTGTTAACGCCGGACGTCATATGTGGCCCAACGTCATATCGGGCCCATTGATGGCCCATATAAAAATGACGATAATCTAGCTCGACTGAAGTTCCGGCCTGTTAAAGGCCCGTGTATTAGGTCGGCGCATTTACGGCCCGTCCGAATTTCGGCCTGTCAAAGATCCGTGTCGTAAATGGGCCACCATTTCTGCATGCTAAGTCTAGTAGGTTATTTGGCACAATCAGGGCCCAATCTCACTTTCGGTCTATTAAAGGCCCATGTTTTTTATGGGCTCGAGATATTTACACCTGTGAACGGCCTATTTTTACCGAGGGCCCAAATTATGTTTAGTCTGTTAAAGGCCCACTATGGGCACAAAGTGCTACCGTAAAAATATGAAAGCTTATGCTGATTTAGGCCCAGATATTTTTAGTGGGCTACATGTCAATTTCGGCCCGTAATCGTTTTTAGCCCAATTGGAATGGGCCCGACGAATGTTGGCATGTTGGGCTCCTACAAAGCTTTCGGCCGAATACATTACGAAGATAAACCTACACTATACAAAAATAGCGTCGTAATTACTGTAGCCTGGGGCAGCATCATAAATGTTGTATCACAACAAAGTAAATTCCAACCATACAACAAAAGGCATGTTGGCATAAAGTTTACAGTCCTTCCAGATAAAAGCACCATCAGATGCATAGAAGCACAGATCATTTGACCTGAGTGCTAATGTTTCAAGCTGTAGAATCTGATGGAGCAAAGACGATCTCCACCTTTTTCCGCCATTGCTCTTGAACAACGAAGTGAATGTCGATAGTCCGGTTTCAAAACCATTCATATCTTGATGACATTTCTCAACCACTATTCTTGTTTCCGAAACAACGTCCATTAGGGATTGGACTTGTGTCTGGAGCACAGATATATCACTCTGTCTAGCAGGAAGATTTTGTTCAGTAGGAGATTTGGGCAAGGTTACCTTGATAACCAACCCAGAATTACGCAGGAAGGTGCTTTTTGCACTGTTAGTGGAGAGATACTGACGCACTGCAGTAAGAGGTGACATTGTGCCTGTAGTAGCCTCGTCACCTTCAGGTGGTTGTGGTTGTTCAATCATTTGTTCCATAGCTTCCTGAAAGTTTGAACTTGTAGATTAGTGTACCAGATAAGTTACTAATGAGACAAAAACAAACAAAGTAGGTTAAATGTTTATACATAACTTATTTTGGTGAACTACTATAATACATTAGGATGTATTATAGTGCCAACTACGTAATAAAATCACTTTCGAAACATATGTCATGTAGCATGCCTACTGTATTGTCTATTTCCTCACATTCGTTGACATCTAAGGATAAAGAGACATGGTTTAAAGTAGGATGAACATAGTATGACATCATTCATATCATGGGCAAACAGATATAAAACAAACAGCTTATTTTATCATTGTGTGCGCACGTGAACATAACAACTAGATTACAGATCAAGACCAAAAGAATATCCTTCATCTCTTTTAAACCATGTAAGGTGAAATGATACGTTAAGACAACTGTGTATAAAAGTGAACAGAGTGACTGACATTGGGTGCAAACCAAGTAGTTAAATGAACACATCACAGTACCAATCAGTTCAAGGCAGGAGGAGTAAGGACTTACAATAGCGGCTTGAACTGGTGTGCTCATGTCCTTCATCTTGCTGGTGTGGCAATCCTTGAAGATTTACCTTGCATTCGGTTCGGAGTTCTTTTGGTCCGCACGGCTTTCCTCTGTATTTGGAACAATTCAATATAGATACGATAATATGGCACAAAAAAGAAGGACTTAGCAGCTATTTACAAAAGCCTCGCAGTCTGAATTATAGCTACGAGATCATGTTGTCTGTTGGAATTTCTCTTTAGAACGGTTGGTTTTGTTCTTCAAACAGTTAGCCTAGAAGAAGATACACTTGTAAAGCACATACATAAATACAAGTTCAATATGTGGTCTGATCAAATACATATAGCCTACGATACTTTGGATCGGACCGGTGTTTAACGAGGGTTGTCCGGTCTTCATCTCGTAATATATTCCACTTTGGAGATGTTTGGGCGATTTCATTGTTAGCCTTGCCTTCAAAGTGAGATTTTCTAAGGTGGTACCGATCTTGTCACAGAAGACCTGAAAAACATGAGTGCATGCTTGTTTAGTTGCATCATCTTCGGATCCAACTTGAACCTCATCATTGAAAAAGAATGTGAGTCTTATTAGGAGGAAGCTAGAAAGTATGGAATGAGCAAGACAATATTACTAATTGCGATGAATAACATTACTTACGGATAAATGGTCAAGGGAGGTGTTAAACTGGGTATTGTCTTTCTCATTCCTGTACTGGATCCACGTTGGGAGGATATGTGCATGATACCTAACGGCAACAGCTGCCTCTGATACTAACTTGGCTGACTCTGTAGCATCACGTGGCCTTTTTAAACCTGCCTCAAAATGGATCTCCATTCTTCCTCCTTTAGATTTTGTTAATCTGTCAAGCATTATCCACGATGTCTGCTTCCTCTTGCGTCGTGGTGCTAGTTCAACAACGAATATGGAAAGTGTTAGTGTACATCAAACTGCGTGAGAGTACATATAAAGGAGCATGCAATCGCAACTTGATCGGTCGGTACCGTCTTGGTGTTGATGCTCATGAGGTTCATCTGATCTTGCCAAGTCTGTTGTGTCGCCAGTGCTTTGGAAGTAGTGTTAGGTGTGAAGGCAGCTTAGAACCGCCAGTTCGGAGCAAACGCACGAGTAACTGGTTGAGATCTTTGGTACAGTTGAAGCGGATCTGCAGCTGGTGGAGCAGGTGATCTTGTGTTTGTAGATTTAGCGGTGGACTTGGACCTTCTCTTGCACTATAAGTACCAGCAGAATCTCGACGGTAGAACCTTTTCCGTTTCACCCGATTTAGTAACAACACTCCCTACTATATTATTTTCCTTGCTCTTTTTGACGTTGCCATGTCAAAATTTGTACCCACAACACAAAAGAATAAAATCACTCTTAAGAACTCATTGATGGATGATACAGACAAGCTATACTTTGATGTAAGACAACCGTATGAGGATGGAATATGTAAGAAAAATAGGACGGCATGACATATTCACAGCTACGATGTGCAAACTAAGCAGAAGGATTTTCAAGAAAATAGAAGTAATGCAAGCTAGACACCATATGAAAGATGTAACCAATATTCCTCTGCCAAGTTAAAAGTGTCTTGTCATAAGTGGCAATTCGAAAAATTAGAAGCAGTACAACATAGAAATCAATGCAAGATGCAACCACTATCAAACTGCCATGTTAAAAGCGTCCAATCATGAGTGGTGATGCGGGATACACAACAAAGATACATTGATGTAAGAACATGGTATGATAGATAGATGAAGTGTATTCTAGACACGAGAAAGCCATGTCATATGCACATGTATAACGTATAAACTCAAAGAGGTGCAATTTAATCAAAATAGAAGAAATACAGGCTAGACAACATATGCAACATGAAACAAATTATCACCTTTGTCAACTTAGAGCAAGCACTGCGATGGTGGAGTCTGAGATGAACTCATCATGTAGACTTGGGACTTCAACTTCATTAGTAGTAGCAGGGGAAAATCTAGAGAGTCTCTGTAAAGGCGTCGGTGCGGAGGACTACCAACATCCCTAACTTACTCTTTTCCTTCCTATTTTCTGATATTGCCTTATGAAGTCAAAACCACAAGAAGATGAATAAAATTAGCTCTGCATAACTGGTTGATGCATGATACAGACGAACACTACTTTGATGTAACGCAAGCGCAGGATAGGAGGATGGAACATATACAGAAAAGACAGCGTTTCATATTCACACGTACGATATGAGGATGGAATATGTATGAAAAAACAGTAAGCGGAAGGCATTTCAACAAAATTAGAAGAAATGAAAGCTAGGCACCATATGAACATGCAACCAATATCACTCTATCAGGTAAAAAGTGTCTCGTCATAAGTGCCATTTCAAGAAATTAGAAGCGGTACAAGCTAGAAGACAATGCAAGATGCAACCTACATCACAGTCCCAAGTTAAATGTGTCTTATGGGTAAGTGATCGTTGCGGTATAAGTTGTAAGCTGCAGATGCAATTCAACATAATCGAAGCAATATAAACTAGACATCATACGGAAAACGCAACCATGTATAACAGTTCCAAGTAAGAGCAAGCACCGTGATGGTGGAGTAGGGAGATGTGCTCATCATGTACACGTATGTTCTAGAAACAGGAACACGTGTCATATTCACGGTGCATTATGTGTAAAGTAAGCAGATGCAATTCAAGTTAGAAGCAATACAAGCTAGACATCATACGCAACATGCAACCACATATAATAGTGTCAAGTTAGAGCAAGCACTGTGATGGTGGAGTAGGGGAGATGTGCTCATCATCTATCTGACTACATTGATTTGTCCAGCCTTGTGTTGTCTTGCGAATCTTGTTGGGAGGATGGCGGAGTAGAATCTGTAGAGACCCCCTGTTTGAGTTGCTCCAAAGGACCACCATCATCCACTACTGGACTAATTTCCTTCAGCTGTAATGATTTTGCATTGTGAAGTCAAAGCGATAAGAAAAAGGAATAAAATTCGCTCTTCAGAACTCATTCATGCATGATCTTGATTGAACACTACTCGGATGAAAGGCAAACACATGATGCATGGAATATGTATGAAAAACAGGATGGTGTGACATATTCACACCTATGATGTGGCAACTAAGCAGAAGGCATTTCAACAAATTAGAAGCACTGCAAGCTAGACACCATATGAAAGATGCAACCAATATCACTCTGCCAAGTTCAAACTGTATGGTGTTTCAACAAATTAGAAGCAGTACATGCTAGAAATCATATGCAAGACACAACCAATATCACAGTGGCGACTTAAAGGTGCCTTATCATAAGTGACTGATGCGGGAAATGCAAGAATAGTAGTCTGATGTAGAAATAGGAACACATGTCATATTCACACGCATTATGTGTAAAGTAAGCAGATGCAATTCAACAAAGTTATAAGCAATACAAGCTAGACATCATACGCAACATGCAACCACATATAATAGTGTCAAGTTAGAGCAAGCACCTGTGATGGTGGAGTAGGGGAGATGTGTTCATCATCTACATAGCTATGTTGACTGTCTAGCCTTGCGTTGTCTTGCGAATCTTGTTGGGAGGATGGCGGAGTAGAATCTGTAGAGAACCTCCGTTTCAGTTGCTTGGAAGAACCACCATCATCCAATGCCTTGCTAATTTCCTTCAGCTTTATTGATTTTGCATTGTGAGGTCATACCGACAAGAAAAAGGAATATCATTCGCTCTTCAGAACTCATTCATGCATGATCTTGTGAACACTACTACGATGAAAGGCAAAGTCATGATACGAGGATGGAATATGTACGAAAAAATGGACGGCTTGACATATTCACACCTATGATGTGGTAACTAAGCGAAGGCACTTCAACAAATTAGAAACACCGCAAGACACCATATGGAAGGTGCAATCAATATCACTCTGCCAAGTTAAAACTGTCTTGTCATAGGTATGCGTTCATCCAACTAGAAGCAATACATGCTAGAAATCATATTCAAGACGCAAACCAATATCACATCGCTAACTTAAAGGTGTCCCATCATAAGTGACTGATGCAGGATACACAAGAAGAGTAATTTCATGTAAGAACATGGTGTGATAGATGATATAGTATGTACCAAAAAGCAGGAAAGCATATCATATTCACATGTATCATGTGTAAGCTAAGCAGATGCAGTTTCCACTAATTAGGAGCAATACGAGCTAGACACCATATGCAACATGCAACCAGATATCACACTGCCAAGTTAGAGCAAGCACCTTGGATGGTGGAGTAGGGTAGCGGAGACTTGGACCTTGTAATGCACTATCAGGACAAGCAGAATCGGTACATATGCTCCGTTTACGTTGCTGCAGAGGACCACCATCATCGCCTTCCTTACTCTTTTCCTTCCTCTTTCTTGATTTTGCCTTGTCAAGTCAAACCCACAAGAAAAAGGAATAAAATTTGCTCTTCAGAACTCATTGATGCATGATACTGACGAACACTACTTTCATGTAAGGCAGCCACATGATAGGAGGATGGAATATGTATGAAAAACAGGATGGCGTGACATATTGACATGTATGATGTATAAAATTTAAACTAAGCACAAGGTGCTTGAACTTGTTAGAATCGATGCAAGCTAGAAACCATATGAAAGATGAAACCAATATCACTCTGCCAAATTAAAAGGGTGCCCTAACAAATGTATTTGACCAAATCAGAAGCAATACATGGCAACAGGCTAGAAATAATATGCAATATGCAACGAATAAAGGTGACTCATCGTAAGTGATTGATGCAGGATACATAAGAGAGGTATTTTCATGTAAGAACAAGGTTAACACATAGATGTAGTGTGTACCAAAAATAGGAAGGCATGTCATATTCACAGGTATAGTATGTAAACCAAGCAGATGCAATTTACCCTAATTAGAAGCATTACAAGCTAGACACCGTATGCAACATGCAACCACATATCACACTGCGAAGTTAGAGCAAGCACCTGTGATGGTGGTGTAGGGGAAGTGCGGTCTTCAGGTACAAAGCTATGTTCAATGTCTTCATTTAGGCTTGTTGTTTCTTGAGAACCATGTTGAGAGGATGAAATTGCATTCTTTATAAGAGTATTGCGTCTCATATCAACCCACGCGCTTGACTGTCTCATCATAAGAGATACACGCAGGATACACAAGAACAGTAGTTTTATGTAAGAACATGGTGTGATAGGCAGATGTAGTATGTACCAAAAACAGGAAGGCGTGTCATATTCACATGTATAATGTGTAAGCTAAGGACATGCAATTTAAAAAATTAGGAGCATTGATGAGGGATACACAAGAAAATTAGTTTGATGTAAGAACATGGTTAATAGAAAGACGTAGTATGTACCAAAAACAAGAAGGCATGTCATATTCACAAGTATAATGTGTTAACTAAGCAGATGCAACTTACCCTAATTAGAAGCATTACAAGGTAGACACCATATGCAACATGCAACCACATATCACACTGCCAAGTAAGAGCAAGCACATGCGATGGTGGTGTGGGGGAATTGCGGTGATCAACTAGAGAGCTACGTTGACTATCTTCATTTAGCCTTGCTGTTTCTTGAGAATCATGTGGGGAGGATGACACTGCACTCTTTAAACGAGTAGTAGGGCCCTCACAAGAACCCACCCGGTGACTGTCTCATCATAAGTGATTGACGAGGGATACAAAAGAGCATTAGTTTGATGTACGAACATGGTTAATAGACATATGTAGTATGTATCAAAAACAGGAAGGCATTTCATTATCAAAGGTATAATGTGTAAAGTAAGCAGATGCAATTTAACCAAATTGGAAGCAATACAAGCTAGACACCATATGCAACATGCAACCACATTTGACACCGCGAAGTTAAAGCAAGCACCTGGGATGGTTGTGTGTGGCAATTGAGATCATCAACTGCAGAGCTACGTTTACTGTCTCTTACTGCTGACACTAAACCCATTAGAGCGCTGAAACGCTTAGTGCTTGTCTTCTAATTACACTGGAGCAACTTCTGTCTTTTCTTTTCTGCATTCATCAACACCGCGTCAGAGTCTGAAATACCCATGCATAAAAAAACAATAGTGTGAGTATGGTTGAAGTGTGTGCACAATTAGTACAGAGTAAAGGTAGCGAGATAGCAGGTCGGTGAGAAATAAATGACGGAGACATATGATAGCTCTACAACATGCATGGCACACTAAATTACTATCGGATTCTATGAAAATAACAATGATCGAAAGCAAATAGGTCACCCATTTTTTCTGCACCGTCCGATGTACAAAGAACGGGCAGATCGCCTTCATCTACCTCCGGCCAGTCGGTGTTAACGATCTTCCTCGAAGGCCGGCGACCACCGCCCAGATTCTCCCCGCTGCGCCTCCCTCGACCTCACCCCCCCGCCGTGCTTGGCACCCCCCCCCCCCGGCCATCCATTCAAGCCCTGCCGACCTCCATATCGGGCGCAAGCAGCTCCTGCGCCCCACACCCATATGATAGACACCGATGCGCCGCTTCCCTGGGGAACAGGCGGACTAGGTGCTCCACGCGCCTAAGCGGGTGCTACTTATTTTAATTGCGGTTTGACTGACCCTGAATTGAAATCCAGGCGGGCTACTGACCTCTAGCAAAGGTGAAATAGTAAAAGGGAGGAAACCTTGTGCATTTAGTATCACGAAGAAGATGCAGTAAGAAGCGCTCAACTAGTTTCTTTCGTGGGATGAATACGGTGTGAGCGGAAACGTAAGATTTGCACGAATTAGGGAAGAGGGGTACCTCTTTCTGCTGGCAGTGCTGTGTCCTCCTTCTGTTTTTCCGACGATCTTCTTGTTGTTCGCCGGAAACCAGAAGTTGTGGAGGACGGTGCAGCCTTGGACGAACCCATGGCCAAGTTGTTGAGTGTGGTGCGGTGGCCGTGCAGCCGGTGGCGGGAAGCAGATCTGAGGCGGCGAACGACGCGTCATAAGCGGGAACAGCTCAGTCGGTGGACGGTTGCGACAGTGGAGCCGCAGCAGTGAGGCGCAGGACGGCGTGGTCGGAGTGGTTCTGGTACGGCGCACGTCGGCATCGGCATCGTGGAGGCAGCTCTGCCTCGGCTTCAGCTGCTAAGTCCTTGAGGGAGTTGCGGTTGAAGTTGTGTTGGGCGACGACGTCGGGGTACCGGCTCCGGCATGATGGAGGAGGGCGGCGGTGGATTGGCCACTATGGGGTGGAGGACGGACCGACGGAGGAGGCTGGGGTTTCACGGCTGGTGGGAGGGTGTTTTCGTGCCCACGGAGTATGAATGGGGAAACGGAGGGAGGCGTGGAACTAAGGGGGAACAATGTTCGGTGTGAGACGCGCTTGTTTGAAATTTGGGGAAAGTTACAAACTTTGCCCCCATCTAAAATTTCGGACATATTATGGGTTGGGGTAGGACAGTCATGTCAGGTGTCCCAAACGTGGGCGGGATAGATTTCGGCCGAGCGCATGGGTGTTTAGGCGCCCACGGCGTATGAATGCTTCTCGGAGGCGGTTGAGACTGGCGTCTTGGTGAAGTTACAAACCTACCCCGGTTTAGACTTTGGACATCGGGCCGATAGGCTACAAGGGCCAGAGTCAGGACAGTAATTTCTTACCACCAAAACATTAGTCTCGTGCGGTTTCAGGTGACCAGAGGCCTATTTGGCGCTTTGTTCAATATTTGGGAGCAGAAGCACTAACGTTTTCGGTTCTCTTGAATTGAACTTTCAGGATTTGTCAAACTTCACAAATCTTTACTCCTGAAAATCCTAAAGCTACGATTATTTTGGAATGGAGGTACATTTGAATATACATTGTACACGCAGTATATATTAAAAATATGCAACTTACCTCAGTTCATGCATGGTTCCATATATAATCTCCTTGGTTGCAAAAAAAAGTTAGATATGTGTATGAATATATATAGCATGTTCAAACTCACAACAAAGATTGATGCCCCCTTTTACATCTGATTTACAAATGCCATTATCTCGGGTTCAAATAGATGAATGCACTTCCTATGAATTCAAATCTTCGAAACCCCCTTATATTGAATTTGACATGTATTCTATTTAAGTAGCTAGCAATTTGGAATGTATCCATGCAAGTGACAAATGTATAAAGTGCTTCACACTAACAACATGGAGTGCACTAATTAATGTTTATATATGAATTGCAAAAGCATCCATTGCTCTGTATTTCAAACCGCTCTCACTCTATGGATCGATAATATGAAATAAACACATGCACATGCTAGAATTCAATAGAGTATGGGTGTCTGATAGACTGATTTTCGTCCATACGCAATTTGCAAAATTAATGATCTCATCCAAAAAATGCCATTTATATTTTAATTTAATGCGTAGAACCGCCTTTTACACGTAGATGCACTATGCCTCACCCCGTTCTCACAGACGCGTTATATATCTCTCTATCTAACGCATAAGTGCACACACTTTATATGCATCGGCATTTCTCTTTCACACATGCTCACAATCTCTCTCAGGGTGTCGGGGTGTCTCACGCACATGCTCTCTCTGTTTCTCTCTCTCTCTCTCGACTACTACTATGTACCACTCTTTTTAATAATCTCAGTTTGGAAACACTATTTCTCTCACATGCATATATACACATGCACGGTTTCTACTAGCCCTCTATACGCACATATATGTGCCTACGTGTCTCCCGCACGCACATTATCTTTAGGCCTCTCTCGCACACATTGCCCCCTCCCCCCGACACACCTCTCTCTTAGTAGTTGTTAGATATGATTTCATCATATCGTCATTCGGTAGGATATCCCTGGTTGTTAGGCTGGATGGTAATACGAGGCAAAGTTTTACCCTAGTTCGGATCGGACCCTTGTAGTTGAAGAAAGAGCCTACTGCATCTGTATATTAGTGATAGGGGTGTGTACAAAGTACACGTGAATATCAGGCATTGTGCTTGTGTATACTATCGACGAACTAGCCCCCAAGCTTGTATAACATACTAAGGGCCTAGGGTTACAAATCATATATAGTCGGCTTATCACCAGTGGGGATAGAGTCCTCCGCGACTCTGGTAGCTTCTGTTATCGCTTGAATCCTCCACATGGGTCTTCGTATAACACGTCTCGGTCCAACCTATATGTGGCGCAGGATGGAATCGACCCATGAGTCTTGATGTTGACCCACCACAACTAGAAATGATGTGCCCACCACACCACACACGCAATGGGCCACTAAGAAAATAAGCATATACAATAGTACAACGGTATATAGCTCACGATACGTGTCCATATTTTGTTGATGACACTGACGGACTTTGCATTTGATGTGTGCTCCGTATTTTGTTGGCGACACTTACGGTCATTGTATTTGAAGTGAAAGCACGATATGGTCACTGGACTTCAGAATAAGCTCATCACGGTCACCACATACATTTTGTCGTGCTAACCAACATGTGGTTGGATGGTTAGAGGACAGTGGTTTCTCGAGCCCACCAAGGTTAAAGTCCCGGTGCTCGCATTTATCTTGTGTAATTTCAGCATTTTCCGGCGATGTACGTTCAGTGGGAGGAGACGTTCCACTCGACTACGAGGCACCTATGGTGACATCGTAAAATCTCAAGATCATATATGCTGGCCCACTCTCTCGAAGGTGCTCATAGGCGTAGGGTTCGCGTGTGTGCGCTTATAGCGGTGATTGCTTGCACGTATATATGAGCCCTTGCGTGCATGCCGTGTTAAACAAATACATGTCATGATTATACGGTCACTGGCTCACCCGTACAACTCCGTATTATGTTGATGACACAACCAATTGACCAGTCAAACGTTCCACACGGCGCAACTAGTGTTGCACCATTGGGGCGCATAACAGTGGGGCCCACCTATCAGCCCGTATATGAAAGAAAGAAATGGTAGTTTGAGTCTGTACTGTGTTAATAAAATAGGAGTACATTTTAGGGTGATCATACGGTCACTGGCTCACCATACAGCTCTGTAATTTGTTGATAACACGATCAATTGACCAGTCAAACAGTCCACATTCAGCAGCGCACATTACCATAGGGCCCACCCGTCAGCGCGTATATGAAGGATAGAAATGGTAATAAATTAGTGGTCGGTGGGTATTCGAAGTCGTGAGACCTCTGGTTGGCGATCACCGCGGTTGGGGCGTTCATTGGGCGGTGGGGTGGGGATCCCCAGAGAAAAAGCTCGGCGCGGGGGGGGGGGGGCTAGAGGGATGGCCGGTGCGGTGGCGGACCGGCGGCGGACCGGCGGTGGGGAGTGGTTTCAGGGAGGGCAGGCCGACCGCGGGCGGCGGGGGCTGGCGGTTCGGCCGGTGGTGGCTGGCAGCTCAGGGGGGGTGGAGCTTGATGATAAACTGGAGGCCCTTGATTTTGTATCCAACGGCTGGAAAATCTAATGACCAGAGATGAAAAAGTCAGCGACTGACGTGTAGCCTCACCCCGCACGTACACATGCACGCACGCAAGACACGCATGCATGTAGGCATGCAACACTGACACGTACACACGCACGCATGCTGGCGTGCAACACTGACACGTACACATGCACTCACGAACACACGCACGCATACACACCATGCATGCAACATCAAACGTACTTTGCACGCACGCAACACTCGTGACGCCTGCATGCACACAGCACACGACGTAAGACACACGCTCAACCTATACGTGCATGCACCCTTTGTTAAGGACATGGATTGTTACGGGTATTAATCAATCTTATCTGTGATAAGCAGAACATTGATGTTTTCAACGGTCTTTATGAATCACAACGTATCGAATGGGCTATCTGAAGGAAATATGCCCTAGAGGCAATAATAAAGTTATTATTTATTTCCTTACATCATGATAAATGTTTATTATTCATGCTAGAATTGTATTAACCGGAAACATAATACATGTGTGAATATATAGACAAACAGAGTGTCACTAGTATGCCTCTACTTGACTAGCTCGTTAATCGAATATGGTTATGTTTCCTAACCATAGACATGAGTTGTCATTTGATTAACGGGATCACATCATTAGTTGAATGATCTGATTGACTTGACCCATTCCGTTAGCCTAGCACTTGATCGTTTAGTATTTTGCTATTGCTTTCTTCATGACTTATACATGTTCGTGTAACTATGAGATTATGCAACTCCGTTTACCGGAGGAACACTTTGGTGCTACCAAACGTCACAACATAATTGGGTGATTATAAAGGAGTACTACAGGTGTCTCCAAAGGTACATGTTGGGTTGGCGTATTTCGAGATTAGGTTTTGTCACTCCGATTGTCGGAGAGGTGTCTCTGGGCCCTCTCGGTAATGCACATCACTATAAGCCTTGCAAGCAATGTAGCTAATGAGTTAGTTACGGAATGATGCATTACGGAACGAGTAAAGAGACTTGCGGTGACGAGATTGAACTAGGTATTGGATACCGACGATCGAATCTCGGCAAGTAACATACCGATGACAAAGGGAACAAAGTATGTTGTTATGCGGTCCGACCGATAAAGATCTTCGTAGAATATGTAGGAGCCAATATGGGCATCCAGGTCCCGCTTATTGGTTATTGACCGGAGACGTGTCTCGGTCATGTCTACATTGTTCTCGAACCGTAGGGTCCGCACGCTAAGGTTTCGGGCGATGGCTTATATTATGAGTTTATGAGTTTTGATTTACCGAAGGAGTTCGGAGTCCCGGATGAGATCAGGGACATGACGAGGAGTCTCGAAATGGTCGAGACGTAAAGATCGATATATTGGACGACTATATTCGGACATCGGAAAGGTTCCGAGTGATTCGGGTATTTTTCGGAGTACCGGAGAGTTACGGGAATACGTATTGGGCCTTTTTGGGCCATACAGGAAAGAAGGAAAAGGGCCTCAAGGGTGGCTGCACCCCTCCCTTGGTCTGGTCCGAATTGGACTAGGGAAGGGGCGCCCCTTCCTTCCTTCTCCTTTTCCCTTCCCTTTCCTTCTCTCCTACTCCTACTACATGGAAGGTTTCCTAGTTGATCGGGAAGGGAATCCTACTCCCGGTGGGAGTAGGACTCCCCTAAGGGCGCCATAGAGAGGCCGGCCTCCCTCCTCCACTCCTTTATATCTGAGGGGCAGGGGCACCCCATGGACACACAAGTTGATCCTTGAGATCGTTCCTTAGCCGTGTGCGGTACCCCCCTCCACCATATTCCACCTCGGTCAAAACGTAGCAGTGCTTAGGCGAAGCCCAGCGTTGGTAGAACATCAAGATCGTCACCACGCCCGTCGTCTTGTGGAACTCTCTCTCCCCGGAGCTTTGCTGGATCGGAGCCCGAGGAGCGTCACCGAGTTGTACGTGTGCCAAGAACTCGGAGGTGCCGGAGTAACGGTGCTTGGATCGGTTGGATCGCGAGGAGAACGTATGACTACTTCCTCTACGTTGTGATTGCTTCCGCTTTGGTCTACGAGGGTACGTAGACAACACTCTCCCCTCTCGTTGCTATGCATCACCATGATCTTGCGTGTGCGTAGGAAAATTTTTGAAATTACTATGTTCCCCAACAGTGGCATCCGAGCCTGGTTTTATGCGTTGATGTCATATGCACGAGTAGAACACAAGTGAGTTGTGGGCGATACAAGTCATACTGCCTACCAGCATGTCATACTTTGGTTCAGCGGTATTGTGAGATGAAGCGGCCCGGACCGACATTACGCCAGACGCTTACGCGAGACTGGTTTCACCGTTCTGCAGCACTCGTGCTTAAAGGTGGCTGGCGGGTGTCTGTCTCTCTCACTTTAGTTGAACCGAGTGTGGCTACGCCCGGTCCTTGAGAAGGTTAAACGGAGTCTATTTGACGAAGTATCGTTGTGGTCTTGATGCGTAGGTGAGATTGGTTCTTGCTTAAGCCCGTAGCAGCCACGTAAAATTTGCAACAACAAAGTAGAGGACGTCTAACTTGTTTTTGCAGGGCATGTTGTGATGTGATATGGTCAAGACGTGATGCTATATTTTATTGTATGAGATGATCATGTTTTGTAACCGGAGTTATCGGCAACTGGCTGGAGCCATATGGTTGTCGCTTTATTGTATGAAATGCAAACGCCTGTAATTGCTTTACTTTATCACTAAGCGGTAGCGATAGTCGTAGAAGCAATAGATGGCGTAACGACAACGATGCTACGATGGAGATCAAGGTGTCGCTACCGGTGACGATGGTGATCACGACGGTGCTTCGGAGATGGAGATCACAAGCACAAGATGATGATGGCCATATCATATCACTTATATTGATTGCATGTGATGTTTATCCTTTATGCATCTTATTTTGCTTTGATTGATGGTAGCATTTTAAGATGATCTCTCACTAAAATTATCAAGTAGTGTTCTCCCTGAGTATGCATCGTTGCCAAAGTTCGTCGTGCCGAGACACCACGTGATGATCGGGTGTGATAAGCTCTACGTCCATCTACAACGGGTGCAAGCCAGTTTTGCACACGCAGAATACTCAGGTTATACTTGACGAGCCTAGCATATGCAGATATGGCCTCGGAACACGGAGACCGAAAGGTCGAAAGCGTGAATCATATAGTAGATATGATCAACATAAGATGTTCACCATTGAAAACTACTCCATCTCACGTGATGATCGGTGATGGTTTAGTTGATTTGGATCACGTGATCACTTAGATGACTAGAGAGATGTCTGTCTAAGTGGGAGTTCTTAAGTAATATGATTAATTGAACTTAAATTTATCATGAACTTAGTACCTGATAGTATTTTGCAAATTATGTTGTAGATCAATAGCTCGCGTTGTTGCTTCCCTATGTTTTTATATGTGTTCCTAGAGAAAATTGTATTGAAAAATGTTAGTAGCAATGATGCGGATTGGATCCGTGATCCGAGGTTTATCCTCATTGCTGCACGTAAGAATTATGTCCTTAATGCACCGCTAGGTGACGGACCTATTGCAGGAGCAAATGTAGGCGTTATGAACGTTTGGCTAGCTCAATATGATGACTACTTGATAGTTTAGTGCACCATACTTAACAGCTTAGAATCGGGACTTCAAAGACGTTTTGAACGTCATGGACCATATGAGATGTTCCAGGAATTGAAGTTAATATTTCAAGCAAATACCGAGTTGAGAGATATGAAATCTCCAACAAGTTCTATAGCTAAAAGATGGAAGAGAATCGCTCAACTAGTGAGCATGTTCTCAGATTGTCCGGGTACTTCAATCGCTTGAATCAAGTGGGAGTTAATCTTCCGGATAAGATAGTGATTGACAGAATTCTCTAGTCACCAACACTAAGTTACTAGAACTTCGTGATGAACTATAGTATGCAAGGGATGACGAAAACAATTCCCGAGCTCTTCGTGATGTTGAAATCGACGAAGGTAGAAATCAAGAAAGAGCATCAAGTGTTGATGATTGACAAGACCACTAGTCTCAAGGAAAAGGGCAAAGGGAAGAAGGGGAACTTCAAGAAGAACGGCAAGCAAGTTGTCGCTCGAGTGAAGAAGCCCAAGTCTGGACCTAAGCCTAAGACTAAGTGCTTTTGCTGCAATGGAACTGGTCACTAGAAGCGGAACTACCCCAAGTATTTGGCGGATAAGAAGGATGGCAAAGTGAACAAAGGTATATTTGAGATCCCGATGATTGAGGTGTATTTTACTAGTGTTCGTAGCAACCCCTCGGTATTTGATCTTGGTTCGGTTGCTAAGAGTAGTAACTTGAAATGGGAGTTGCAGAATGAACAGAAACTAGTTGAAGGGGAAGTGAAGATGAGTGTTGGAAGTAGTTCCAAGATTGATATGATCATCATCGCACACTCCCTATACTTTCGGATTAGTGTGGAACCTAAATAAGTGTTATTTGGTGTTGAGCATAAGTATGATTTGATCATGTTTATTGCAATACGGTTATTCATTTAAGTAAGAGAATAAATTGTTGTTCTGTTTACATGAATAAAACCTTATATGGTTACACACCCAATGAAAATGATTCATTGGATCTCGATCATAGTAATACACATATTCATAATATTGAAACCAAAAGATGCAAAGTTAATAATGATAGTGCAACTTATTTGTGGTAATCGCCGTTTAGGTCATATTGGTGTAAAGCGCATGAAGAAAACTCCATCTTGATGGACTTTTGGAATCACTTGATTATGAATCATTTGATGCTTATGAACTGTGCCGTTTGGGCAAGATGACTAAAACTCCGTTCTCGGAACAATGGAACAAACTCTTGACTTATTGGAAATAATACATACCGATGTATGCGATCCAATGAGTGTTGATGCTCGTGGCAAGTATCGTTATTTTCGACCTTCACAAGATGATTTGAGCAGATATGGGTATATCTACTTGATGAAACATAAGTCCGAAATAGTTGAAAGGTTCAAAGAATTTCAGAGTGAAGTGGAAAAATCATCGTAACAAGAAAATAAAGTTTACTGCGATCTGATCATGGAGAGGAATATTTGAGTTACGAGTTTGGTCTTCAATTAAAACAATGTGGAATAGTTTCACAGCTCACGCCACCGGAACACCACAACGTTATGGTGTGTCCGAACGTCAGAACCGCACTTTATTGGATATAGTGCGATCTATGATGTCTCTTACTGATTTACCAATATAGTTTTGGGGTTATGCATTAGAGACAGCTGCATTCACATTAAAAGGGCACCATCTAAATCCATTGAGACGACAACTGTAACATCCCAAAATTCTAAATTTTGGAATGTTATAAACAAATAGATAGATTTGATTGATTGTTTGATTGATTGACTGAAAGTGAGTGAATTCGAAACTTTTGAAAGTTAAATGAGAGGGAATAAAAGGACTTTCCCAAACTTTCATTTTGCTTTTATGAACTTCGGGAATTCAAAATTCTTTTCATCACAAAACCCTGGAGAGAAGATGACATGACTTCTTCCATTTATTTAAATGACAAGGGGTGTTGAAAATATTTGAAGTTCATTTAGAAAATATTTCCAATTCTGAAACTTTATGCAACTCAATGATTTTCACGAGCGAAGATAAAATGACTTCTTCAAAACATATGAAATATGAGTTGGGAGTTTCAAAGAAATAAATTCAAAGTTCTTTGAATTTATTTTCAATTTGGAGTTATTTTGAGTTTTATTCAAATGATTTTTTTTCTCCAAAATAAAATACATGGAAAATAGGGTAACATGATTCCCTACAACAGAAAATTGGAGAGGAATAAATTTGAATTCATTTTGGTATTTTTAAAATGATTTTATTGGATTTCATTAGTGCTGAAGCACTCTTTGTTTTATTTGGATTTGTGTGTATTTTATTTGAAGCTAAAATAATGTTCACGTTGTAGAAAATGTTTTTCTGAAAATTTTGATATATTATATGCCTATATATTATTTTTATTTATTTTGCTTTTTCTTATTTTGTTTTACGGAAAAAATGTTAAAAAAATATCGCCCGGCCCTCCCCTAGGCCAAGGCACTGGCCCGGCCCAGCCAACCGAGCCCGGCCAGCGCCTCCCTCCTCCTCGCCTCGCCC
Organism: Aegilops bicornis; assembly: GCA_021605145.1. Taxonomy (NCBI): domain Eukaryota; kingdom Viridiplantae; phylum Streptophyta; class Magnoliopsida; order Poales; family Poaceae; genus Aegilops; species Aegilops bicornis. Next base: position 321,053,352 of record CM038674.1, on the reverse strand, counting down.
TTGGCGGGAGGCTCCCGCCGCCGGACGCCTCCCGGAGTCCGCCTCCGACCCGCGCCCCGGCTACCCCCTCCCCCAAGCCACCCGACGCCCCCCCCCCCTCTTTAAAACCCGGCCGCCCCCCCCCCCCTCTCTCACCGCCGTCGCCGCCCTCACCCGCGTCCCTCCGAGCCGCCCGCCTACTTATCGCCGCGCCGTCGCCGGGAGCACCCGCCGCCCTCGTCGCCCCTCCCGGAGCCCCTCGCCGACCTCGCCGCCCCTCGCCGTCGCCTGAGCCAGCGAGCCCATGGCGAGCCACCGGAGGTAGCCGCCCCGCGCCGCCCGATCCGGTTTTCCCCAAATAAACCGACCCGGTTTTATTAAAAAAAAAAGATGTTCGGTTTTTTTTCAAAAAAAAAACCTAGATTGGTTTTATTTTTTTCGGTTTTCTTAATTAACGAACGTTCACCGAACCGTTCGTTTCAATGAACGCGTTCGTTGGATTAGTTCTGTTAACGAACGTCCGTTATTTAATCCGTTCGTCGTTTTCTTTTAAATCGGATTTAACCCGTTATTTTTCAGATTCGATTTCTGATCCGATTTTCAAATCCGTTTTATTTCTTGCTCGTTTATCGGAATCAGGTGATTCAAGCGCCTGGAGTTTCGTAACGAAACCGCCGTTCCGACTAACCTACTTTCACAGAGTTTTGCTACTGTGAAATTTTGACATAATTTCCGATTTGCTAAACCGAGTCGTTCTCTCCCGAGTTCCGACTTTCGATGCTTTATTTGATTCGATTCTTTTTGCAACCAGGTTCTTAAGTTGAACTATCTGGTTAGATCTTTTATTCGAGATTTCCTGTGCATTAGATGAGTACTTATTGTATGCTTGTTGTTTGTCTGCGTTAGATCACCCTTGAGTGCGCCGCTTGTTACTTGAATCTCTAGGACTCGCGGATCATCGACAAGGCAAGTAACACTTTGATCATACTTTTCTACTACCCAGTTTTATGCATTAGATCAAACCCCAAACACTTGCATGATTAGGATCTAATCAAATTGTGGGATGGGAAGTAGATTGAGGTAGTACCTATTACACGATTACTTATGAAACCTTGGGAGTTACTTCTCACGTTTGCTTGATTATGCCATGCTATGCTAGTAGACGTGGATTGGGTGAGTGAATATCCATGACAGATGTGAGATTGTTAATTAATGGTTTATCTAAGGTGGCAACTTAAACACACATCCGGGTGGATTGAGGCACCTGGTTTCTATCGAGATTTTACTGTATTTCTTGGACCGCCACCCGTGCTCTAAGGGATCATGAGATTTTTCAAACTAGAAACTTCCGTGTGCAGCCACAAGCCAATTATGGGCTCTGGCGTAGTTGACTAAGTTGTGCGAACTCTTACGGGTAGGCTAGCTGATGTAGGGGATGTAGGTTGGTACGGTCTACCCACATGTAAGGTGCTAAGCGCTTACGAAAGACTATGTCTCGGTCATCCGTTTCTCAAACACCATGTAGTGCGAGAACCAAGCGAGGCGATCGAGTCTTGTGGGGAAAAGTGCAAACCTCAGAGAGTGTAAAAACTAATCATGATTAGCCGTGTCCCCGGTTATGGACGTTTTGAGTATCTAGTACTTGAATATCATGTGAATCTCAACATGTTACTTCTAATAATAAAGTTATTTGGTTTTTAATGAGTACTTTTAATTGGGATTGAGGATGCTGTCAACCATTCTCAATGTTCAACAACCACCATGATAGTTAAATAAATGTATTCCTTTGAAGTAGGGAAAAATTGGCTTTTACATAAAAGCTGTAACCATAGAGCTTTCCACCAGCCATATATGCATGTAGTATAGCCTATTCTTTCATTACTCTCTATGTGTTACATTGCGGCATATTCCATGTCTTGACCCGTTTTCGGGCTGCAACTTTTCATGTTGCAGACTTTTAGAACGACAGTAGGTGATACGTTAGGGTTACGATTTCCTATACTCAACTTTGCGTTGGCGTTGATGGGTATCCACAACCTTGTTGCGTCCGCTATGTTTTGGATTGAGGTAATAGTTTTTACGCTACTATATACATGTGATTTACCTCTGTTATAAATCCTTCGAGTACTGTGTGTGTCAGCATACCGATCCAGGGATGACACAAAAGCACAGAGACTTGATCCATTCGGGTCGGGTCGCTACAACAACATATGAACTGTGGTTTAGCAAGAAACCCAAGTTGATGTTTCTTAAAGTTTGGGGCTGCGATGCTTATGTGAAAAAGTTTCATCCTGATAAGCTCGAACCCAAATCGGAGAAGTGCGTCTTCATAGAATACCCAAAGGAAATAGTTGGGTACACCTTCTATCACAGATCCGAAAGGCAAGACATTCGTTAAGAATGGATCCTTTCTAGAGAAGGAGTTTCTCTCGAAAGAAGTGAGTGGGAGGAAAGTAGAACTTGATGAGGTAATTGTACCTTCTCCCTTATTGGAAAGTAGTTTATCACGTAAATCAGTTCTGTGACTACTACACCAATTAGTGAGGAAGCTAATGATGATGATCATGTAACTTCAGATCAAGTTACTACCGAACCTCGTAGGTCAACCAGTGAGATCCGCACTTGAGTGGTACGGTAATCCCATTACGGAGGTCAAGTTACTTGACCATGACGAACCTCTGAACTATGAGGAAGCGATGATGAGCCCAGATTCCGCAAAATGGTTTGAGGCCATAAAATCTGAGATATGATCCATGTATGAGAACAAAGTATGGACTTTGATGGATTTGCCCGATGATCGGCAAACCATAGAAAATAAATGGATCTTCAAGAGGAAGACGGACGCTGATAGTAGTGTTACTGTCTAAAAAGCTATAATTTTCGCAAAAGGTTTTCGACAAGTTCAAGATGTTGACTACGATGAGAGTTTCTCACTCGTATCTATGCTTAAGTCTGTCCGAATCATGTTAGCAATTGCCGCATTTTATGAAATCTGGCAAATGGATAAACAAAACTGCATTCCTTAATGGATTTATTAAACAAGAGTTGTATATGATGCAACCAGAAGGTTTTGTCAATCCTAAAGGTGCTAACAAAATATGCAAGCTCGATGATCCATCTATGGACTGGTGCAAGCATCTCGAGTTGGAATACATGCTTTGATAAGTTGATCATAGCATATAGTTTTATCTGCACTTGCGGTGAAGCTTTGTAATTACTAGAAAGTGAGTGAGAGCACTACGACATTTCTGATAAGTATATGTGAATGACATATTGTAGATCGGAAATAATGTAGAATTATTCTGCAAAGCATAAAGGAGTGTTTGAAAGGAGTTTTTCAAAGAAAGACCTCGGTGAAGCTGCTTACATATTGAGCATCAAGATCTATAGAGATAGATCAAGACGCTTGATAAGTTTTTTTTCAATGAGTACATACCTTGACAAGATTTTGAAGTAGTTCAAAATGGAGCAGTCAAAGAAAGAGTTCTTGCACTGTGTTACAAGGTGTGAAATTGAGTAAGACTCAAAACCCGACCACGGCAGAAGATAGAAAGAGAATGAAAGTCATTCCCTATGCCTTGGCCATAGGTTCTATAAAGTATGCCATGCTGTGTACCAGATCTATTGTATACCCTACACTAAGTTAGGCAAGGGAGTACAATAGTGATCTAGGAGTAGATCACTGGACAGTGGTCAAAATTATCCTTAGTGGAATAAGGATATGTTTCTCGATTATGGAAGTGACAAAAGGTTCGTCGTAAAGGGTTACGTCGATGCAAGTTTTGACACCGATCTGGATGACTCTAAGTCTCGATCTAGATACATATTGAAAGTGGGAGCAATTAGCTAGAGTAGCTCCGTGCAGAGCATTGTAGACATAGAAAATTGCAAAATACATATGGATCTGAATGTGGAAGACCCGTTGACTAAGATTCTCTCACAAGCAAAACATGATCACACCTTAGTACTCTTTGGGTGTTAATCACATAGCGATGTGAACTAGATTACTGAATCTAGTAAACCCTTTGGGTGTTGGTCACATGGCGATGTGAACTATGGGTGTTAATCACATGATGATGTGAACTATCGATGTTAATCACATGGTGATGTGATCCAGATTATTGACTCTAGTGCAAGTGGGAGACTGAAGGAAATATGCCCTAGAGGCAATAATAAAGTTATTATTTATTTCCTTACATCATGATAAATGTTTATTATTCATGCTAGAATTGTATTAACCGGAAACATAATACATGTGTGAATATATAGACAAACAGAGTGTCACTAGTATGCCTCTACTTGACTAGCTCGTTAATCGAATATGGTTATGTTTCCTAACCATAGACATGAGTTGTCATTTGATTAACGGGATCACATCATTAGTTGAATGATCTGATTGACTTGACCCATTCCATTAGCCTAGCACTTGATCGTTTAGTATGTTGCTATTGCTTTCTTCATGACTTATACATGTTCCTGTAACTATGAGATTATGCAACTCCCGTTTACCGGAGGAACACTTTGGGTGCTACCAAACGTCACAACGTAACTGGGTGATTATAAAGGAGTACTACAGGTGTCTCCAAAGGTACATGTTGGGTTGGCGTATTTCGAGATTAGGTTTTGTCACTCCGATTGTCGGAGAGGTATCTCTGGGCCCTCTCGGTAATGCACATCACTATAAGCCTTGCAAGCAATGTAGCTAATGAGTTGGTTACGGAATGATGCATTACGGAACGAGTAAAGAGACTTGCGGTGACGAGATTGAACTAGGTATTGGATACCGACGATCGAATCTCGGGCAAGTAACATACCGATGACAAAGGGAACAAAGTATGTTGTTATGCGGTCGACCGATAAAGATCTTCGTAGAATATGTAGGAGCCAATATGGGCATCCAGGTCCCGCTATTGGTTATTGACCGGAGACGTGTCTCGGTCATGTCTACATTGTTCTCGAACCGTAGGGTCCGCACGCAGCAAGGTTTCGATAGCGGTTATATTATGAGTTTATGAGTTTTGATTTACCGAAGGAGTTCGGAGTCCCGGATGAGATCAGGGACATGACGAGGAGTCTCGAAATGGTCGAGACGTAAAGATCGATATATTGGACGACTATATTCGGACATCGGAAAGGCTTCGAGTGATTCGGTATTTTTGGAGTACCGGAGAGTTACGGGAATACGTATTGGGCCTTTTGGGCCATACGGGAAAGAAGGAAAAGGGCCTCAAGGGTGGCCGCACCTTCCCTTGGTCTGGTCCGAATTGGACTAGGAAGAGGCGCCTTCCTTCCTTCTCCTTTTCCTTCCCTTTCCTTCTCTCCTACTCCTACTACATGGAAGGTTTCCTAGTTGGACTAGGAAGGGAATCCTACTCCCGGTGGGAGTAGGACTCCCCTAGGGCGCCATAGAGAGGGCCGCCCTCCCTCCTCCACTCCTTTATATCACGGGGCAGGGGCACCCCATGGACACACAAGTTGATCCTTGAGATCGTTCCTTAGCCGTGTGCGGTACCCCTCCACCATATTCCACCTCGGTCAAATCGTAGCGATTGCTTAGGCGAAGCCCTGCGTTGGTAGAACATCAAGATCGTCACCACGCCGTCGGCCGACGAACTCTCTCTCCCGGAGCTTTGCTGGATCGGAGCCGAGGAGCGTCACCGAGCTGTACGTGTGCCAAGAACTTCGGAGGTGCCGGAGTAACGGTGCTTGGATCGGTTGGATCGCGAGGAGAACGTCGACTACTTCCTCTACGTTGTGATTGCTTCCGCTTCGGTCTACGAGGGTACGTAGACAACACTCTCCCCTCTCGTTGCTATGCATCACCATGATCTTGCGTGTGCGTAGGAAATTTTTTGAAATTACTACGTTCCCCAGCACTATCAACATAGTAGGCTTATCTACATGAAAAAGATGATGTCACACTCAATGAACAATCATCGGTTTATGAAATGCCCGCTTCTGACCGTCCTGGCCCACCAAAGGTTCCTCTGCTGTGCGCTCCCTTCGTTGGGTCACTAACATGCAGGCCATGCACCCAAAGAGCCCACACGTCAGTGGAAGAACGGCGCGGTGTCCTAGGTCAGAGTCGAGGGCGCCACTCATGCACGCCCGGCTGAACACGCCTGCGTGCGCATTCAAACGCCTCCATGAAACCCGCCGTGTGGAAGCCGAGAAACCCACTGGACACACATCCGTTCATGACCGGGCCGGTGTTAAACGCAACGCCGGCCGAGCTCCTCCCGTCCGCCGTCTATTTAATCTCCTATTTAAACGAGGCCAAACGCCGGCCAAGAATCGCACACCTCCGCCGCTCCCCTATCTCCTCCACTATTTTGTCCACTCTTACAATGGCTTACGAAGAGTAGTTATTCCGCATCCAAGCCGGTTGGGTAGCCCGCTGGATACGAGCTATGCAGCTCGCTGATCCACCTTCCTTCCCTCGCTCGACAGAGCCAGTTGCCGCCCCAAGCCGGCGCGCGGTTCAGCAACTCGCCGCTCCAGGCCAGCTCGACGAGGAGCGGCGCACGGGCGTTGTTGCTGCCGTCCACGCCGCCGCCTCGTACCGCGTCTCCCGTTTCTGTGGCCGAGACTCCCATGCCGGCGGCCGCGCCATGCAAGCAGCGATAGAAGCCGGGTGCGCGGAGAGCGACGAGTCGGTGGCTAGCGCCTCCGTGTCCGCCGCCATCATCGAGGAGAAGTAGAACACGGGAGGCCGCCGCCGCTTGGGTCCCATGAAGGCCACCGTGGAGGCGACGCCGGCGTACACAGTAGGTGTCTTGCCGGATCCTTTTGTTGTGAGGTCCTTCGTCGACCCCGCATGGGCTCCACGAAAGAGGGGAATGTTAGGATGAACTCGAGCCGGTGCCGGCCATGGCGAAGTAGTGGCTGGTGATGAACTCGAACCGGTGTCGGCCACCATCATCTTACGGAACCAGCCAATGATATCAGTTGGGCAATGGGGAAGCGAGCCATCCTTTGCGCTGAAGCATATACCTCCGGGGCTCCCGACAGTCCGGTGATCGTGCTGCCGGACATGAGGAACACAAATCGATCGGCGGGCGACCATTTAGGCCAGGTATTATATACATGTGCTGTCCAGAACTAGCACCGCGTAGTTCATTTGAATCTAATGAAATCCGTCATGTTTGTATGAAAATCTGGTATTTTATATGATTTCCGTCGTTGTTTATACGAAATATCAGTTTGTCTACGTGTTTGCGTGAATTTCGTCCGGTTGGTTGAGTTGCTGTCATAATGTGTGCGGCTACGGTTGGATGGCGTAATTTGCGGGTCGCCGATCTGCGGGCGGCTCGGTAGCGTTGTGGGACAAAAAAACACAGCTCGTGCGAGCTCGTCTCCAACGTGCGCGCTGGAGGATGCATGACAGCATGAGCACCCGAGCCATTCCTCGTTCATTGGTGGCAAAGGCACCGGTGGACAAAAGGGTCGCCAATATTTTGGCTACCCCGGGCAAGATCCAAACAGCCCCTCCCAACAGATTCAAATCCCTCGTTCGCCGTGGAATTTTGCCATGTGTTGTTTTCATGGACTAGCAAGATGCCCGTGCATTGCACTGAACATCAAGATGCATTTTTTACAAATTCCCGCACGCATGCAAGGGATAATTAATGTCCTCCTTTGCTAGTACCACGAGGCAAACACCATTAATATTGCATCGATTAGTGTTAGTGGCCTTGTATATCTGCAAATTGTAATTTTGATAGTGGCCTTGTATATAAAAATGGAGGGAGAAAGATGAGAGATAAGGTGAGGAGGAGTGGGGCGTGGTGGTGACTGGTGGTTGGACTGGGCGAAGGCATGGGGATGGACGGCGCATTATGTCTAGGTTTGTATCTCTCTCACACACACCCACGTAGGTGGGGGACATGCACGAAGAGAAGAGGTGCAAGCACGGTGCACGTACTCCTGTCTCTTTCCCAACCACACCCACGCGGGTACACGGTGGAGCTCATTTCTGTACGAAAAAGGCAGCCCACGTGGTAATTTGGCACGTGTACTGGTTGTCCACTTGGTGGAGGAAGGATCGTCTACCACGGGTGAACAAACAAATTGCGACTTGACGCGTTATCTTAAATTTAAAAAAGAGGCAAACCATGTGGGGCCTACCTTAGAGGCAAGGCTCTATACACTGGAGTACTTTTGATGTGTCCCGTCAACTTGCGAGCGAGGAGAAGCTTGCTTAGTACCGTCTCCCCATGCACGGGCGCGGTGGCTCGTGGGATGAGGTGAAGCTTGCTTACGAGTAGTAGTAGTACTACTACTACCATCAGACACCTTTACGCCTCGCCTCCTGCACGCCTTGGGTGGCTCGCAAAGACGAGGAGAAAATTTTACTACTCCCTTCGTTTACTCCTCGTCCCTACTACGTATACTTTGGTTAGTACTCCCTCCATTTACTTATATAAGGCGACTATAAAAAAATACATTTTGCATCTATACAAGGCCACAAAATAGTAATCGAGACAAAATTTACTACTCCCTCCTTTCCAGTTTATGGCTCAATTTCAAAATCTCTCCAACCAAGGTAGACGATGAGTGGTCGAATAAATTTTGTAGTATGCACAAGTAATTAGTACGCTCGTTTTTCTCAAGAAGTTATGTTTACTGAGGCATTAATTAGAACGAATGCATGAATGACCACTAAATTTCCATGAACTTGTACATGCATCGGTAAGTACAATAGTGCGCTTTACTACATGGTATTTTTGCATATGTGGAGGAAAGAGAGGCAAGGAAAAAGTGGAGAAGTGGGCTCTCATGCAAGAGTCAGCCTCTACTACATGGTGGAGCACTGGGAGAGGCACCTGTATGGAGGTGGTCAGGAATCGGGAGACTCACGGGTCGTAGCACATGATTAAAATGATAATGGCAAGTCAAATCACAGTGGCCTAACACATCCAGTGATAACTTCATTTGTCAAATCACACAGCCCTACGTTTGCAGCAGCCTACTCCCTCGTCTTCTCGCGTCTCTGTCGAACCGACTAGGCGGAACTGCCCCGCCGCCTACCGCGCAGGAAAAGCCCCGCCCTCGACTTTTAGATACAACTACATCCGCTTAAGAATCCAATGATATACTTTTTGTGGCATACTCATATTTAGTTAGTCAAATGGATGACCTAGAACTACGTGCAGGCCCTATAAACCAAGACGCCTAAAAATAAAAAAACAAAGACGGAGAGGGTAGTTCAGTAGGTATCTTTTTAGATCAATATAATTGGGATTCACCAAGGAGCAAAACCAAGTGGTAGGCTGCTCCTGTTGAGTTGGCGTAGCAACTCAAGCAGGGTCGGTCCGCACACGAAATGGCGACACACTTAACAGGACCCCTTTGGCCGACATGTGGCTCATCCACCGTCTTGTTCCACGTTCGATGCACCAAATTACAGTTCAGAGCAGCGGTTGGAATTGGAGGCACCCCGGTCGTGGCCTTGATAGTAGAAAATGAGCGATGAGGGTCAAATCACAAAGCCCCACCTTTCCGCATTAGATTTCGGAGTGTTGGACGCACGAAACAACCATCATTTCACTCTAGGGCGCAAGAGCATAAAGAAAAGAGAAAACAATGATGCGTGCGGCAGCTACCTAGGGCACCCTAGGGTAGGGGTCTCCACTACAGATCCTTTTTTTAAGCGCCTCCACTACAAATTGGCTTCTCCCTCGTCCTCTTGAAGAACACCGATGATGAGTGCGGAGGTAGGGTTTGTAGGAGTTCTACGGCGTGCGGGGCCACGTCGTAGTAAACGGGTTCGAGTCAACGCCTTAAATATGTGTGGGCCGCTTGATTTTATGGGAACGAGGCAGCATTTTGGGTTCGGGGACCCGGTGGAGAATGAATGCGTACAAAAATTGTGGACGAGGGTTCGAGCGAAAGGCAATGATGCATGGGCCCTGCATTTTGATATACCGGGGCCACGTGAAATTTGCTACTCTACTCAAAACTAGTAAGGTACACATGTATTGAGCATGAGATTTGAAACCAAATTATGAATAAATACACACTATAGCATGTAAAGCTTTGAGTCATATATGCATAATGTAGATGTTCTTTTAGTTCTTATAGTTCAACTCATTCAAAATCAATTAGTTTTATAAAAATGGTAAGATTCATGGGGTTGTGCATTGTAAATCATAAAGTAAAAAACAAATAATGGCAATTCATTTAGAAAAAATAATCAATTATGATCTGAGAAGACTCTAGAACAAAGGAGAAGTGCTTGTGTTTTGAGGTTTGTGCATTATGCTTAAGTTCAACCATGGAGTCTTCTAAATTGTACATGTGGCAGATCTGGTGGAATGTTGATGATATCCAACGGCCAGTAGTGCTCAGATTTTCTTATCTCTGCACTGTCGGGTTAGCTTCATCCAGCGACCATCTTTCAAAGTTATTGGCCACTATATAGTTCTTGTGCCATAGTTGCATGTTTTGGAAAAAACACTACTAGTGGGTTGTACTATCTATTTAGGAATAGAAGATGTATACATGGAAGTTGTAGGGAAAGACATGACATGGAGCATCTCAATTCCTATGAGTAGGGATTGGAAAAGAGATGTCATTTGGTTCACATCATAGGAACTTTTCTATTGAATCTAGAGATGACATGTATCTCAATTCCTATGAGGAGGGATTAGAAAAGAGATGTAATTTGGTTCATATCATAGTAACTTTTCTATTGAATATACGCTAATGTTTATTTTCCTTTGAAATTAAGGGAGTATAGGAATCCATTCATATGAACCAAGTGGCTCTAAAGCTATAGAAATGATATCATGTTTATTTCCTTTGAAATGTGGAGTATATGAATCTATTCCTATGAACCAATTGGCTCTAAAGGAAAAAATCCTATAAAAATCATATCATACAGAGTTCCTATGATATTCCTCGACACTAAAGGATGCTTGAAATTGTTGCGGGTGATAGGATGGTCTTTCTTTGTAGACTCCTCACCCATCGTTATAGTTACCTCTCGAAGATGAATGAAATGATATATACAGGGTATTCTACATGTGCAATTTGGTACACGAAAACTCGATAAAAGTTTGCGAGGTTCGAATTTTCAATAAAGCTATATGCACTTGCATTTGAACGGAGGGAGCATCTGGCAGTTGCTAACACTCACGTGGTAGATTTGTGTGTAGGAGGAGTGGCTGTTACGTTAAATGACATGGCAAAACTGACATTCTTGGATGCCGATCTAACGGTTCTTCTGGCGTTAAATCGTCGGGAAAAGGCTTGTGGCGAACGTTTGTCGGATAATGATTTACGGACACATGCATTGCATTGATCGTGCCCCCTCTCTCTCACGCACACGCACCCTCATGAGTCACGACTCTCCCGAGTCCTCTCGCAGACTCGCACGTCGCACCCACCATCTATCTGCAGGTAGACGTCACGCACATATGTGCTCTTCACACCCTACCCTAAGAACTTCTAAAAGACAAAAGACGGCGCGCACATTTTATTTTAGCTCACACGTCACACACTTATACTATTACTCTTGCGGCGAACGTTCTTTGGGCATAGTATATTGTACTCTCACGAAGAGAAGCGGTGCATGCACGCACTAGTTCTCTCACACCCACTTTCATGGTACACGTAGGAGCGCATTTTTTTGAAGCTGGTTCAATAAAATCACTCCACTATATATAAAAGCAGGAGCCTTAGTGCCTGCTTTACTAGGGTTCCTCTCGTTCACTCTCTCATGCTCTCCAGATCTAAGCAAGACATAGGTGGCCACACTCTCTCTCAGCTCACGGCTGGTCAAAAATCCGGCCGGACAACCTCGACCGGGGCAGGGGTGTAGGTGCATCATTCACGCTGTAAATCGGCGGCGAGGAGGAGACCAACGGCTGCCAGCAGCGTTCGATCGGCGGCCGTGCCGTTCTCTCAGAAGGCGCCCGGCTCGGGAGGGGCCTCCGACCCCTTCTTCCTCCCTGCGGTATTGTGGCCAAGATGCGGCCTCCCGACGCCGTTTTTGCCACATGCCGACGACCCTTAGGTATATATTCCTTCGAAACCTGCCTTGCTCCACTGCCCCAGCTGCCTATGTGTGGACACTTTTCTACTTCCGTCCGTTGTTCCAAAGCCACCTAGACTTCTACTATTATTAGAAGTAAAGCTAGTTCATACAGTCGACTCAAAGCGTTGGTTCAAACAGGGAAGAAAGTGGGAAAGCTGTAGCATGAATCTAGGACTTGGTTCTAAGAGGAAACGGGGAAAGTAGTAATATCTCATCCTTTGTTTAAATAACGGTATTTCATATTTGCGCAAACAGGGATGTCTGTCTCCGTGCGTTTCTATCCGCGCAATCAAAAGCACACACCTCAGTTTTACTACAACTACGCAAAATGAAATGGCTATCCCTCGTTGCTGTCGTCTAACCTCCCGTCTTCAAGGTATCCCTACATTGGTAGTAGTAACTAAGGTAGAATGACCAACGCAATCTAAAAGAAGATGATTCGTACGTTTTACTTCCTGATTGCAGTGCAGGGACGAGCGAAAACAACTGCATCCTAGTCCGGAATGCACTTTCTACCAGTTCATCCATGGACCGAGGACTAGGCTACGCAGTACGGGCGGTTTTTTGACGGTCTTGCGGACAAGAGGCATTGTGGTCTCCTTATTTCTGCAAATAGCCGTGCTTAAATTTAGTGGAATGCACAAGCATTTCAGCTGGTCAAGAACTGCATGGTTTAGTTCAGCATTCCGGTGAGACCACAATTATAACTGGTTATTACGGAATGAGAGAACCTAACCCTAGATGGTGGCAACAAGAAAAACCAGTGAACTCCGGAAATTTAAGCACTGTCGGGAGGCATTTTGCTCGGAGAAGCCTTTTGCTTGTTTTTTCCTGATTTGTAAACCTTCTCACAACTTTGTCTTTTCTTTGTGAACTAGTATATGTTTGTTATGTTCTATGAATCCTCGAGATGTATAAAATTGCTTAACTTATGCTTTTCAAGTTTTTTATGAAGACGAGTTTAATGTGAGTGTTCTACATGAGTATTTGGACTAGCGTGTGAACGTTTGGAATTTATTACATTGCGGCCTCAATTAACTACATGAACCACTGTAACAAGATACATAGTTGCTTATATGTCAGACAGCAGATTGTTGATTGTTAGCTGGTCGATCGCCTAGTGTTGAAGCGAGCTGAGCCAATGTGCCGTGTTTTGCACAACTGCTTACAAGTGGGGTAGCACCAACAGTGTTTACAAGTACTTATGTATACGCCGTCGCATGGTTCTCGAACGAGTGCTCTATTTCATCAAAACACACACTGCTCGTATGATAAACCGTGACAACTTATGTCTTACCATGCCATATTCATGAAAAAACTAGTGAGGACGCATCTGTTTCGGCAACAATTACGATGGTTCTCACATGATTCACGAGCACACAAAAGTAGCGGCAGTTCCCATTGACGGATTCAAGCAGTACTAGCCCGGAGGGGTCGATAATGAGCAAGGTTAGGATAATTAGACACAATCCAAACTACTATTAAACACTAGCTGGGGCAACTATTTCATGCATCGATCTAATTTGGGTTGGACACAAGACGAACCTTGCCATGAACATCATCGAGGACGTCCCATAGCAGCTCAATCCTGTGAACCTTCATGAAGACAACCTTGTGGCCTTGCCACTGATAAACTTGTTTGTGGAGGCATGCCACGTCATCTTCTGCGTAAGCTTGACAAGAACGATATGCCTCACAAGCGAAGGAGTAGCTTTGAACTTCTTGTGCTTGATGCACACTGGACAACACGCTCGACAACGGTGAAATTTGGAATACAACTCTTCATTGGTATAACCGCAAATGGCTTCCAGGATCCAACAGCCTAAGAACTATGTTTTCCCAGTGCGTATATTCAGGTCGTCCGCCTCGTAACGAGTGACATGTACAACCACACAATCCTTATGCGCATCGAGGGCTCTAATTGAAGCGAAACAAATTCTGAATTACTTTTCAAAGATAAGAAACACAAGTTATTTAAACCACTATGTATAGCATGGCATCGAAGCTAATAAAATTTTGCATTATTAATCACCACATACTTCCTTTTCTAAAAAAATCACCACATACTTAGATGAAAATCCACAATCGAGATCGGCAAAGAAGGAAATCACCTTGGGCAACTCGGGGGGGGGACACATCCTCGAAGGGGAAAACTGCTCTGCGGTGCTAATGGGGATGTAACCTCAAACGGGGCGTTAACCATCTCAGTAGTGGCCGTGAGCGTATCTGGGGTCAGCTCGGTGGTTGCCTCCAACTTCTTGGAGCTCTCTGTCTCGTGGGGATCAGCCTCCCACGTCTGCTCCAATATCGGCAGATCTTTGAATGGTTCTCCTTGGTACATCATGAAGCCCAGCGAATACTAGGTGACCACCGAAAGGAAAACACAATCGCAATGACAATGAAACAAAAAAAGTGTGAGGATCGGTTCTTTGCTTTGCAAAAGTTTTTTTTACGAGCGAAAATATACCAACATCACGGATCCGCTAACCTTCCCTTCGTTCGGAGAGAAGAACGATGGCAGATGCGAGTGTTGCCTTTCTTGAAGACGGTGAGGAGAAGGGGTTCATTGAAGAGTGAAATTATGGTTGCTTCGTCCGTCAAACTTAGACTGCGAGGAGGTGGGGTTTTGTGATCTGACGGCTCTCGTTCTTGCTGGCGCTTCTGACCGGGGTGACTCTCCGCCTGCATACTGCCTTCTAATTTGGTGGATGGCATTTGGGCCCGCGCGCTGCATGGTCTGCATGTCTGTGAACAAAAGTATAACGGCATTCAGTAGAGCGAGACGTTTCAATGACCTAGGAGGAGCCAGAAGCAGTAGAGTGTCTCCACTGTACTAGTAGTAATTGTTTTTCTGGGTTGTTGTAGGGTGTCTCGACTGTACTAGTAGTAATTGTTTCTCTGGGCCCAAGACAAAACAGCCCATCCACACTAGTAAATAGTAAAATCAATTCAAAAGCCCATATATTTACTGAATGAGAGGCGCTACCCACACCCAAAGACACCGCCCCACCCCCAAAAAACACAGGTGCTCTTCTTCCTCCTCGCTCCCACCCACCTCACGTCGGCTCGCTCCACTGGTACCCCTAAATTCCTCACCTCACTCCTACAAAAACCCCAGCTCCCCTTCTTCCTCACTCCTCTCTGAAAACCCCAGCTCCCTTCTTCTTCGTCAAGACTACAACTAGGCTCGTCATTACGTTACTCTGCTCAAATCCGTGAGCGCTGACGCGACGCCCTCGAGGAAAATGGAGTCGGTTGACCTCAGCGCCAAGAAGATGAGGCTCCCTTGGCGATACTGTGTAGATCCGCACCCAGCAGCTGGGAGAAGCGGCGACCCGTCCCCACCGGATCCCGGGGAACGTAGAATCTCGGGTGGACCGCATCAGCGATCTCCGGACGCCGTCCTTGCGGAGATCATCTCGCTTCTCCCACCAAGGATTGCTGCCTTTTAAGTCCTCTCAATTCGGTGGCGCCCTCTATGGCGTGCCATGCCCCTTAATCTCGATCGTCGACTATCTCTTTTCAATGATTTTGAAATCCCGAGCCATCATGTCCTCCCACGGGGCTCCGTTCCAAGCCTCTGCATCCCGTCATGCTACCTGAGCAAGCATACCATGCCCTGCAGGGTGGACGCCTGGCTGAAATCCCCTGAATTCACAGAACTACTGCTGCTTGAGTTCTACTATTCCCCTGGAAATCACATACCACATACCGAACGCCATGAACTTGTGCCCTCAGCACCGATGTCCATCTCGCGGTTTTCCTCCTCTCTCCACACCGCCTCCTTTATACATGCTACCTACCAACAATCTGGTACTAAACCTTCGACTCCCATTTCTCAAGAAACTTTCACTTGTGCGGGTTCAGTATATCGGAGGCCTCATTGCACTGACATCATCCACTCCGATTGCCTGTCTTTGGAGTGCTTGGTGCTTGTTTTCATGATTAGAATCGGTTGTCTCCAAATAAAGTCGCCTAACCTTGTAATAATTGGAATTTCTTTTGACGGAAGGCAGCTCATCATCCAAGATGCCCCTTCACTTCAAAGGTTGATCCTTGGTTCTAGTTATTCACCGTTGCAAATAACCGTCCTCTCTGCGCCTAAACTGGAGACCTTGGGTGTAATATATGATCTCTGTGCTCATTTTAATATGGTGTTTGGCTCCACAGTTCTTGAGGTACTTTATATATATTATCATCTACACTTGTAACCATAAGCTGCATTTTAAATTTCTGTGCATAATTTATATATCATCTTGGAGTACACATTTTGTACTAATATTATGTTCTATGCTCAATGAAGAGTTTCTCCATGGATGGCCTATCAATGGTGCTGGATTCTGTCAAGATCTTATATATCCAAATGAATAGTTTTCATCTGAACAAGATTATTGGCTTGCTACAATGCTTTCCGTGTCTGGAGAAGTTGTATATAAAGGTGATAATTTCACGCACATTGGAAGACCGCATATAGTGTATTAGAATTAACCGTTCAGCTGTTGCTCTTTCAACACTCTTCTTTTAGACCTTAACTGTTTTCAATCTTCATGTATATTTAGGCAACAGGACGGGGTAAGAAAGTTATAACCAATCGGTGGATTCGTAAGCATCGGGATTTTCTCACTTCTCATGAGATTCGATTGAAGACAATAACGCTAGAACGATATGTAGCCAACCGTGCAAACACAAGATTTGTCACATTCTTCTGCTTTGAATGCTTGAGGTTACTATTGTCCATCGGGCTTAAGTTTATCAAAGCATGGTTTTGACGGATGGGTATGTCGAAGAGCAAAAAAGGAGTTTTAGGTGGGGAAAGAGCTTACGAACGTGTCGGGCTTCTATTTACAACATATTGTGGTCATAATCTAGTAAATTTTACGACCGGGATGTTCATTCTATGGACTGACCGATCCATTTGATTTGTATTTGCCAGCGATTGCTAGAGTTAGATGTTGTTGCCCTTTTCAACTGGGTTTTTTGTAAACACGATGAATAATTAACCCTCGTGCTTTTGTATGCAGTTTTGTAAGCTGGAGTTAGATGTTCCTGCCCTTTTCAACTCAAGTGTTGTCATATTTTCTTTGAAACAAGGCAAATGGCTTGCCATTCGTTTAATTTATCTTGAAATGTTGTAACAAATCCGAACCAAGGAATTAACATCACTCTACTTGGGTTGCTTGAGCTCACTTTGTGCATTACGTAAGCCAAATGATTAGCCCCACCGGCACCCACAAACTTATTTGAACTAGAACATCAAATGGGCTGTAAATTTTCATAGGAAAGGCTGCATGACCGTGGATTTGGATTACGGCAGTTGGGACCCGCGAGGAAATAGCCTATCCAAGGTGGTGTCGACTTACTAGCGGTCAACAAGCGATTACGCCTACGGTGTTGGATTGACATCCAACATCCGTCGTGTATCTTCTATCTCTTGTCTTCTTCCTCCGGCCGCCCAAACCAAACCACCCGTCATTGCGCTGCTCCCGCCTCCCATGGTGGCTGCACCTCCGCCGCCCTACCGTCACGTACCCTCCAACGTTGGCGGTCCCTTCCTCTATTCCCCACATGTCATGTTATTCTCCGGCGACGTCAGCCCCAACACGCACTCAGCGCCCGAACGATCAACCTCGTACTACCCTCCGCTGCGCGATCGGACGGCGCATGTTCAACGGCTCTGCTCGTTCGTCTCGAGGCCTCGCCGTCGTCCTCCGCCTATGCGGCCTTGGTTCGCTTCGCGATGCCTTGCGCGCCGCCCTCTTGCGTTGTCAACGTTGTCAACAACCGAGAGGAACAAGGAGATGACTGTACGTGGAGAGGATGACAATATGGACCCACCAGCGTCATGGCAGTACGCAAGCAAGTACCTCTAAAGTACAAGCCCAAAAATATGGTTCCTCCTAATGGTTGGACATCTGGGGCTCACACCATTGTCAACGTAGTCAATAAACGAGGGAATTACACTACGAGCGGTGACACGGGGACCCGACAAGTCGCGTAGCTTTTTTTAGGAACAAGCGGTTGTTATTTATACTAGTTTTAGCGACGGATCGAGGGTAACAACGGGGCTGTCACGCTGTGGGCCCGTCTAGCTGTGGTTTTATTTATGTTTACCACATCATGAGCCCAGTTGTGTTTTCTTCTTTGAAAATGGCTAGCCAGTTATATTTTTTAAAGAAATACCCAAAGAAGGCCTACTTGCTTTATCGGCCTATTTGGCTGCAAATCTTTCAAGACGAGGAGAGTTTCATTCGTTTTGCCCAGAAATGGGTTGTACATTTTTAAAACACATCAAACCGGGAATTGGTTTCAATTTTTTCTCATTGCAAGATCTTAAATTCCATTGACTTTATGCGTGGACAATTATTTGGATTTTATATTTATATAAATTATTTTTCAAAATAGTTTGAATGTGAATCGATATTTCTGGATTAAAAACAGTTGACCGCTTTTGAAATATGCAAAATTTTGTATACTTTTTAACCGTGGCCACAATATGGGGTGTAATGCTAACAAAAAGAAGATGGGCTCCAAAAAAATTCTTAAGAATTAGCAAATGGGCTATACATTATTAAAAATAATGGCAGATGGGTTGTATGTTGTTTTCCACAGATTTGAGGCTGACTTGTGCGCCTACTACAGGTTGACGCATATGCTTTCATAAAAAAAAAAGGTTGGCCTTTGCAACGCATACATCAACTTAGTGAACACATGAGAGCGTTGATCGTTGGATGTCCACCCAACGGCTGCCGTGCTTCTTCTTCAATCTCTGCTCTTCATGCTCCAGCCGCTCAAACATGCGCCATGGACTGCTCCCTCCTCCCGCGGCCGGGCTATCTTTGCCGCCAGCAGGCCTCACGACCCCACCGTACTCCCATCGCTGGCCTAGCCATCCTCTACTCACCCACACATGTTGTTATTCTCCGGCTGACGGCCATTTAACCAAGAAACCCTCGTACTCCTCCGCGTGGGAAACAACTGCCGAGTATTCCCTGGCTCTGTGTCGTTCCCTTCCTAGGCCTCGCCGTCGTCCAACGCCCTGGTGCTCTCGGCGCGGCCTGGTCAACGTGGTCAACGAACGACATCCATCAGAAATGGATTGTATGTGGAGAGAGGCGACAAATTTGGGTCCATGGTCATACGCAAGGAAATGCCTCCTTATTAGGCGCAAAATAATGATTCCTCCACTGACGGCTAGGACCCACAGGAAGGGCCTCTCAGATTTCGCGAAAAAATGTTCCCCCGGCTGTGTCGGACCCACCAGCTATATCTTCGCACGCAAGGAAGTGCCTCCTTATTACGCCCAAAAAATAAATACCCCTCTGCTAGTTGGGACCCACCATATTGTTGCGCTGACTTGTGGGCCTACTAAGTTGACGGGGCCGGAGTGCTTTGTCAACTTAGTCAATACTCCAGTGACCGTATGATGTCCATCCAACGGCCATAGTGCTTCTTCAACCTCTAGTCTTCTTGCTCCAGCCGCCCAAAGCAGCGTCGGTCGTGCCTTTGCTCCTTCCTCCGTGGCCGGTTGTGCTACCGCGGAGGCCTCACCGCCCCATACTACTCCCACCACCGGCTGTGCCATCCCTCCACTCACCCACACCCCCTGTTATTCTGCGGCGACGGCAGCCTCACACCGCAGCCGAACTAGTGAACGCTCGTACTCCTCTCCGCGTGGGCATCCACGGTTGCGTCTTCCCTGGCTCCGCGTCGTCCCCTTCCTAGGCCTCTCCGTCGTCCACCGCCGTGGTGCTCTCCACGCGGCGTGGTCAATGTGGTCAACGACCGACTTCCATCGAAAAAGTACTGTACGTGGAGAGGCTGACAGCTGGGTCCACCGCAGCCGCAAGGAAGTGCCTCCTTATTACGCAGAAAATAATTATTCCTCCACCTGACAGCGGAGACTCACCGGACGCGCCACCAGTATTTTGCGAAAAAAATCGTTTCCCCCTGACTGCTGGGACCCACCGGACGGGCCACCGTATTTCGCAAAAAAAACGTTCCCCTCTGTCATTTCGGACCCTTGGAAGGGCCTCCTTATTACGCACCAAAAATGAATACTCCCACGGCTATTTGGGACCCACCTTGGTGGGAGGATGACTTAATGGGCCTACTAAGTTAACGAGGGACGAAGGGCTTTGTCAACTTAGTCAATATGAACGATTCTAGCTCCAGTGACCGTACGATGTCCATCCAATGGCCGTAGTGCTTCTTCAACCTCTGGTCTTCTTGCTCCAGCCGCCCAAAGCAGCGCCGGTCGTGCCGCATGTTCCAGCCTCCCGTGGTCGGCTCTGTTGCCGTAGAGGCCTCACCGCCCCCTACTATTCCCATCGTTGGACAGGCCCTGCGGCGACGGCAGCCTCACACCGCTCGAACAAGTGAACCCTCGTACTCCTCTCCGCGCGGGCTTCCACTGCCGCGTCTTCCCCGGCTCCGCGTCGTCCCCTTCCTAGGCCTCGCCGTCGTCCACCGCCGTGGTGCTCTCAACGCGGTGTGGTCAACGTGGTCAAGGAACGACTTCCGTTGGAAGAGTATCAGACGTGGAGAGGCGGCAGTTGGGTCCTTGCCACAGCCAGTTTTTGTGATTTGCCAAGTAAGTCGCTTTGTCAGGTCTGTTGGGCTGAAAATCTTTCAAGACGAGGAGAGCTTTCATTCGGCTGGCCGAGAAAATGGCCCATCAGGAATGAGAAATTGGATGTACATTTCTAAAACACATCAAACCGGCAATTAGTTTCAAATATCTTTTTTTTTCATTTCAAGATTTTAAATTACATTAATTTTTATGCATGGAGAATTTGTTGGATTTTATATTGATATACATTTATTTTTAAAATCAGTTTGAATGTGAGTCGAAATTTAAGGATTAAAACAGTTCGGACACTTTTGAAATATGCAAAATTTCGTATAATTTTTTAACTGTGGCCATAATATGGGTTGTAATGCTAACAAAAAGAATATGGGCTCCAAAAAAAACCTTAAGAATTAGCAAATGGGCTGTAAATTATTAGAAATAATGGCAGATGGGTTGTATCTTTGTTTTCCACAGATTTGAGGCTTTCCTAAAAAGGTTGGCTGGCATGGGCTGCTTTGGATATCCATCTAACGGCCGTCGTGCTTCTTCAATCTCTGCTCTTCCCTCGCTTCCAATGCTCAAACAAGCGCCGTGGACTGCTCGCTTCCTCCTCCTCACGGCCGGGTTGGTTGCCAAGCAGCTCGCCGCCCCAATCAGATTCTCCCATCGGCTGGCCTAGCCATCCCTCTACTCACCCACACTGCTGTTATTCTCCGTGACGAGCAGACGATAAACCCTAAATGACAGTTGTACTCCCCTCCGCGTGGGAAACAACTGCCGAGTCTTCCCTGCCTCCATGTCATCCCCTTCCTAGGCCTCGCCGTCGTCCACCGCCGTGGTGCTCTCGGCGCGGCGTGGTCAGTGTGGTCAACGACCGACTTCCATCGGAAGAGTACTATGCGTGGAGACGCTGACAGCTGGGTCCACGGCCGCAGCAAGGAAGTGCCTCCTTATTACGCGCAAGATAATTATTCCTCCACCTGACAGCGGGGACCCACCGGACGGGCCACCGTATTTCATGAAAAAAACGTTTCCCCCCTGACTGATGGGACCCACCAGCTACACCTTCGCACGCAAGGAAGTGCATCCAGGCCAAAAAACAAAACGATTCGCCCCCCCTGACTGCTGGGACCCACCAGCTACATCTTCGCACGCAAGGAAGTGCGTCCGGGCAAAAAAAATTATTCTCCCCCTGACTGCTGGGACCCATCAGCTACATCTTCGCACGCAAGGAAGTGCCTGACAGTCAGGACTCACCTGGTCGAAGCGTACGTAGCGTTGTCATTCTGGTCGCTAACGTGTACATACATATATACTGGTGGATGTAGAGGCGCGCACGTAGCATGTACACGTATGTACAGCGGCGAGGGTGCAAGAAAGAAAATACGGCCACGTACGTACATACGGGCAGGGTCTCGAACGCCTACTCGCGCATACGTACGGCCAGGGCTCGTGTACATGGCTGGGTCGGAACGGAGAAACTTGGCGTCGATAAATGCGTGTTCATGGGGAGGCAACGGAATGTGTCGTGTTCATCGGGAGGCAGCGGAATGAGTCTTGTTCATGGGGAGGCAACGGAATGCGTCGTGTTCATCGGGAAGCAACGGAATGCGTCGTGTTCATCGGGAGGCAACGGAACGCGTTGGAGCCAACCGGCTTGGATGGAACAGGCGATGGAAACGAGGCTCACATCGCATAACGGAGAAGCGGACCTCCTACGGTCGAAATGGGGTCCTGTTGATCGGGAGGGTGTGGCGTGCCGCAAAAGCGGAGAAGCGGACCTCCTACGGTCGAAAACGGGGTCCTATTGATCGGGAGGGTGTGGTGTACCACAAAAGCAGATTTAAACGGACCTCCTACGGTCAAACGGGGGTCCTGTTCATCGAGAGGTGTGGCGTGCCAAAAGCAGGACTCCACGGGATCTTGTTCATCTCCACCGTCGACCTCCTCCAGCCTCCACGGGCTACCGTCGACCTCCTCCAGCCTCCACGGGCTCCTGTTCATCCAGCCTCCACGGCGCGCTACTCCACCGGCTATTGTTCAACCACCCCTCCATGGGCACCCCTCCATGGACTACTGTTCATCCAGCCCTCCACACCATGTGGTCCTGTTCAACCACCCCTCCACGGCCACCCCACCGTCTACTGTTCATCCATCCCTCCACACCACGGGGTCCTGTTCATCCACCCCTCCACGGCCACCCCACCGTCTACTGTTCATCCAGCCCTCCACACCACGGGGTCATGTTCATCCAGAGGCAACGCCACCGCTCCTTTGTTCATCCAAACCGACTTCGGCAGGCGCTCACTGTTCATCCAATCGATCGTCTTGATTAGCAGCAGATGGCGAAGAATCGCCGATCGGGTTCAGTTAACAGCCATCGATCGATCGCTCGGGTTCAGTAACACGTAGCCTGCAGTGCAATCGCTCGGGTTCAGTTAGAGACAACGCCTCGCACGTGTATGATAGAAACGCGCATCGCTCGGCCCCCGACCTCCCACCGTAACCGGGAACTCCCCAAAATTTTCCTCCCCCTCGCTTCTACCACGGTTTTTTCCGTCATGGAAG
Source organism: Aegilops bicornis (assembly GCA_021605145.1). Classification (NCBI taxonomy): domain Eukaryota; kingdom Viridiplantae; phylum Streptophyta; class Magnoliopsida; order Poales; family Poaceae; genus Aegilops; species Aegilops bicornis. The sequence continues at coordinate 321,030,196 of CM038674.1, read as the reverse complement.
ACCTAAAGAATGTCATGCACCTGCTTATCCGGCCCGCCCAGACGAAAAGCCCATTTTTGTCATGATTTTTTGTCATAGAAGTAGGAGCCCACCACATCTATGATGATACCGGGTTTTGTCACAATTATCGTCATAGAAGTGTCATATGTATGACAGAAAAAAAATTCGTTCGGCCCAAAATGTCATGGATGTGTCTTTCTTTTGTAGTGTATAGAACTGCATACAATAATCCTATGGGTATGTCTCCGTATAAAATGGTTTATGGAAAAGCATGTCACTTACCTCTCGAACTAGAACATAAGGCATATTGGGCCATTAAAGAGCTCAATTATGATTTCAAACTTGCCAGTGGGAAGAGGCTTTTTGACATTAGCTCACTTGATTAATGGAGAACCCGGGCCTACGAGGATGCCAAACTGTTTAAAGAAAAAGTTAAAAGATGGCATGACAAAAGGATACAAAAGCATGAGTTTAATGTAGGTGATTATGTGTTGCTATTCAACTCTCGTTTAAGATTTTTTGCAGGAAAACTTCTCTCCAAATGGGAAGGTCCTTACATTATAGACGAGGTCTATTATTCCGGTGCCATAAAAATCAACAACTTCGAAGGCACAAATCCGAAGGTGGTGAACGCTCAAAGAATCAAACATTATATCTCAGGTAATCCTATAAATGTTGAAACCTATGTTATTGAAACCGTAACCCCGGAGGAATACGTAAGAGACACTTTCCAGAATGTTTTAGACTCCGAAAAGGAATAGGTATGTGGTACGGTAAGTAAACCGACTCCAAAACAGTTCTAATGGCAATTTTTCTCCGTTTTGGAATATCTAAGAAAATATGAAAATAAGAAGTAGTCCGGGAAGGACACAAGGCGTCCACGAGGGTGGAGGGCGCGCCCTACCCCCCTGGGCGCGCCCCCTGCCTCGTGGGCACTCGTGTGCTCTCCGGACTCTGTTTTCTTGTAGGATACTTCTTTTGGTCCGTAAAAATTCATTATATAATCTCTTGAAGGTTTTGACCACCGTACCACGCAAATATCCTCTGTTTTTGTTTTGAGCTGTTTTTCTGACAGATCTAGATCACCATGACGTCTCCAAGTGCCCCCAAGGACAAGTTCTTCGAGAAGGTCATCAACCGCTACCTCGCGGAAGTGCTGCAACATCCTCAAACCATTGAGATGCGTGAGGGTTTGCTGCACATCCGCGATGTTGAGGGACCAAGGAGGACCGGAACCGTGGAGGCAAGGCTCGAGGCAATGGAGCAACAAGTTTTCAAGTGTCAGGAGATGGTGGAGCGTGGACTCGACTCCAATCACATAATGATCATGGAGTTCACCAACAACCACAAGCTGGACGCCAAGGACATTGGAGAGGCCATCTTCAAGCTTCATGAGAAAATCTAGCACCTCCAAGCCCAGATCTATGACCTGCAAAACCAAAACTGTGAGTATGAATATAGATTCAAGAGGATGAGTTTGGCTGCAGATTTAAGGATCCCGGAGACTCGATCATCCTTCTATGACGGCGAGCCTATGCCTTGGAAGAGGGACTACAAGCCTACATCATCAACAAATCCATCTCCTTCACCGGCAAAAGAGATATAATCACATGGGTATGGGCACTCCCCTTGGCAATTGCCAAGCTTGGGGAAGGTGCCCCGGTATCGTATCACCATCACACTCCTATCTTTACCGTTTTTCTTAGTTCGATCCTTTTGGTAATATCTTGATCTAGTAGAATAAAGTTTTAGTATGATTTAGTTTTGAGTTTTGCTTTATGATCCTTCTATGTAATCGAGTCTGTGAGCTATATATAATAAAGATTAGTGTTGAGTCAAGGGCTTAATTATCTTGGTATGATCTTGCGAGAATAAAAGAAAGAATAAAAAGAAAGAAAGAGATCATATTGATCTTATGGAGAGTAATGACTTCACATATAAAGAGTATGATGATTAAAAATTGTTGAGAGTTGACAAACATAGTTTTGCTCATCATTGCAATTAATAGGAAGTAATAAAGAAAGAGAGGTTTTCACATATAAATATACTATCTTGGACATCTTTTATGATTGTGAGCACTTATTAAAATATGACATGCTAAAGAGTTGATGTTGGACAAGAAAGACAACGTAATGGGTTATGTTTTCTTATATCCGAAATAAGTATATTGTCATGGATCGTCCAACATGTTGAGCTTGCCTTTCCCTCTCATGCTAGCCAAATTCTTTGCACCAAGTAGAGATACTACTTGTGCTTCCGAATACCCTTAAACCCAGTTTTTCCATGAGAGTCCATCATATCTACCTATGGATTGAGTAAGATCCTTCAAGTAAGTTGTCATGTTGCATTGCAATAAAAATTGCTCTCTAAATATGTATGATTTATTAGTGTGGAGAAAATAAGCTTTATACGATCTTGTAATATGGAAGCAATAAAAGCGACGGAGTGCATAATAAAGGTCCATATCACAAGTGAGAATATAAAGTGATGTTCTTTTGCATTAAGATTTCATGCATCCAACCCTAAAAGCACATGACAACCTCTGCTTCCCTCTGCGAAGGGCCTATCTTTTACTTTTGTCTTATACCTTATGCAAGAGTCGTGGTGATCTTCACCTTTCCTTTTCACATTTTATCCTTTGGCAAGCACCTTGTGTTGGAAAGATCCTGATATATATATATATATATATATATATATATATATATATATATATATATATATATATATATATATATATATATCCAATTGGATGTAAGTTAGCATGAATAATTATTGTTGACATTACCCTTGAGGTAAAAGGTTGGGAGGCAACACTATAAGCCCCTATCTTTCTCTGTGTCCGATTAAAACTTCATACCCATAAGTATTGCGTGAGTGTTAGCAATTGTGAAAGACTATATGATAGTTGAGTATGTGGACTTGCTGAAAAGCTCTTATATTGACACTTTCCGATGTTATGATAAATAGCAATTGCTTCAATGACCGAGATCATAGTTTGTTAGTTCTCAATGAAGTTTTTGATTCATACTTGACATTGTGAAAGATTATTACTTGAGCATAAGAAATCATATGACAATATCCATTTATGTTGTTGTTATAAGAATGATCATGATGCCCTCATGTCTGTATTTTATTTTATCGACACCTCTATCTCTAAACATGTGGACATATTTATCGTTATCGGCTTCTACTTGAGGACAAGCGAGGTCTAAGCTTGGGGGAGTTGATACGTCCATTTTGCATCATGCTTTTATATCGATATTTATTGCATTATGGGCTGTTATTACACGTTATGTCACAATACTTATGCATATTCTCTCTTATTTTACAAGGTTTAGATGAAGAGGGAGAATGCCGGCAGCTGGGATTCTGGGCTGGAAAAGGAGCAAATATTAGAGACCTATTCTGCATAGCTCCAAAAGTCATGAAACTTCACGCAAGTTATTTTTGGAAGGGGTGGGGGGCGCGCCCTACCCCCCTGGGCGCGCCCCCTACCTCGTGGGCCCCCTGGTAGGCCTCCGGTGCCCATCTTCTGCTATATGAAGTCTTTTACCCTGAAAAAAATCATAAGCAAGCTTTCGGGAAGAAACTCCGCCGCCACTAGGCGAAACCTTTGCGGAACCAATCTAGGGCTCAAAAGTTGCTCGTGAGGAAACTTCCCTACGGGAGGGGTAAATCATCGCCATCCTAATCACCAACGATCATCTCATCTGGAGGGGTTCAATCTCCGTTAACATATTCACCAAAGACCATCTCCTCTCAAACCCTAGTTCATCTCTTGTATCCAATCTTTGTCCCAAAGCCTCAGTTGGTACATTGGTTGCTACTAGTGTTGATTACTCCTTGTAGTTGATGCTAGTTGGTTTATTTGGTGGAAGATCATATGTTCAGATCCTTTATGCATATTAATACCCCTCTGATTATGAACATGAATATGATTTGTGAGTAGTTACTTTTGTTCCTGAGGACATGGGAGAAGTCTTGCTATCAATAGTCATGTGAATTTGATATTCGTTCGATATTTTGATGAGATGTATGTTGTCTTTCCTCTAGTGGTGTTATGTGAACATCGACTATATGACACTTCACCATTGTTTGGGCCTAGAGGAAGGCATTGTGATGAGGACATGACTACCTTGGATAAGACCAAAAATATTGCATACATGCATATTTGTCAGGTGATTTCTAGTACAAACTATTCAATAATCTATTTATGTTATCCAGAACAAAAATACTTCACATACTTTTGTGTTTTGTCTAATTACATGTGTATGGGACATTTGTACAATACACATATGAAGATAAGGGAAAAGGAGAAGTTTAGGTGTTGTTCAAAAAGTCCTCTCACGTCACTTTTGGGCCAAGAGAAGATAGAGTCCAAGTCTCTCACGTTCTGGATTCAGATTCGGACTGCACAGACATACCTGACTCAAAACGCCAACAACTTTTTCATACGGACTCCGAATTGGGTGATTCTTTTATTGTTGGAAAGTAGATCTCATGATCTTTCCAACCCAGTTGGAATCACCTTAAAATCCGTCCGGAGCGTTGAGTTATGGACGAAACAATCGGCGCCGCACTGAATCCGAGTCAAACTACAAGTCCAAAGGTGTTACGTCACCTCCACTTGGGCCCATTGGCCTTGTACGACCTAGGGTTAGTTTTAGGCTGACTTGGGACGTCCTCCCACCTCCTTGGCCGCCACCCCTTGCTCCTATATAAGTAGATCCATCTAGTAGCTTTTCCCTTGGGATTTGTTTAGTTAAAAGTTAGCCATTGCAACTTCGTACTTCGTTTGTGTCCAATGACCGGACCAAGACCGCTTACGGATCCCCACCATTATCAATACTTCATATATATTCGCAATATTCAGATTGCTTTATCATATTCTTGCTTGTTCTTCGATTGCTTGCAGGAATAGACCTTCGTGGTCAGGTTGATCGTGCTCCAACGTGGTCAATAACCTCTCGGAGTTGGTTTAGCGATTGCTAAGGCGCAACGTCGTGCACGTTTGTAGTCGGATCGTCAAAGTCGTCTCCGCCAAATCGATAGTTATCATCTCATCGAAATATCGGGACACCCTCGCCTTTATCACATTGGGAAGTAATAAGTAGATGATGGGTTGCTAGAGTGACAGAAGCTTAAACCCTAGTTTATGAGTTGCTTCGTAAGGGGCTGATTTGAATCCATATGTTTCATGTTATGGTTAGGTTTACCTTAATACTTCTTTTGTAGTTGCAGATGCTTGCAATAGGGGTTAATCATAAGGGGGATGTTTGTCCAAGAAAGGACAGCACCCAAGCACCGGTCCACGCACATACCAAATTATCAAAATGTAACGTAACGAATCATATGAGCATGATGAAAACTAGCTTGACGATAATTCCCATGTGTCCTCAGAAGCGCTTTTCTCTATATAAGAGTTCGTCCAGGCTTGTCCTTTGCTATAAAAAGGATTGGGCCATCTTGTTGCACCTTATTTACTTTCATTACTTGTTACCCGTTACAAATTACCTTATCACAAAACTATCTGTTACCGATAATTTCAGTGCTTGCAGAGAATACCTTACTGAAAACCGCTTATAATTTCCTTCTGCTCCTCGTTGGGTTCGACACTCTTACTTATCGAAAGGACTATGATAGATCCCCTATACTTGTGGGTCATCAGACAACCAAATCAGAACCACGTTGTACCACTAGTTGTGATGTAAAACTTGCTCAGGAAACTGGAATTGGTCATCCGGGGAAGGAAGTAGAGGCAGAACTTGATAGTCAAGCATGGCACTTTCTTGAGCAGTGAAACATCAAACACTGGGTGGACTTTTCTTGTCGACGGCAAGTCCATATGGTATGCTACTTCAACAATGTGCTCCAACACTTCAAACGGGCCATAGAATTTGAACGCCAGTTTATGGTTTACCTGCGAGGCTATCGACGACTGAAGGTAAGGCTGCAGTTTGAGGAACACCTTGTCACCCACTTCAAATTCACGGTCTGAGTGATGCTTATCATCCTGATACTTCATGCGTTGCTGGGTGCGCAGCAAGTGTTGCTTCACCGAATCCATGACAATAGAGCGATCAGAGAGCCAGTGTTGCCGATCAGCGAACTGAATAGTATCATCAGGGGAGAGCCCAAAATGATGTCGGTTGTGTCCATAGATTATCTCAAATGGTGATTTCCATGTGGTTGAATGCCAATTGGTATTATACCAGAATTCACACAACGGAATCCACTTTGCCCACCGAGAAGGATGTCCATTGACAAAACAGCGCAAAAAGCATTCCACCTGCTGATTGACACGCTCGGTCTGGCCATCAGATTGGAGATGGTGAGCTGAGCTCATCCGAAGCAGAATACCAAACTTCTGAAAGAGTTCACTCCAGAACTTGCTAGTAAAAAACCGATCAATATCAAACACAATTGAAAGGGGCATACCATGCAGCTTGTAGACAGAGTTCAGAAATGCATCAGCAACTGTTTGAGCCAAAAATGGATGATGTAGGGCAATAAAATGCCCATATTTGGAGAGTTTACCAATAATCGCTAACAGATAGTTGTAACGACCCGATGGAGGTAAGCCTTCCACAAAATCCATTGTGACAATCTCCCAAGGAAGAGAGGGAATGGGTAAAGGCTGAAGCGGCCCTAGGTAAGGAACTCGTTCAGTTTAGGCCTGTTCGCAGGTGACACACTTCTGTACATGAGATTTGATGAATCCTCTCATTCCCTTCCATCTGAATAATTATTGGATACTTTTGTAATTCACTGGAAAACCCGAGTGGCCCCCAAAGGGCTGTCATGGAAAGCAACACAGATTTTGTTGTGGAGAGCAGGGTCATTACCAATCCAAACACATTTCCTTTGCTTGAGAATTCCAGCCTTAAGGGAAAATTTGTCATTGGATACAGGAGACACTCCGGTCGCTGCAGTAATTCAGACACAATTGGATCATTGAGGTAACTCAATAGGATTTCTTCCAGCCATGCAGACTGTGCAGAAGAGATGTGGTGCAGTTCTTGCAACATATCAGTGGAGATAGAAGGTCTCCTGGATAATGAATCAGTAACGCAAGTTTCTACACCTTTTTTATACTCAATGGAATATTGCAGGCCTAGAAGCTTGGTCGATGCATTTTGTTGCCATCTTGTGTGTAGTCTTTGTTCAAACAAACAAGCAAAACTGCGTTGATCAGTTCTGATGACTAATTCACAAAGTTGTAAGTACTGTCTCCAATGTTCCACTGCTAACAGGATTGCCAAGTATTCCTTTTCATAGACTGACAAGGTCTGGTTTCTGTGTCCCAGAGTTATACTGACATAAGCAATAGGATGCTCTCCCTGCATAAGTACTACTCCAATACCAACATCACATGCATCAGTTTCCACTACAAACTTGTGGGAGAAGTCTGGCAATGCTAGTACAGGTGCTGACACTAAAGCTTGTTTCAGGATCAGGCAAGCATGTTGCTCATTATGTGTCCAATGGAATGGTACCCTTTTTTTCAACAGATTTGTTAAAGGCTTTCTCAACATACCATAGTGGGAAATAAATTTTCTGTAGTAGCCAGCAAGACCCAAAAACCCTCTAAATTCCTTAGCAAATTGAGGCACTAGTGAGTCCTAAATAGCAATTATTTTGGAAGGGACAGTAGCAGCCCCTTGACCACTGATGATGTGTCCCAAATAAGCAATTTACTTCTGAGCAAAGGCACACTTAGATAACTTGACCTGCCACTGATGTTGGAGCAGTAGTTTCAGAACTTCAGCCAAATGTTGCAGGTGCAGTTCATAAGAAGCATTGAATATCAATATATCATCAAAGAGAACCATGACAAATTTCCTAACGTGAGGAGACAAAGTGTCATTCATAGAAAAGTTGAATGTGTTAGGACCTCCAATGAGACCAAAAGAAAGGACCAAGAACTCAAAATGGCTAATATGATTCTGAAAAGCAGTTTTATGCTCCTCTCTAGGTGCTAGTCCGATCTAATGATAACCATATCTAAGGTCCAACTTAGAAAACCAGCTGGCACCTGCCGGTTCATCAAGCAATTCATCAGTAACTGGAATTGGATACTTGCCTTTAAGAGTGATAGCATTCAACTTTCTGTAAGCAAACACTGGCCTCCGGGTTTTGTCTTTTTTCTGTACCATAATCATGGGTGAAGAGAAAGTATTGTTACTTGGTCTGATAATTCCAGATGCAAGCATGTCCTGCACTTTCTTCTTCGTTTCATCTTTCAAAGGGGGGGGCATTTCTATAAGGCCTGCTATAGACGGGTTGCGCTCCAAGAATCAACGGAATGATGTGATCATATTTCCTTCTTGGGGGAAGACCAGTTGGAGCTTCAAATACAGAGCAAATTTCTGCAGTAACTCTTGAATTTCAGGAGGGACATCAGACAGAGGTGTAGTTTCAGTCACCAACAAGGCTGACAGTTCTACCAGAGCAATCATTTGGGGAACAGCATCATGGCCCAGCAATGTGATAAGTTTGCCCTCTAGCTGGAATGACAACCAATGAGCAGCCCAATCAACTTGCATGGGGCTGTGTGCAGCTAACCAATCTAGTCCTAAGATACCATCAAAAGATCCCAGAGGAAACACTTTAAAAGTGCTAGTGAATTCATGCCCATCACAAGACCAATGCCCATTCAGTATTTGTTGATTGCAGGAAACTACACTGCCATTAGCTACCTTGACCATGTTCACAGGCATCTGAGTAATTCCTTTAACAGAGGATGCAACAGCACAATCCAAAAACGTGTGGGTGCTGCCTGAATCATCCAAGAAAACCAGGGATCTCCCTTGCAGACAAATTTTTAGTTTCATCGTGGTTGTTGCTGGTGTTGATAAGTCCCCCATTGTTGCATCTGAAATACTCATAGCATTTGCTTCAGCAGAAACACAATCGTCCGAGTCACTGTGTTTAGAAGGCATGCTTTGCACATAATCCAGCATTTCTTGCACCACGTGCAATTGCACCTCCTGCCTGCAACGGTGGTCTCTAGCCCAACACTCTCCATAGATGAAACATGGTCAGAGAATCACATGTGGTGATGGTGGCCGGGGATATCCAGGGCGGATGGGTGGAGAAGGGAAGGAGGCTCTGATACCAGATTGGGAGGGCTACGCTACGAATCAACCTCCATTCATGGCGAATTTGAATTACATGGGAGGAAGGAGGATCTGGAAAGGCAGTCCCGCTTACAAGTCACGCACGCCACACCACACACACCTAGCTGTTTGCCAGCCGCCACCCAAATCTTATCAGTTAAAGGTATAAGTACAACGTGTTAATGGGCCCACTCATGCCCAGCGAGCCGAGCCAGGGGCCAAGGTTGTCTCTTGGGCCGGCCTTCGGTTTGAGCCTCTTTTTGGCGCTCACCTGTCGCTGACATTCTGTTCCTCGTGAGAAAAGATGAAGTGCAAACCATGAGTACAAAGAGTCTTAGACTCTCCTACCCCAAACTAGTTTTTCGTAAAAGCTTATTAGTAAAATCAATTTTCCAAACAATCCTAGTACAACTTGTTTTCTAAAAATTGAGCGCTTATCATCGCTATTCAAACAACCACGAAATGTTTAGATGCTTGTCGGCGCAATAAACCCTGGGTCTGTTGCCCAAACCGTGCACATGCCTAAGAGCAAGGTTGCAACATCCAAGACCAGACCAAGCCAAAGAGATCAGCTGTTTGAGAAATCAAAGGGTGGATCAAGAACACCAAGTCGAGCCGAATGAAGCAAGATATCACCAAGGGAAAGCCTCCCTTCCCGGGCAGGCGAGCCTGGCGAGGACGAGGTTACCCCAAGACAAACCTCAAGACGGCCCCAGCAGGCCTTGCGGGCCCTACGAAGGCAAACTACCCCGCCAAGGCACCACCGCTCCACCTCACAGCGACGCAAGTCATCGATCGGTGCAGTGTTAAGCCACCAAGTGAATAAGTGGTTGTTTCTTGCCACATGGCAGCCACTTCCTATGGAAATCACCTCCAAATGACACCCGTCCAGAGACATGTCATGCAGACAGGAGAGCAGGTGGCCGAACAGCCCGACAAGGCTTGCCGGGCAGGCCATGATGTGACACTAAGCGGCGCATTTAATGCGCTCTGCCTTGTCTGCAGAGTTAGGTATGATAACATTGTTTGCTATCTAACCAGTACACAATGACTGATTTGCCATTGTGGTGACCCATTGATCTATAAATGGAGGCCCGTGGCAACCATAGAAAGGATTCGAACTCATGTATACTCATACGCGTGTAGCCGCCCTCGCCCCGAGGCAACCCTGCTGGACTAGAGCGCTGCGTTTCCACCACAATCCACCATCAATCCACCAAAGCAAGAGTAGGGTTTTACGCCTCGCGGCGGCCCGAACCTGGGTAAAATTGCCCGTGTGATCTCTGTCATGCTACGCGATGTTCTCCGCTCTTTGTGCAATGTGCTCATCCCCCCTACCAAACCACAAGGGGCTCATGGCCCCATAGGTGGTTGTGGTTTCCCACAACATTTTTGGCACACCGGGTAGGGGGAAGCGCTTGCGTGAAGCCGAGAAGCGTACGCAGCGCGTCATCTTCATCGCCATTCTCTTCATCGACGGTTCCATCGTCCATGGCGCCCAAGAAGAAGCCCGGTGCCGCCGTCCAACCGTCCACCTCGAAGGCACTGTCACACGCGGCCGCCCATGCCGAGGAGGCTACGGCGGCACACGGGGATGTGGACACTGCAGGGGACGTGGTCGACGCAGGTGGCGTCGCCACCACCTCCCATGCGGCCGAAACAGGAGCAGGAGGCGCCGGAGAAGGACAGCGCCAACAACATCCCGTCGGCCACGTTCTATGAGGTACGAGTGGAGAGATCGTTCCGTCTGCACCTCTCCGCCAGGCCGAAGGGCACAGCCACAACAGCGACACTCGTTCTAGGGCGAATCGCAACTCTACGACCGCTCCCGCTGCGGGCACGGCCGCAGGGTGCCACCCCCGGAGCGAGCTGACCCAGCCAATGCGCCAAACGAAGCCACTGGTCCTCAAGCGCCTCCACCTCGTCACCACGCCATCCTGGCGACTGGCTCACAACAACGAGACCACGGCACGGCCACTACCGGCACCATCAGGAGCCGGGCGACGTTACGTATGTCATCCATGCCAAGCACCGCATCGGAGGCCATGGTGCGGATCCAGCTGTTGTTGAGATTTCCGCCGACGGTCGATCAGATGGATGAGTGGAGAGCCACCATTCAGAGCTTGATTTTTTCGCTGAGGCGGAAGGATCACAGCGAGCTGGCCCGCCACGGCCTCCCCAGGCGACGACAACGGCCCATGCTGCTGGCCGTGCGGAAGGGGCCACCCCCACAATGCAGTCCCCTCCATGGCAGCCAGCGGGGGAGCCACGCGATCAAGAACCCGACGATGTCTCAATGGCTTCGTACGACCCTCGAGCGCTTCAAGGCCAACGACGAGTCCTAGAGGACAGGAAAAGGGAAGGTGCGCGTGTCACCATCAAGCAACGCCGCGACGCCCACCGCCGGTCCGAGAGGCGCGATGGCCCCCACGTCGACGAGCCCGCGCTCGGCAAAGGTGGGTACCTACCTTTCGAGACAGGGCGCCCGGCCTTCACCCGTGAGCTACGGCAAGTCCGTTGGCCATCCACTCGCACGTTCAAACCAGAAATACCAGAGAAGTACGATGGGAGACTAAACCCGGCAGAGTACTTGAGCATCTACACCATCGTTGTTCAAGCTGCCGGGGGAAGAGACGAAAAGGTGTTCGCCAACTACTTACCTTTGGCACTCAAGCCAAATGTGAGGTCTTGGCTGATGCACCTGCCGGAGAACTCTATTTCGACCTGGGATGACCTGTGCCATGAGTTTATTGGCGCCTTCACGGGCGGCCATCAAGAATCAGGGCGGCCCAGCGACTTGCAGCTCCTCCCGCAGAAGGAAGGAGAGACTCTACGGAAGTACATGCAGAGGTTCAGCCTAGTGCACAAGAACATTCCAGACATACTCCCGGCAGCTGTGATAGTTGCGCTCCAGTCCAACGTGCGCAATCGTCGGATACGTTCCAGGATGAACGTTCGATTGCCCAAGACTGTGAAGGAGCTTTACACTCTAGTGCATAAGTGTGCTCGAGAAGAGGATGGCGTCGACATCAACTCAGAAGATGACGACGAGGCCACTAGTCAGAAGAAGAACAAGAAGCGCAATAAAAGGCGCAAGGATATGGCCGTGATGACTGTTGAAGGATCGGGCACGCCTAGTACCGACAAGAAGGCCAAGACTAAGGTACCCGGCAAGGAAGTTGCCGCGTGCACTGATTGTCGGGAAGCTGCGGCTGCCGAGAAGGCTGTAAAAGGTGATGAGTCGTACTGCAAGATCCATCGGACCAAGGGCCACAATCTCCAGGAGTGTCATCAGGTTGAGCAGCTCGTCAAGAAGCAGAGGGCTGAATGTGAGAAGCGTGATAAGGGGAATGGTCAAGGTGGTGCTGGCGGGAAGGACCGAGGCGGCAGAGCAAGCCGCCCCGGCAAGGCTCCTCAGAATCAAGGAAAACCCGGCAGAGGCCGTGAGAAGGAGGATTGCAATGATGAAAGTGATGGAGGAGATGAAGGGGAAACTAGCGAGCAGGAATTCCAGAAAGCCACTGACTCCCTGTGCATTGATGGGGCTGCATCACTGCACTCCACTCACCGCCAACTTAAATAGTGGGCGCGTGAAGTCAATGTCTTGGAGCCAACGGCAGGTTCTCGGAGGCCGCTCAAGTGGTCCCCCACGCCCATCATCTTTGACGAAGAGGATCACCATGACCGCACCACTTCGGTAGGGTGCTTGTCGTTGTTGGTCTCACCAAAAATCTGCAACCTCAAAGTCACAAAGATGTTGGTTGATGGCAGGGCTGGGTTGAATCTGATTTCTCCAAAGCTCATCAGTAAACTTCAGATAGTAGAGGAAGAGCTCAAGGTTACTAGCACTTTTCAAAGGATCAACCCCGGCAGGAGTCGTCCTAAGGGGAAGATCACGCTACCGGTGACGTTCGGGGGAGAGTTGAATTACCGGGCTGAGAAGATTGTGTTATGTGGTCGACCTCCCCCTGCCGTCCAATGGAATCCTTGGTCGCCCAGCTCTGGCCAAATTCATGGCGGCATCCCATTATGCCTACAACACCTTGAAGAAGCCAACGCCGATAGGCGTCATTTCCATTCCATCAGACGAGAAAGACGCGATCATTTGCATGGACAAGATGTACCAGGAAGCAGTCGCGGCAGAGGCCGCTGAAGACATTGTTCCCGTCAAGGAAAGTAAAGGAAAGAAGAAAGCTAATAAGGATGCCAACAAGGAATCCACGTACCTCTTCGGAGTACGCTGCGCCTGTTGATGACTTGCCGGAGAGTTCCAATAGCAAGAGACCCAAAGTTACTGCACCCGCTGTGAGAAAGGTCCCGACAAGGCTGGCTGGCACTGATGGTACCTTCACTAGCAGTGCCACCCTCGATGACAAATAGTAAAGCGCGCCCGTTCCCTTCCTGCGGGCGAATATCGATGTGTTTGCCTGGCAACCCATCTGATATCACTGGTGTTCCCAGGGAGGTAATCGAGCACCACCTTGTTGTCTGCCACGTGCCCGACTCGTCAAGTAGAAGGTCTGGGAGCAAGCTTTGGAGCGGCAGCAGTTCAGTGCCGAGGAGATCAAGAAACTTGAGGCAGCTGGTCTGGTCAAAGGAGTACTCATCCAACGTGGTTGGCAATTCCTGTGGTGGTATGCAAGGATAATGGGAAATGGAGGCTTTGCATAGATTTTACGGATCTGTACAAGGCATGCCCGAAGGACCCATTTCCCTTGCCGCGCATCGACCAGATTGTGGATTCCACCTCCGGGTGCGACCTGCTTTCTTTCCTAGATGCCTACTCTGGATACCACCAAATATTCATGTCCAAGGAAGACGAAGAGAAGACTGTGTTCATAACCCCATGTGGCACGTACTGTTTTGTACGGATGCCCTTCGGGTTGAAGAGCGCCGGATCAACTTTTGCAAGGGCAGTAGAGATTGTTTTTGAGTCACAGTTGCACAGAAACATTGAAGCTTACATGGATGATATTGTGGCCAAGACCAAGGACAGATCAACCCTCATTCAGGATTTGGAAGAAACCTTTGTTAATTTGCGCAAGATCAACTTGAAGCTGAACCCGCAGAAGTGTGTGTTTGGCGTCCCTTCCGGCAAGCTACTTGGCTTCTTTGTGTCCCATCGGGGGATAGAGGCCAACCCCGACAAGATCAAGGCTATCGAGCAGATTCAAGCACCCAAGACAGTTAAGGACGTAAGGTGTTTGACTAGATGTGTTGCCACGCTTAGTAGATTCATTTCCAAGTCTGCCAAGCGCGCCTTGTCGTTCTTTAAAATCTTGAAGAAGGCAGGACTTGTAGAGTGGACCCCGGAAGCAGACGCTACGCTACAAGATTTGAAGACTTATCTTTCCTCTGTGCCCACTTTGGTCGCTCCCAAACCATAAGAGCCGTTGCTGCTATACTTAGCAGGAACTAACCGAGTGGTTAGTGCAGCACTGGTGGCGCAGCGGAAAGTGGATGAAGCGACAGCCACAGCCATTATCCCCTATGGGGAGGAAAGTGAACACATCCCGGCAAGGTCAGATGCGGTTCAGGACAAAGGGGAGCAAGGCAGCGGAAACAGTCCCAAGGTTGCGGCAAGGAAGAAGGTGGTGTAGCACCCAGTGTAGTTCGTCAGCTCCCTGTTGCAGGGGGCTAGATCCAGGTACTCTGGCGTGCAAAAAATGATTTTTGGCCTCGTCATGGCCTCAAGGAAACTGTGCCACTACTTCAAAGCCCACAAGATCACGATTGTCATAGTTTTCCTTTGCAACGGATACTCAAAAACCCCGAGGCCACTGGCGGGATAGTGAAGTGGGCCTTGGAGTTATCCAGCTTGCGTTTGAAGTTTGAGAGCACATCGACTATTCAGAGCAGAACACTGGCAGAGTTTATTGCAGAGTCGACGCCAACCCCTGATGAAGAAGTGTTGGAGACAGTTATTCCCGGCAAGGAAGCGCCCCAAGAATGGATCATGTATTTCAATGGTGCCTTCTCCCTACAAGGTGCAGGGCTTGCGTGCTTGTCGTTGCTCCCACTGGGGAACACCTTAAGTACGTCGTCCAGATGCATTTTCCCCGGGATAAGGTTGCCAACAATACTGCAGAGTACGAAGGGCTCCTTGCCGAGCTCAGGATCGCAACAGAACTGGGGGTCAAGAAGTTGATCATCCGAGGAGACTCACAACTTGTGGTGAGACAAGTAAACAAGGATTACCAAAGTCCATTGATGGAGGCATACGTTGAGGAAGTGAGAAAGTTGGAGGAGCGCTTTGACGGATTACAAATAGAGCACATACCACGTGCGAAAAACAGCATTGCTGATTATCTGTCAAAGTGCGTTGCGCAAAAACTCCTAGTGGAACTAGGGACTTTTGTTCTCCGTCTGACTCGGCCCTCCGTATCCCCGGCAACAATGGCCGGAAAGAGGAGGAAACTGGACTCCGGCAAGCCTCTCCCGGTAGAACCTCCCGAGGCTCCCGGCAGAGAGCTTGGCGGGAACAACTCCCCTCCGACCGCTGAGCTGCGCCCTCCCGCCAAACCACTGTTCCCCGCAGTCGAGGGGTGCGCTCCCACGAACAAGGAGAATCTTGCTAGTCCTCGCTGCGAGCCCAGGAGCTCTAACTTGGGCGCGGCAAATAGTCAATTTCCTCCTAAATGGAGAACTTCCCGAAGAGTAAGAAGAAGCTGAAAGAGTAGCCCAGAGGGCCAGTATGTATCAGTTCGTTGACGACACTCTATACAGAAGAAGGCCCAGCGGTGTGAAATTGAAGTGCATTTGCCGGGAAGAAGGAAAGGAACTGTTGGCAGAGATACACAAGGGTATGTGCGGCTCACACATTGGATCAAGGGCTCTGCTTGGAAAAGCCTTCCGACAAGGATTTTACTGGCCCACAACCCTCCAAGATGCAGTTGAGTGGGTCATCAAATGTGAAGCCTGCCAGTTTCATTCCAAGAATATCCATCTGCCTGCCCAAGCTCTTCAGACAATCCCTTTATCATGGTTGTTTCTGTCTGGGGGCTCGACATCTTGGGCCCTTTCCCCCGTGCTACCGGGGGCTTTGAATTCTTGTTCGTTGCAATCGACAAGTTTACAAACTGGTCGGAAGTAGAACCTGTGAGAAAGATGATTGCTCAGTCGGCTATCAAGTTCTTGAAAGGATTGGTGTGCTGCTTCGGGGTCCCTGCCCGAATCATCACTGATAATCGCACCCAATTCACGAGCCACGCCTTCATGCAGTACGTTCATGCCCTCGGAAGTAAGATCTCATTCGCCTCTGTTGCTCATCCAAGGAGCAACGGGCAAGCTGAGAGGTCGAACGCTGAAGTGTTGCGAGGACTCAAGACGAGAACATTTGATAAGCTGCAGAAGTCTAGCAGGCAATGGATCGACGAGCTGCCGGTGGTTCTTTGGTCCCTCAGGACGACGCCAAATTGAGCTACCGGGCAGACTCCCTTCTCCCTAGTCTATGGGGCAGAAGCAGTTATCCCCACGGAACTCATTTACGGGTCTCCTCGAGTGCTTACCTACGATGAAGCAGCGCAGGAACAACACCGATGTGACGACGCTGTGCTACTCGAGGAGAACCGTCTCTGGGCTGCTATGCGTCTTTGACGCTACCGACAAGCCTCGTCGCTATCATAGCCCTTGAGGTTCATGCCTGGAGTTTTGAGAAACGCGACCTTGTCCTTAGGGGCGTTCAGTCCGCCAAGGGTATAAACAAGTTGACGCCAAAGTGGGAAGGCCCTTACCGGGTAGTACGAGTCACCAGACCTAGGACAGTCTGTCTGGAGACCGGAGATGGCATTCAATTGCAAAACTCGTGGAACATTGAGCATCTCCGTAAATTCTACCCTTAAGGTGCGGTTGTCGGACTCTGCCCGGCAGCCACCGTTTTGTACAGGCCTTGCCGATGTTGCATGTAACCCCTTGTACAAAGCCAGGCGCAGACGCTGAGCAACAGAGAAATAAATGAAATGTTGGGGGGCCACCGACAAATTGCATGCATGCATAAGCATATCATGAGCACAGCATGTTCATGTAGATAAAGTTGTATAAGGCATCATCTTCATCTGCACCAAACTGCAGGCTCCTACCATGGACTCGATCCCGAAGAGGAAGAGAGAAGACAAGCCTAAGTTGCGACCCCGACAAGCAAACAAATAAGTTTTATCTCTTATCCATACGTGTTTTGTAAGTAGAGACTTGTGAATATGAAAACCTCGCCACCTTCGAAACTTAGATGCTCTCATCCCTTGACTCGAACGTTGCTTCGGTCAGGGTGGTTGCAATGGCCTTTGGCGAAGAGGTTTGGCGAGGGGCTGATCCCTCTTTACAATTTATGCCCGGCAGGCCTAGCTCCGCGGCAGCAAACTGAGGGTACCGACAGGATGGCCTGTCGGGGGAAACGTGTTTACTTAAATGTATAGAGGTATTTCACCTCTACATGGACACGTTACATGCACAAGTACCCGGCAAGGTTTGTCTTTTTCATTAATATGTTGATCAACAAGTACAGATTTTACAGAACACAAACATGGGTAGAGAAGATTACATAATTTGAACTAAAAATTGGCAAATGCCTACATATTTTAAATTGAAAAAAGATAAAACGCCCTTGATGCCTTTGCTCTATCCTCCCCCTCTTTGAAGTTGCAGGGGGAGACGAAAAAGACGGAGGGAAGGCCTGGTTGGGATTCGGTGCCTCCCGAGGATCAGGATGGTGTCGTTCCCGGGCTGGGAGGAAGAACCCGGAGGGCAGGTGCGGATGGTGACACTGTCGGAGGCCTAGCTGGTGATGATGGTGCTGCCGGCAAGCACGCCTCGTCGGAGCGGTCGTCCTCGCTCTTGACACGCCGTGCGTTGCCGCCACCTTCCTTGCCGCTGTCACTTAAGCCCCCACCATGGCGGCCAGGGGCGGGCACCAGGCGCTCCAGATGGCTCCACAGAGATCATGATCGTCTCCAATGACCCAAAGCTAGAAGGATGTGTTCCCTGAAGAAGCATGCACGGGCACAAGGGACACGCCCATACACAAGACAGGTAGTACCCCGAAGGGAGGGATCTGCCGTTACCAATGGCGAACCACTTTCGCGGTCTCCCTTCGACGTCGCAGGAGAAGGGGAGATAGGCCACGATTGACTACCACATTTTGCACCCATAACGGGCACCGGCGTGGTGTCACTCGTGTAGCCCTTCACTAAAGTTGAAGCCACGGACGACCCGGCGACGAGCGCACCGGAGTCGCTACCTCCGACGCTACCGCCGCACCGCCTGCGCGCCCCCCTAAGGCATGTGTGAAGACGGGAGAGGGTCCTATCCCAGCAAAGGCATGACCACACCCTTCTCCTCCTCGAGCATCAACATGAACATTTGATATCATCAACCCTAAGATAGGGCCTGGCACCGGGCTCCCCCTTTCAGCACTTTCAACCCGAAGATAGCAGGGAATGAAGGAGGAGAGGTGTGTGGATGAGTACTCCCACTCCCCCCCTCCCCCTCTTTTATAGACGGGCTGGGGCTGGGAGCTGACCCCTCGCCGGGTAATCGTCGTCTTCCTCTGCCTATCCATGAAGACTGGGCCCTGCCTTGGCGCTCTCCCGCATCACGCGCCTCCGTTACCTACCCCACTCAATGCATGCAACATACGTGGCTAAGGATAAGAGCATGATGGGAAGAGTGAATTGGCAGTTACTCGCTCGTGCGTTAAAGTCATTCACGGGCCATAACAAGAGTGACCCCACTGCAATTGGCATTACACGACGCACGGGAGAACCGAAAACTGACCTGAGCTCAGGTTAATGAAGAAGCAAAGAAGATCTCAAAGGACAAGCAACTACTACACTCTTGCCTGTGCACTGGATAGGGCCTACCCCGATGACACCCGGCAGCGCATTCGGACCAGGCCCGAGGGCTCCTATCGGTGCAACAAACCCTGGGTCTGTTGCCCAGACCGTGCACAGGCCTAAGAGCAAGCTTGCAACACCCAAGACCAGACCAAGCCAAAGAGATCAACTCTTTGAGGAATCAAAGGGCGGATCAAGAAGACCAAGTCAAGCCGAAGGAAGCAAGATATCACAAAGGAAAAGCCTCCCTTGCCGGGCAGAGGAGCCTGGCGAGGACGAGGTTACCCCGAACACAAACCTCAAGACCGTCCCGGCAGGCCTGCCGGGCCCTACAAAGGCAAACTACCCCGCCAAGGCTCCACCGCTCCACCTCACAGCAACGCAAGTCATCGATCAGTGCAGTGTCAAGGCACCAAGTGAATACGTGGTTGTTTCTTGCCACATGGCAGCCACTCCCTATGGAAATCACCTCCAAATGACACCCGTCCAAAGACGTGTCATGCAGGCAGGAGAGAAGGTGGCCGAACAGCCCGACAAGGCTTGACGGGCAGGCCATGATGTGACACTAAGCGACGCATTTAATGCGCTCTGCCCTGTCTGCAGAGTTAGGTATGATAACACTGTCTTCTATCTAATCTGTACACAATGACTGATTTGCCATTATGGTGATCCCTTAATCTATAAAAGGAGGCCTGTGGCAACCATAGAAAGGATTCAAACTCCTGTATTCTCATACGCTCGTAGCCGCCCTCGCCCGAAGGCAACCCTACCAGGCTAGAGCGTTGTGTTTCCACCACAATCCACTATCAATCCACCAAAGCAGAAGTAGGGTTTTACGCCTCGCGGCGGCCTGAACCTGCGTAAAATTTCCCGTGTGATTACGTCAGGTCTTTGACGTTCTCCGCTCTTTGTGCAATGTGCTCATCCCCCTTACCGAACCACAAGGGGCTCATGGCCCCATAGGTGACCGTGGTTCCCCACGACAATGCTGCTCCCCAGGTTTCGATTTTTTTTCATGTTTTGTCTTAATGTGCAGGATAAAATAAGAATCACCGGCACGGGAATCCATTTTGACTCTAGGGAGCACATACTCCTGCGTGCCAAAAATGGATTTTACAAATGTCAAAAAATTGAAGAAAACATATGTGTTTATTGCCACACCCAAATGCGCAATCAAATTGCGCAAATCCATTTTATAGAATGCCAACATATAAAACAGAATTGCACAAATCAAACTAAATATCCTTCAAGTCAAAGTTTGTAACCTTCGAGCAAGTTTATAGAATGTCAACATGTACAATACCAAATCAGTACCATTAGTCCATTACATTCATCATCAAAAACATTTTCATATTATATATAATAGGTGATGTAGGTATAGTTAAAGTTTTCTATAAATTAGTCAAAGTTTGTGAAACTTCACTTTTTGCAAAAACTACTGTACACTGTTATGGGACGAACAGAGTATCAAACAATGTACACTATATTATAGGTCAAAGGGAGTATCAAACAAGATGCAGAACAAAAGAACATGGTTACCTGCTTCAATCAAGTGACTATGACATGAACGCCATTGTACTTTTTGTTCAGCTAAAGATTTTCGTCTAAATGATACAGGAACTGTCAGTTTACAGGACGATAGCAGTAACAGTGAGTTTAGTTCATCACCTTTTCTGCCAAAAGAGTGAATATATCTGAGGTTGTAATTTTGGTCATTGCCACTTTCCTCATTTTATATTGAGTTACCATCATGTGGAGAACCAGGAGGAAAGATCAACAAGTTATCAAAGTATGACATTTCCATAAGATCTGATATGTCTAACTCTAATGAACATGGATCTGAGGTTCCATGCAGAATGAACATCACTGGGCTGGTAGCTACCAGTTGGTGATAAAACCGGCTTTGCACATTCTGATAGGATTTTTGGCAAAACATCATGGCATCCATTTGATGGAGACACACCACCAACAGCTGGACTCATTTGTTCCCTTTGCTGTAGAGGCCTTTGAGAATTTACTTCATGACTGGATGACTTGAGTTCCACTGGGCTTGACAATAAATCCAACTTCCTCCTGGTTTTCGCATGCTGCTCAGATCTTGCGATTATGTTTTCAGGGGCTTTGGCTGATGCCACTCTAGCATATATGAAATCTGCACTTTCTCCCCCTGGTACATCAGCATTTTCACCTACTTCTGTGAAGCCTACTTCAGATATGGAAATTCTTGGTACAGCTGACGACATTTCATTTCTCTCAGACGAACCTTCAGTGTCATTCAGAATATCAGAAACTTTAGTCCCCTTCAGAATATCCAAACTATTATTCTGTGTGCCTGACAGGTTTTCCAGAATGTCTGGAAATTGTTCAAGCAAACCTGACGATAAATATGAATTCAATTTTCTTTTCATAGGACCCCTCCAGTATTCTTTGATTGCACCATTCGTCCTGGATGAACACAATGTAAATAATTCAATCGTACCAACAGCATTTTGAAGAAATGCATCCTGAATTATTATGATGGGAAGAATTAAATGCAACAGCAACATCAATTCAGATTTTTGTTGAAACATCCAACCTTACCTCCCAGGAAAATGTTTGACCATTTCACGCCATTTAGTTCCATAGATTTGATGAGCACGAATCAGTCTCAACTCCTCTTGTTCCGACCACGCCTCCTTGTTTATTGCAGAGTCTATTTTGTATCTCCACCTGTGTTTATTACCGTTATGCCCATTGATACTCAAACCTACGGACTTCTAACTGATAACATGAAGTAATAAAGTTGCTGGGCATGCCGTCTGACAGAATCTAATAATGTAACAAACCTTCGAGCCCTTATTTATAGACAAGCGGTGATAGCACAAGTCTTGAGAAAACTGTATAATATGTTAAATTACAATAATTCGATGATGAAAATTCCTTGCATAATACCATTTTCCCAGTTGGTATGTTGACATAAGATGACATGTTTCTTTCACTGTTTTCCACACAAAAACTGAAGCACAAAGCAGCCTGATGCTGAAGGGTACTTAGCGCAAATCAGAAGTTTGGTACAATCACTTGATTTCAGAACCAAATTATTAGGGAAAATTGTGAACCAATTTGTGCATATACCCTCGACTAAGCCACAAATTTTGCCACAACCAAGAATCTGGCTTCCTGGCCTTCAAATAGAAATGGTCCAAAATGAGCAGTACAGGCAACATGCAAATGTATCAACAGAGGTAGGCTAACAGACAATGATGCTGCTGAAGAATAAACAAGTCACCACTGTGGAGGTGATAGATCGCAGCTTGTGGTAACTAACTAACTAGCAAACATGAGTAACTAATTGATGAATTTCAAGCAGAGTGTAAGTTCTCACTCACATAGAGAGTGAAGCAAAGAGTGCCCTGTCTAGAAATTGCACTGGAATCAACCAAACACTTTGTTTTACCTTTGTCGGCATTGCGGTGCACTTCGGCCAGGTATAGCATGTGCGACCGTTTGCCAGTTTTTCAGCCCATGTTTGTTGATCATTTGAGTGAGCACCTTATCTTCCTGAAAGGAAAATCAATATTTGTTTGTCAGCAGGCATTAGAAAGGAAAATAAAGTTCAGAAGGACATCCAAGATTCACAGGAAATGATGAAAGTTCTAGCCTAAATAACTTTCCTCTTCTGACCATTTCACTCTGGTGAGGACTTCAGAATTTGTGATACTGCAGCTCTCCTTGAAGGAGTGGCCATCATTCTTGCAAAGTTGTACTCCTGTTTCAAACAGAGAAACGTAATATAAACCAACAATCCTTCCAATTGTGTTCTATGGAGATAACCCAACAGAACCAACAGCAGTACAGATGGTAGTCATAGATGCAAACAGAAGGAGATAGGCGAATGCATGTGACAGAACAACAATACGATAGGAATGGTGCACCCGTAGTCCCAACCCGATTTGGAATGTGAGCTTATGATCGTCCAATCCATACCCTGCTAGTCAAGGGCATGGAATGAGTCAAAGAAACAAGTCTAAGATTAGCTTGGCTGTTTTATCTGTTTTATTTCCCAAGTAAGCATGAAAGGTGTGTGAGTTGACACGCATGACACATGGATACTATTTCTGTGTACAGATAGAACCGTATGACATTGTAAGCAAGGTGCTTCACATGGACAAATTATTATATATATATATATATATATATATATATATATATATGAGTAATAAATAATCTTTCTTACTATTTACTTAGAAAGCTAGAACTGGTCTGCTAGCCAACAGTTTCTGAAGGAAGGATAGACATGTGGAATAATTGACTGTGTTGCTTAAGCCACGGAGGGCATACATCTATAAGTATATTGGCAACATGGAGTACAAATCAATATAGAAGTGATGCGGAACATACCTCATACAAATCACTATTGATTCTATTCTATCTCTAACAAACTTGCCATACAAGTCATATGGAAGGGGAGGATGCTGTATTCCAAAGTTGTGACAAACATATATGTAGATGGTCATAATACAGCTACCTAAGAATTCGGAATACAGCATCCTCCCCTTTCATAATGAACTTGCATTGCGCTAAAGCATGTTACCTATGTTTCCCAACTCTTCATCGTGGCAATGTTTGGCAGTGTCATGTGGTGTACCACTCTGCATCAATAATCAAAATTTCAAATAGAGCATAGACTGCAACTAAATTAAAAAAAACTACCAAGAAGCTAACTGACCACTCAAATTGATCGCAATAATGGATTAAAAATAATCTGAATCAAGGTTTATAATGGATTAAGCCAAAGCGAAAAACAGAACTTCTACTTACTACTTCTTATCTTCTATAGTAATATAACATTTTGGTACAGAGATCTCCATTAGACACACTGTTGGTGGGTTAGAAAACAACAATTGGTCGATTACCTCAACCTTCACATTCACCCTAAAAGGCAATAAATATATAGAATTACCTATGTAGAGATAAAGATAAAGTGAGCATAAATTAAGTGTCCCCTCCCTGATGATGGCCCAAAGCAACATCAACTTAGTTATATTTTTTTCCTGATGTTAAAGTCTTTGCATGAATTAGAAAACTTGCTTTGAATATCCATGAAGAACAGGCACCGACAAGGCAATAAAAGTTCATATATCGAAAGATGGAACTTCCAAGAAATCAAGAGCAACGTTATTCAGGGTGTCAGGCCAGCGTGGCATTACCACATTCGCAGAATCCCCATCAGCCTTCCTTGAGTGACTTGTTGAATTGACAGACCTGAAAAGGAGTGAAGCAATAGTCAGCTGACCATTCAGAGCCCCTCTCCCCTCTGATTCACACCAAACCAATTGTTTCCCAGGATCTTCAACAAGGCAATCATTCTGCTAAATTCCAGATATAGTTGGCTTGAGGCTTAGAATAAGTAGAGAAGCATCCTGGTATGTAAATTTCCAAGGCCCCGTTTGGAACAAAGGAAAAAAATACGAATTCTGAAGGATATGATATCTACGGGAACTGTTCATTTTGTTTTTGTGCCGTTTGGAATAAAGGAATTGCTATTCTACGTTCCTTTGGAATGGGCTATTGCATAGAATTTTGGTTCCCCTGTTTTACCTATCCCTACGTTTCTTTTTGGGATGGGCTATTCCATACTCCCTCTGTCCATGTTAGTTGTCACTCAAATGGATGTATCTAGCGTCTAGATACATCCGTTTGAGCGACAACTAATATGGGACAGAGGGGGTAGAATTTTAGAATTTCGGAATACATGACATCTCTTTGTGTCTACAATATCTATGTTTTTCCTGCTTGACATCCAAACAACAGTTCTAGAGCTATCCTGTGGTTTTAGTTCCTGTAGGAATTCCGGATACATGATATTCGTAAGTTTTTCCTATCCCTGCGTTTTGAGCTTCCGAATGTAAAGTTCAGCTTAAAATTCAACTAAACGGCGCTTAGAGCACAAAGTCAAATGCTCCCCCGAAAGGAGGCATCTGATCTGCCCCCAGCTAAGCTTCTCCAATCCAAATCAAGGCTAGCTAAGTGCCAACAGAGATGCAGAAATCGTAGTAACACGGGGCGGAGATAACAAACTCACCGCTCCCTCGGCATCAAATCTCCGATCCGTGACATGGCTGGGAAGAACCCCCGAGTCCGCCAGAAGCATCGGCTGAAGCTGGAACGACAGACACACTAATCATTCGGGAATCTGACGGGAATGCACACATAAAAGGGAAACTCAGCGGTGGACTAACGCGGTTGCTGCAGGATTCAGGCCTGACCTGCGGAGCTCCCCGCGATGGAGGATCCTGAGGAGAGGACCGAGCAAGAAGAGATGCGTCGGGTGGGAGTGGGACGCACGCTGTCGCTGGCGACGAGCACGAGGAGAAAGAAGAGCCAGGTGGTGGTGGACGGGATCGGAAGAAAACCATGGACGTTGTTTTGCAACAGCGGTGAGTCAATGCCCGCAGTGGGCCGTATATGGGCTGTTTCTATGTGAGCATTTCCGGTTCTTTACAAAATGATGAAAATAAACACTCAAAAAATATAAAATGATGAAAACAAATTTGTTTTCTCTCAAAGAAAAAAAATCCACTAAAGAAACTCTAAAAACAAGTTCAATGTATGTGCATTGCTACGGTTTTCAACATATATAAGTTGTGGGTGATAATATAAATAAGGTCAACACAACCCATGTTTTGCTATGAGCAACAACATAAACTAGATGACTTTGTGATTTCCTTTCGATGACATGAGACTACAACTCGCATATTAAGCGAAATAATAGAATCTGCAACCAAGAACATAAGCAACGTCATGAGCAGCATGTCTAACAGAAAGCAGGAAGTTAAGTGAATTAGTTTAGAGAGACAACTAAATTGAACTATTTAAGGGATGTTTCTACGAAGTTAAATAAACTATTTGAAACATAAAATGAAAGCTAATTGAACTATTTCAAGAAACTAATTACAGCGATTTGCAATTGATTACGTTTATATATCTACAAACGACACAGTCTCGCCGGCGAGAACAACCCAATGCTCGGGTTCATAAAGGCCGAGCACACCCCCACATTACCCAACTCTAGTCAGATAGTGTGTGTTGTGATGTCTGCTCGGCCTTTGAACGAGGCCGACCTAGAAGTTAAGTGTGCTAATTGAAACATACAATGGTAAAAGGACATTTCTTGTGAGAGAAAATAATCATTTCTACATTGCATTTGTGTTTACCAACTAATTGGAAATTTAGGTGAACTACTTAAGGGATGTTTCTCATGAATAATCTGCAAGTAATTATGTCCATAATGCATTTGTACCTACCCTGCCCACTCCCATCTCCGGCCAGCAAGGACAACCTAAAAGCCGAGTCAATAGAAAGGCCGACCATACCCCCCTAGGGTACATGACCTGAAATGATAAAACTTCCTACTTGGAATAAAAGAGACGACTCGAAACCACCACCTTTCCCATTTCAGACACGCTGGCATCCCCATCTACAACCCAGAAGGTAAGTGAACTATTTGAAACATAAAATAAAAGATAAGTAAACTAATTAAAGAAATGAATAGCAGTCATTGGCACGAGGACACCTCCCATAGATGTATGTAAGTGATTGTGTTTGTATTGCGTTTGTATCTGCCTAGCATATTATTTACCAAAGATAGAAGTCCATCTCCTTCTTTCACCAGCCATAGAAACACAGCACACGGTCATAGAAGGGCTGAGCACACCCCACGACACATGAACCTGGCCAGATGGGTTGTATTGGGATATGTGTTGGATTCTCCTCGTCGTGTTCACCAGGATCGGTTGTGTTGGCATGTCTTCCTGCCATCGGGGCGCTACTATCTGGATGATTGGCGTGTATGACACACCTGCTCGTTGAATTCTTCTCTGCCATAATAAACATTTGATCATTTCGCCACGACTTCCTATAGTGTCGGTTCATTTCACGCCTGGTAAATGCGATTGATTTGTTGTTGAGTTGTAGCTAGATCGAAGAAAGACCACAAGTCGCGATAGTCCACACAGTACCACATCCAGTTAAGCCCTTGTATGTTCATTGATACCATGCGCCTGAAGCTAGGCCGGGCACGTTGCGATGTCGAACACGATACCCAAACTTGTGTCTGGCCCAGTTTACTTGACGATCACATGTGTGGTTCTGTGGTGCCATCGAGTCGTCTAGAGAATCATTCCTTTTCGACTCTAGATTGTAGGTCGCTTCTTGTGGCCATCCTCACGCACTGGGTACGTCTCACCCTGGGCGCTCGGGTAATTCAGTTTTATCAGTTCGGGTAGTTCCTTTTACGGGTAATTTGCTTAGTTCAAAATGAAAACTGAATTTTCATCTGCCCGTTCCCAAATTACCCAAAAAATTCGGTTCACGTAGTTCGGGTACCCAAAAACCGAAATATTCAGAACAATGTACTACAACAAATTCAGATAGTTTTGAAATTCATAGTAGAGCACAACCAACATATTTGCTAGTAACATGACAATATAGTGCATATACGCCCTGGCAATCACAGTAGCAAAAATTCAGACGTCTCTTTGTTGAACATACACACACGTCACAACATCAGATGTCTCCTTGTCGAACATACAGACACATCACAACATAAGTCATCACCCCATACACATACATCCTCGCCTCCTTGAACATTTGCATCAGGAATTCATGACTAAGTGAAGGAGATCTGGAGACGGGAAATGGGGAGTGGCCGAGAGGATTTACGTTGTTGGCTTGTTGATGTTGTCGTTGAATCCGATTTCGCCGGCTCCAGCAAGGCAACAACCATCAACGGTTCTCCTTTCCTCCAGCTCCAGGCTCCGGCAACCGGCATCGTTACTGCATGCAGTGAGGCAAGAGGCGGAGAGTAGCGGTGTCCCGCGTCATGAGCAGAGAGGCGAGAGGTTGAGAGTAGCGGGACAGGCGCCACAGGCCACTGCTGCAACTAGGGTTAGGGAGAGAAGCAGAGAGGCGAGAGGGAGCGAAGAAAGTGAATGAGGGAGTATGGCATGCTACGAGCGGCGAGGCCGTGATTCTTTCTCTAGGTTGTGAACGGCTGGTTGGGCATGGACCTGGATTTAGCTGGGCCACACAGACACAACATGGACATAGAGGTATGCAGATCAGTTAGTACGGGTTTTTTGGGATTTTAACACTGATAACCGAACCCTAACCCGATGACCGAACTGTCGGAAAAACAAACCTGTACCGAAGACCGATACCCAAATTAGCCGATAATTCGGTTAATTCAGTTCTGTCAGGCAGGCAGTTCCCTTCTATATTTTCCTTGACAATGATCATCGCCCTAACTTTTTTTGCCAACACATGAACCAGTTGTGTGAACAAGTGAACGGACTATGAGACTTGATAGACGGGCGAACACATATAAATGGTGTACAATATACATGGTGTTTCATTGCCAAACGGCCGACCACCTATATGCATGTCAAACATATTCATTGAGCCGGGTCTACCACCAGGGAGAACATTAAGAACGTGTGTGGTCGGACAAAGGGATACAAAGCCACGTGGTTTCGCATGCATCACCGGTAGACTCACCCTTTAACCGGCCACGACTATTTTCCTGGTGCCTCTACATCTTCCTTCTAAATGACACCTTCCCTAATTTATAAATGTAGCATCCGATGCGACACATCTTTGATCCACAACCGTACGCCTTTTCTATCCACTCTCCGTCTCTTCACCAAAATTGTTTCCGGTGCATTGCTTGCAAGTGATTATATTTGTATTGTATTGCGTTTGTAAGTGCCTTGCATATATAAGAATGACAAACAACAAATATCGTTGTAACATCCCAAATTTTCAATTTGAAATGTTTTACAATATTAGTTAAGCATCTAAGCATTTTGAATGAATTGAAGGGACATTTGAAATTTCCAGAGGCACTTTGGTTTCATTTTGGAATATTGAGTTCAATTCAAATTGGCATTTGAAATTCCAATTTAAAAATTTCCTAACAAATACTTTGATCAAAGAGTATGAGAGGGGGTAACTTGACACCCCGAAAGTCAGAAGAAAAATATGCCAAAAGAATTTGAATTCAAATTTGGGTTTTATTTGGACTTTTCAAAAGAATGTTCTTTGTAAAGTTTGTATTCTGCCTCTGAAAAATATTTCACTATTTAGGAATTATTTTTTGGGTCACTTTGATATATATAAAGTTTGTATTCTGCCTCTGAAAAATATTTCACTATAAAGTTTGTATTCTGCCTATATAAAAGTATTTTTATTTTTATTTATTTATTTTCTTTTCTGTCAAAATAAAAAAAAACATGCCAGCGCCAGGGTCGGAGCTAGCCAGCCAGCCCAGCTGCAACTAGCAACAGCCCACCACCACCACAGCGGCCTGCCCCGCGCCAAAGCCACTCCGGCTCGGCCACCCGACCACTCGCCTGCACCCGCCTCCTCTCTTTCTTACACCGACAGGTGGCCCCCGCTCTCTTTCCTAACCCCTCGCCCACGACATATCAAACCGGAAATGTTCGGCGCGCCGCCCGCTCCGATCTACTCGGGATCACGCACTGCCTGGACCCCTCCCCAAGAATCATGCCCTATATATTCCGTCACCCTCCTCTCTCGAACCCCCTTAGACCCGACGCAAAAACCCTCCACGCAGCTCGCTCTTGCTGTTCGGATCTCGCCGCCCGCCGCCGCTGTCGTTGTTGTTTCCGACGCCAGTGAGCCGCCTTGGAACCCCTTCCTCTGCACCTCGGCTTCCCTCCTCATTGCGCACCTGTTTGACATCATCTGGCCGCCCAGGAATCACCCGAGCCGCCGCGTCGAAGATCGTGGTCCGCCATCGGAGCAGCAGAGCACCAAAGCTCTAAACGTCGATGCTCGCCCGTTCCCATCGTCCCCAACCGTCTCCAGACCACCCCTGACCTTGCCTTGCTCAGCTGCTTCCAGCCGACACCTCCGTCGTCTCCCTCGACCATCGGAGCAACCCGGCGACCACGCTCGAGCCAACCTCGCCGTCAACCACTGTTGTAAGCCGCCGGTCCTTCCCTGCCGTTAGATCTGTAATCTACGTTCTACATTAGATCGGTGAACAATTAGTCTTTTTTATTTAGATCGATTTAGTTTTACGGTTTAGATCGAACCGGCCCGGTCCGTTTTCTGTTATTTAAACGCACATGCGTGTTTTAGTTAAATCTCGGCCAAGCGCTATTTTGCTTCTGTTGCACACCCCTCTAGCTCAATTGCAGCCCGCCACGTAGCTCGTGCCCAATTTTTTAGTTTATTCTCGTTTATGTTCTAAAAAAATAGAAAAGTTTCAATCTTAGAAAATTCACATCTCCTAGGATATTTAGTATTTTAATTTGATTCTTTTTGCATTAGATCCAAATTTTTATGAAGCTTCTGTAGATATCAAGTTTTACTAGATTTGAAAATTTGAATTTGTATTTACATGAAATTTGGTCAAAACACTAGATTGGCAATAACTTAAGCTAGGAATAATATTTTTGGGTGATTCTTTTTGCTACTGGTTCTTTGTGAGATTGTTTATTAGTAGGCATAAATTGGTGAATTTTAGAATTATTTAAAATTAGGTTTTCACAAAACAATATTGTTTTAGTATTTTATAGCTTTTGTGCTATTTCTTTTTAATTTTAAGTGCTTTAAATTGTCTTCCTTTGTTCTTTTTGACATGTTCGGATTAGTTTCTGTACAGTTAACAGTAGCAATTTTATTTGAAGTAAAAAATATATTTTTAGTAGTTTATTTCTTGTTACTAGGAAATTGTTTTGAGCATAATAGGGGTTCTATAAAAGGTTTTAATGTGATTCTTTTTGCATAAAATTTCTTTGTTGTTTTCCTTTACATTATTTAGCAAAAACTTTTTTGTTACATTAAAAGTTTATTAGTGGCAGAAAATTTAGTAGTGGCTTGTTTCATTTGTAGTTAAGCTTTGCATTGAGTTGTGTTGTTTTCTTTGGTTTAGTTTTGGTTTTCATTGTGTGTTATATTGATTGTTTATTAACTAATTTTTACTTGTTGTTATGTTATTATTTTTGTGTGATGGTATGCTTATTCGTGTCTTGTTTGTTTTGATAGATTCCCCGGAGTGCGAGGCTTGTTACTACGAGTCCTTAGAGTTCAAAGATCGTCACAAAGGCAAGCCATTTGATCATGAAATTTATACCTATGTTTTATTGCATTAGTTGATATCCTCCCCACCATGCATGCAAGTAGGTGAATTTAAGTTATGTTCCTGAGTAGTATCATGTGGTAGGATGAACCCAAAATCCCCATGTTACCAATGCCCGAGACGTTATAGTTATTTTGCTATGCTTCATAGATGGGATTGGTTGAGTGAGTTGCATGGGAGTTGTGAGAGTCAACATGATGACAAGCCCAAGACTTCAAGATGCTCAAGACAGACTTCAATTCACTATTGGGTGGAGGACAGATGGACGGGCACCATGGAGTACCAAGTGGTTGACCGAGGGATGCATGGAGAAGCATCATGACATCTTGCGGAAAGCTTCACCCAACCATGAAGAGACGGATGTATATACCTTGACTAGAAGCTTACTTGTGTAGCCGCAAGTCACTATGGGCTCCGGATGGGTCGACCCTAGGTGTGACTCTGGATGGACGGTTGCTAGTAGATGTAAAAGAACGTTAGGAAATGGATGGGCACTGACAGTGGCCTAGAGGAACTCTATGGATGACCTTGTTTTGTTCGTCCCGTCTTCAAACAACATGCAGTGCTATGACATAAAGGAGGGAATGATTCTTGCGGGTAAAGTTCACAAGACTCTACAGAGTGAAAATCTAATCGATTAGTCGTGTCCCAGGTTACGGACATCTGAGCCTCTGGAATTGGATTTATTAGGAAATATCAACACCAAACATAACTAAGTAATTATTGGGTTATTAATGATTTTGGTATAATACATTGGTTGGCGGAACCATCTCAATAACAACAAATATTTTGTAGTTATTCCAAGCAAGCCCTTTTGTGGTAGGAAAAAATTGCTTTTTGCAAAAACTTAAACTTAGAGCCCCACAGCCAAAATTGCATATAGTGATAGCATCTATTTATTATTCTCCCTCTATGACTTGTCAGCATATCCAAAATGTTGACTTACACGGCTGCAATGTCTTATGTTGCAGAGGATTATTCCGGCCAGGAGTGAGGCTACGATCCACGCTCAGTGATTGCCCTTTGGAGTCGGATGGGCTCGCTTATCGTCTATGCTTCTGCATTAGTTTTTCTCATGAGTTGGCCTTCGGCCGAAATTATTCTGATGTAATAAAGACTATATGAGATTCGTTAATAAATCAGGTGTGATTGAACATTGATATTTACATCAATGTACTGTGTGTGCCAGGCTGCCAGCATGATCTTGGGATGGTACAAATACAAAGAGACTTGGTCGTTTTTGGGTCGGGTCATTGCAGAGATGGTATTCAGAGCACACGCTAACTGTAAGACGTAACCCCTAGGATAGGAAAGCCATAGGAAGAAATCATTTTATTTTCTGTCTTTATTTTTTCTGTAATTCTCCCCTATTCATTTCTGACTTCCCTCCTATTTCAACCTTGTAGATGGCCACCGAGTTCATCCCAGTCCTGCTGCCGGAGTTTTGCCAGCCGGATAAGACGATGCCTTTCGGCAAGCAGCTGGTTTAGATCATTAGGAAATTGAAGATTGCTCGCCCTCCATAACCGGACTCCTACCAATGCACTTCTGACGGACACTCACTATAGGATTGTGGTGCACATTCCAGGGAGGACTTTCAGAAGCTTCTCAAAGCCCATTGATCTCCATTTTACCTCCCCTACTTGGATCCTCAGGAGGGACATGGTTATTCATCATGCACTTCGACACATCCGGGTCGACCTCGACGGATCAAACCTTGCCATGATCTCCTGTAGAACTGCAAATGGGGAGACCGTGCACACCGTGGTTGAAGACTCCATCCTCTCATATGTCCAAGACCTGGAGACTCACATCAGGACTCTAGAGGTTCAGACTCGCAGAAGCTCGAAGATGTTCAGAAAGCTGCTATTCTATGAACTGGAATTGGAGGATAAAGCACGTGAGGACCATGACGAGCATGAAGAAGAAGTCAAGGACCTTCTGGAGAGAATCGAGAACTTGAAGACTTATATTGCCACGATGGAGAAGAAGATGGACCTGGGAGAAGACATGTACCCGAATGGTGACAATGGACCCTTGGTGAGCAATGATGAGGACTAAGACAAGAGCTCCACTGAAGGACGCACCAAGAGAAGACTGATACGTCCATTTTGCATCATGTTTTCTTACTGTTATTTATGATGTTTTTATCCATAATAATGCTTTTTGGAGTAATTCTAATGCATTTTATCTCATAATATGCAAGGTATACACAAAGAGGGAGAATTCCGGTAGCTGGAAATTTGGACCTGGAAAAGCTACGTCAGGCCACCTATTCTGCAGAACTCCAAACATGCTGAAACTTTATGGAGATTTTTTATCAAATAAATGAGGAATATTGGAGCAAATAACTACCAGTGGGGGCCCACCAGGTGGGCACAACCCACCTGGGCGCGCCAGGGAGCCCAGGCGCGCCCTGGTGGGTTGTGCTCACCCAGGCCCATCTCCGGTACCCATCTTCTGGTATATAAGTCATTTTGACCTAGAAAAGATTAGGAGAATACTTTCGGGATGGAGCGCCGCCGTCTCGAGGCGGAACTTGGGAAGGAGCACTTTTGCCCTCCTGCGGAGCGATTCTGCCGGGGGAACTTCCCTGCCGGAGGGGGAAATCATCATCGTCATCATCACCAACAACTCTCCCATCTTGGGGAGGGCAATCTCCATCAACATCTTCAACAACACCATCTCATCTCAAACCCTAGTTCATCTCTTGTGTTCAATCTTGTTACCGGAACTATAGATTGGTGCTTGTGGGTGACTAGTAGCGTTGATTACATCTTGTAGTTGATTACTATATGGTTTATTTGGTGGAATATTATATGTTCAGATCCAATATGCTATTTAATACCCCTCTTATCTTGAGCATGATTATCTTTTGTGAGTAGTTACTTTTGTTCTTGAGGTCACGGGAGAAATCATGTTGCAAGTAATCGTGTGAACTTGATATGTGTTTGATATTTTGATAGTATGTATGTTGTGATTCCCTTAGTGGTGTCATGTGAACGTCGACTACATGACACTTCACCATATTTGGACCTAAGGGAATGCATTGTGGAGTATAAATTAGATGATGGGTTGCGAGAGTGACAGAAGCTTAAACCCCAGTTTATGCGCTATTCCATAAGGGACTGATTAGATCCAAAAGTTTTGTGCTATGGTTAGAATTTATTCTTAATACTTTTCTCCTAGTTGCGGATGCTTGCGGGAGGGTTAATCATAAGTAGGAGGTTTGTTCAAGTAAGAACAACACCTAAGCACCGGTCCACCCACATATCAAATTATCAAAGTACCAAACATGAATCGAACCAACATGGTGAAAGTGACTAGATGAAATTCCCGTGTACCCTCAAGAACACTTTGCTTATTACAAGAGACTGTTTTGGCCTGTACTTTGCCTCAAAAGGATTGGGCTACCTTGCTGACTTTTTTTACTACTGTCATTACTTGCTCGTTACAAATTATCTTGCTATCAAACTACTCTGCTACTTACAATTTTAGCACTTTGCAGACATTACTTTGCTGAAAACCACTTGTCATTTCCTTCTGCTCCTCGTTGGGTTCGACACGCTTACTTATCGAAAAGATCTACAATTGATCCCCTATACTTGTGGGTCATCAAGGCTATTTTCTGGCACCGTTGCCGGGGAGTGAAGCTCCTTTGGCAAGTGGAATTTGGTAAGGAAACATTTATATAGTGTGCTGAAATTTATTGTCACTTGTTACTACGGAAAACAATCCTTTGAGGGGTTTGTTTGGGGTATCTTCACCTCGACCGCAACCACAATTAGCTACCCTAAACCTACTGCACCTACTGAAAATATTGAATATGAAATTCCTTCGGGTATGATAGAACAACTGCTAGCTAATCCTTATGCAGGAGACGGAACCGAACATCCTGATATGCACCTTATATATGTAGAACAAATTTGTGGATTGTTTAAGCTTGCAGATTTCCCAGAGATGAAGTTATGAAGAAGGTTCTCCCTTTATCTTTGAAGGGAAAATCATTGACATGGTATAGGCTATGCGATGATATTGGATCTTGGAATTGGAATCGATTGAAATTGGAGTTCCATCAAAAAAATTATCCTATGCATCTAGTTCATCGTGATCGGAATTACCTATATAATTTTTGGCCTCGTGATGGAGAAAGTATCGCTCTAGCCTGGGGGAGGCTTAAGTCAATGTTATATTCATGCCCCAATCATGAGCTCTCAAGATAAATTATTATCCACAATTTTTATGCTCGGCTTTCTCGTAATGATCAAACCATGCTCGATACTTCTTGTCTTGGTTCTTTTATGAACAAGACTATTGAATACCGGTGGGATCTTTTGGAAAGAATTAAACACAACACTGAAGATTGGGAACTCGAGAAGGTAAAGAGTTAGGTATTAAACTTAAGTATGATTGTGTTAAATCTTTTATGAATATCGATGCTTTTAAAAAATTGAGCACTAAATATGGACTTGACTTTGAGATAGTAGCCTCCTTTTGTGAATCATTTGCTACTCATGTTGATCTCCCTAAAGAGAAGTGGTTTAAATATCACCCACCTATTAAAGAGGAAATTAAAGAACCGGTACCAATTAAAGAAGAAACCATCAAAAAAATTATCCTATGCTTATATTGAGAAACCACCTTTCCCTGTTAGGATAAAGGAACATGCTAAAGTTTCAACTGTGGTTAACAAAAGCTATATTAGAAGACCTAAACCTGATGAACAAATCAAAGTAGAACCTAGTATTGCTATGGTTAAAGATCTCTTGGAAGAAGACATGGATGGGCATGTTATTTACTTCTGCGAAGAAGCTGCTAGAATTGCCAAACCTGATAAGAAGGATAAACATAGACTTGTTGTTGGCATGCCCGTTGTCTCAGTTAAAAGAGGATATCACTTTTATCATGGTTTATGTGACATAGGTGTTAATGTGAGTGCTATTCCTTACACCTTATATCAAGAAATTATGAATGACATAGCACCCATAGAGATAGAAGACATAGATGTTACTATTAAGCTTGCTAATAGAGACACTATATCACCAATTGGGATTGTTAGAGATGTTGAAGTCTTGTGTGGGAAAATAAAATACCCTACTGATTTTCTTGTTCTTGGTTCCCGACAAGATGACTTTTGTCCCATTATCTTTGGTAGACCTTTCTTGAACACCATTAATGCTAGAATAGACTGTGAGAAACAAACTGCCAGTGTTAGTTTTTGTGATGAGTCTCATGAGTTTAATTTTTCCAAGTTTAGTAGGAAGCTTCATAAAAAAGAATTGCCTAGTAAGGATGAAATAATTGGTCTTGCTTCTATTCTTTGTACCACCTACTGATCCTTCAGAACAATATTTGCTAGACCATGAAAATGATTTTCATATGCATGAACGAAATGAAATAGATAAGATTTTCTTTGAACAACGTCCTCTGCTTAAACACGGTTTGCCTATTGAAACTCTATGAGGTCCTCCTCCACCTAAATGTGATCCTGTGTTTGAATTAAAACAATTGCCAGACACTTTGAAATATGCCTATCTTGATGAAAAGAAGATATATCCTGTTATTATTAGTGCTAACCTTTTAGAACATGAAGAAGAAAGATTCATAAGTTCTAAGGAAGCACCGAGCTGCTATTGGATATACTCTTGATGATTTAAAGGGCATTAGTCCCACTCTATGTCAGCACAAATATGGAACCTGTTGCTAAACCCGTTGTTGATCACCAACGTCAGTTAAATCCCAAAATGAAGGAAGTGGTAAGAACGGAAATCTTAAAACTTCTGGAAGCAGGTATAATCTATCCCATAGCTGATAGTAGATGGGTAAGTCCTATTCATTGTGTCCCTAAGAAAGGAGGTATAACTATTGTTCCTAATGATAAGAATGAACTTATTCCACAAAGAATTGTTATAGGCTATAGAATGGTAATTCCTTTTAGAAAATTAAACAAAGCAACTAGAAAAGATCATTACCCTCTGCCTTTTATTGATCAAATGCTAGAAAAATTATCTAAGCACACACATTTTTGCTTCCTTGATGGATATTCTGGTTTTTCACAAATACCTATTTCTCAACCTGATCAAGAAAAGACCACTTTTACTTATCCCTTCGGAACTTATGCTTATAGACGTATGCCTTTTGGTTTATGTAATGCACCTGCTACCTTTCAAAGATGTATGGCTGCTATATTCTCTGACTTCTGTGAAAAGATTGTTGAGGTTTTCATGGATGATTTTTCTGTTTATGGGAAGTCTTTTGATGATTGTTTAAGCAATCTCGATCGAGTATTGCAGAGATGTGAACAAACAAATCCTATCTTGAATTGGGAAAAGTGCCACTTTATGGATAATGAAGGTATTGTCTTGGGCCATAAAATTTCTGAAAGAGGTATTGAAGTGGACAAAGCTAAGGTTGATGCAATTGAGAAAATGCCATGTCCTAAAGATATCAAAGGTATTCGTAGTTTCCTAGGTCATGCTGGTTTCTATAGGAGATTTATCAAAGACTTTTCTAAAATTTCTAGGCCTCTTACGAATCTTTTGCAAAAGTATATTCCTTTTGTTTTTGATGATGATTGTTTAGAAGCCTTCACTACAAAAAAGACACTTCCGTGATGATACGTGTTTGTCACAGTAGGTCACGTTTTCTGTCATGCATGTACATCCATGATAATTTTATGACAAAATCAAGATAGTCATACCTGTGCTGTGTAGAAGTGTTCCATGAAATTACCAAAATTATCATCATAGAAGTGTTCACTTCCATGACGATATGCCGCGTCATGGAAGTGCTTTCGTCAAGGGTGACCGACACGTGGCATCCACCGTAACGGGTCGCCGTGAAGCTATCGGGTCCGGTTTTGGATCCGATAACCCGTTAATAGTCTGGACCAATGAGGATTTTCCATGTGTAAAATTGTCATTGGACGGAGGAAACACGTGTTCGCTCACCGCTGGGACAGATGTCATCCATTCATTGGACAGGAGGCGCCTATGATAGGTCGACACATGGCACGGCCCAACAAAGGACCATTCCGGTGAAAAGGGCGGCTTGTTTGACTTGGTCAAAAGGTAACGGGCCGGCCCACAGAAAGCCTGTTCCTATATAGCCCATTTATGGCCCGCTAACTCACGACCCGTTACGGCTTATCGGAATTAAGCCCAGTAGCTTCATCTGGGCCGTCCAATATGATTCCAGCCCATTGTAACTTCCGGCCCATGTATAGCCCATGATGTCTTTCGGCCCATACGAGGCCATTTGTAATTCTTGGCCCATTAACGGCCCGTAGTGAATCTGGCCCGCAATGAACAATGTATCGCTTCATACCCACTAACGACCCATTTTTTCATTGGGCCGTTTCCAACCCGTGTTATCTTTCGGCCTTCTCAGGGCCCATTTATTCTTGGGCTTATTTCTAGCATTCGGTTACTTACGCCCGTTACTGGTCTTTTCTGCTTGTGGGCCAAATTCAGCCCGTGGTAACAATCGGCCCGTTTGCGGCCCGTTAATCCGTTGGGCCGTTTTCATAGCGTCATCAAATACGGCCGATTAATGATGGCCCGTTATTGTCGGCCCATGAACGGATGATTCCAAATCTAGCCCGTTTACGGCCCATAATGCGGTCTGTTATTGGCCCATGTTTGGCCGATCAATCATACGGCCCGTAGAAGGCCCATTGATGCTACGGCCCGTAGAAGGCCCATTGTTCCTACGACCCTTACAAGGACCATTGTTTCTATGACCCTTACAAGGCCCATTGTTTCTACGGCCCGTAGGAGGCCCATGGTAACTACAGTAAATATGTAGCCCATGGTTATTGTGGCCTAGTTTTAAAAAATAGGTTGTTGCGGCCAAACCGTGGAAAAAGAACTGCACTAACCACAAGCAAACAAATAAACAAGACAACAAGGAAATAAATAAGCAAGCAACTTAAGCTAGGCTATCACAGCTATTACACATATTACATCCACTGGGCATCAAAGTTCGCCACCAGTGCAAATATAGGGAACAAAGTAGCATGTTATATACACTGGTTATCAAAGTTGGCGACCAGTGCAAATAAACGCCGCAACAAAACAAGTCTAGAAGTGAAACCACTTCAGAAGATCTCAAGAAACAATATCCTGGGTACCCATAATGCTGGCAAGATGCTTAGCAAGCTTATTAAGTTTCTCTTGTTTGGCGCTTAAATCCTCCAGCGCTTGATGTTGCACCAGTAAGTGTGCATCTGAATTCTGCAGGAACTTCCTCAGTCCTTCACTTCCGTCAGCAAAGACATCTCGATCGATGTCTTTCAACTTGAAGTTGAGACTCAAGAAGATGAATTGATTCAGCAGCGAGTTCAAGAGCTTGTGCCAGTAGTGGCGATAACTTCGAACACTACATCAAGACATGACTTTTGGGTTCTCTCACTATCGTCAAGATAGTTTTTATCAGCTTTCTTGGAGACCAACAGGGATGTCTCACTATCTTGAACCTTATCTGCATTACTTCCTTTACCATTGCATAACGGGGTATTGTTCTCCAATATTTTGTCCGCATTCTAAAAGAGAAACAAGCAGACACATCACAGGTTTACCATGTTGCATATGAAACTCATTTTGGTAAATCAGTTTAGTAGTAAAGTGGACAGGATAACAACATGAAACAAACATATATCTATGTACCATGGTCACTTTATGGTCTATATCATTCTAGTTTTTGTTGCCAAATCAAGAGAGACACAGTTCAAATAATATTTGTTCAAGACAAAGCAGAATAGACAGAATATAAGTGTGGGAAACTATAGAGCAATAACAACACTTGTAATGTGCATGACATGAGAACATAACTGTTTATTCAATTGAAACTAAAATCAACATAGAGCAAGGGACAATAGCAAACCAGTTAAAGAAATAGGTTTAAAACATACCTGTTGCACCATTGGAGTTTCAATTCCATCCTTCAAATTTGAAAATAGTTGGTATGAGTAAATACAGTGATGCAAGATCAAAGGAGTATGAACCATAGCTCTGAGAACTTGACATGATAACAATTCTTCTTCTCCTTTAAGCGTTGAGTTGGGATTCGTGAGCGGCGGTCCTCGTGCTTTGGGCTGCAGTTCCCTTACTAACGATCGTGTTTGGGTGCTCTGTGGTGGAGACGGTCTTGTGTCAACTGGGCCCAGGGTTACTATCTGCTGGGGTTGGGGTTAGAAGGGCGTAGCTGGTTCTCTTTCCAACTGGGTAGGGGTACAATCTGCGAGAGTCTGGGTTATGTGTGGTGGGACTGGTTCTTGGGCAAGTACAACCATGGTTCTATCTACAACAACTGGTAGCACTATCTTTTCTGAACACCGCGTTGTTACTCCCTTAGATACTGCCATCACCCTCTCCATTTCAAATGGCTGGTAAACAACAAAAGTAATTGAATGTATAGACATTGTATGATAAGACAGGTGCAATGGATAGTGGGGAATAAAAGAGGGCATGAAATAATTCACATTTATGTTTTCTAACCAAACATGATAGCATGACACAATTTCACATATATGATGGCTAACTAAATAGGATAGCATGACACAATTTCACATTATGATGGCTAAAAAAGATGGAAAGACATAGTTCAAAATATGATGACTATGTAAACATGATGACATGATATAGCTATATAATGTGTTTATTAAATAGGTTGGCATGCCATAATCATACATGCCGCCTATGGAAACATGATAGCATGATATAATTCACAAATAGAATGACATAATTCAAAATATGATGACTGTAAACACTAAACAGGATGGGATTATATAACTATATGATGTCTTTATTAAATGGGTTGCCATGCCATAATTCAGATAAATGCTGTGTATGTAAACATGATGGCATGATATAATTCAAATATATGATTTATATAGTAAGCAAGTAAGCAGATGGCAATCCATATATGGTGTAAAAACTAAGCAATGCAAGACAACATGCATGACATGGGTAATATAAACCTGCCAAGTTTGAGCATAGACCTCAGGGGGAAATAGGACTGGTCATGAGTCTCCGAATCCTCCTCTGGGAGCTTTACGTAACCAGCAAGATGTTTGCTTGACGAGGTAGCATTATGCGCTCTGAATACCTTGTTTTCACTCCAGATACTTCCATCACCGCTTCAAATGGCTGATGCACAGGAAGAGTAGTTGAATATACAAATGTTGTCGACAAATGGAACACGTAATACAAAAAAAAATTATAGCATGATATAATTCACATACATGATGATTGGCTAAACAACATGGTGTTGGATAATTCACATATATAATGCCTTTGCAACAAGATAGCATTGCATAATTCACATATATAATGTCTTGCAACAAGATGGCAATGCATAATTCACATATATGGTAATTAGACACTAAACAGGTGGCATTCACACAAAGCATGTCTAAACTAATCAAATGACATAGCAATGCAAGACACCATACGCACGATATGAGCAACATAACCC
Organism: Aegilops bicornis; assembly: GCA_021605145.1. NCBI lineage: Eukaryota > Viridiplantae > Streptophyta > Magnoliopsida > Poales > Poaceae > Aegilops > Aegilops bicornis. Next base: position 320,988,626 of record CM038674.1, on the reverse strand, counting down.
TGCCAAGTTAGAGCGTACACCTTGGGGGGGGGGAATAGGACTGGTCATCTATCTCTGAATCCTCCTCCGAGGAGCTATTCGTAACCAGCGAGATATGCGCTTCGTCAGATAACATAGTCTGATCTGAAGACCTTGTTTTCACTTCAGAATTTTCCATCACCGTGTCAAATGGCTGATGCACACGAAGAGTAGTTGAATGTACTAACATTGTTGACAAATGTAATACGTAACAGAAAAAAGGATGGCCTGATATAATTCACATATAAGATGACCGGATAAGCAGGATGGCATTGCAAAATTCACATATATGATGCCTGGCTAAACAAGATGGCATTGCATAATTCACATAAACGATGAATAAAATAAACATATGGCATTCACACAAAGCATGTCTAAACTAAGCAGATGACATATTTGATGTATAAAGTAAGCAATCCAAGGCACCATATGCAAGATATAACCAACATCAGCATGCCAAGTTAGAGCGAAGACCTCAGAGGGTAAATAGGAGAGGTCTTCTCCTTATGAATCCCCCTCAGAACAGATATCTTTCTCTCGATTACAATCCGAAATGGGTGGAGGGGGGGGCTGCCTTTGCACCTACCATGGAGTGACGTCTGCATGAAATTTTATTGCCACGCAAGGCTCGTCTCTTTTGCTCTACATGTTCAGTTCCATTGTGTATAATAACCGACATGCATAGGAATAAAACATAGTGAGATTATGTAAGGAGTGCATGCAGAAATCCAGAGTGATGGTGGAAACCTGTGGATAGAGCCAAAACCAATGATAGCAAAGTGAGATAATGGCTTCGGTTAAAAATACAGATAATGCCTTCTTTACTGTTTGTTTCCCACCCAACATGAAACTCATAGTAGACACCAGAGATTAACCAGATAGTAGATAGATACTATTGATTGCGGCCCCGATATGTACCCCACAACCATTTAGAAACTCAAGTTTGACCATTACTTTGGAGCTGACTCGGAGTCTAAACGGTGAACAGGACGATAAAGTAGCAAGTAATATTAAGCGATGCATAACGTAAGTAGACACGAAAGAGTGCGACCTCTCTTGCGGACCCGTGTAGTCCTCGAGGTCATCTGCTCGGTTGATGATGGTAATGCAGTTGTCATGGCTGCCAACGGCGGGGAAGAAGATCTGAGGCAGCGAAAGACACCGAGGCCGGATCCATGTTGTCTTGGACACTTACATCATTGGAGCGGTGAAATTGGGGTGGACGACAGCGCAGAGGCAGGACAAACCACACAAGGTTTTCTTTGACAACTATCTGTAAGAGAAGTAATTCTGTAAGGGCTCGTTTGAATTGGAGGATTCTAACAACGTAGGGATAGGAAATACATAGTAATAGGATAGAAATGCACGTGCAAAACATGAATTTAAAAACACAGGATTTCTGCCAATCTGGGTGTTTGGTTCACAAGAATTGGAAGATCACAGGATGCAAAGAACCATGGTGAGATTAAGTCAAACCACAAGAAAATGTACGGTTATAATGCTATTATGCTACTATCTCTTAGTCTTGTGCTACATGAATAGGAATCTGAAAAGGAGGACAAGTGGATATTAAAATTCCTATGGTTTTTCTTTCAAGGAAACACTAAAGGAACAAATCGTACAGTTTTCCTTTGCACCATTCCTTTGAACCAAATGCATGAATAGTAGTACCATAGGAAACTTTTCAATTCCTATGTTTTTCCTTCACTTTTCCTTTCAAGCACTGGCGACTCTAGCATGTAGGCTTGAGCAAGGAAAAGCCTACACTCAAAAAATGTTTTTGTGCTACTTCTACTACTTTGGACCCAGGACACTGCCCTACTAGCTCAACTCCCAGGCCCATCGACAAATGCACAACTCAAACGTGTAGAGATAAATAATGATGGCATTCAAGAGAGTCCATCACGGATAGCTAAGTTGCCGGGTACCTCACTGCTTGTCATATAGTAGGAGAAACTAATCAGATTTCATGTTCATGCGTGTGCTCGATGGACAATATATATAACATGTAGAGTAAAAAGAGATGCAACAAGTGTACAACCTCTTTGGTGAAGCCATGTCGATCTCAGCGTGATTGGGTTGGTCGGTGAGGATGATCCGGCTGACTTGGCTGTCGGAGGAGGGGAAGAAGATCTTAGGCATCTTGAGATGGAGCCCGGGGTACTCCTCCACTATGATGGAGGGTTTCGTCATTGGAGCAGCTCCGGTGAGTTGTACGACGCTGAGGCTGAAGTAGGACAGGAGAGACAACATTAGCCTGAGTGGAATTCTAATAGCATCTCCTATAGATGACGTAAAATACATAACCAAAAAGTGCTAGATGTAAAATACATCAGCCGCTCATCTCTGAACTTAAGCGTAAACTGAATTTAACTATCGAAACTAAACTTAACTATCGAAACTGAATTTTCTTTTAAACTGAATTGTCTTTAAATCGAACGCACTAGTAGCAGAAAAGCACTAGCAGTAGCAGCAGCAGCGCGTGCGAGATTCGGGGCAGCTGGTCATGTAGAAGCATCAGGTGAGGCTACACGTCAGTCGACTAACTTTTTCATCTCTGGTCAGTCGATTTTCCAGCCGTTGGATACGAAATCAAGGGCCTGCAGTTCATCTTCAACCTCCACCCCCGTGAGCCGCCAGCCACCACCGGCCAAACACCGCTCACCGCCACATGGCGGCGATCGCCGCCTGACCCGAAACCACTCCCGCCGGTCCGCGCCGCCTGGCCCAACCCTCTAGGCCCCTGCCGAGCTTTTTCTCCCATGATCCCCACGCCACGCCCCACCACCGCCGGCGACCACCGCCCCCACCACGAACCCTAAGATAGATAGTGGGTACCTCTCATGAGCCCCCTCCCCATCAAGGGCTGGTTCTTCCTTACCGGCGAGCCCCCCCACCCCCTGAAAATCGACCGACCCAAAAGTCGATTCAGTCGACTGAAGTGTAGCTAAATTGGAGTAGCATCGCAAGCAAGAGCAAGAGCAAGAGTAGCAGCGCGAGCAAGAGCAAGAGCAATAGCAAGAGCAGACCAAGAAGGGGACCGAGAGCAAGAGCTAAAGCAGCAGCATCTCCTATTGATGTGGACGTCGCCGCCGAGGGAGCGAAGCCGTGGAGGAAGTGGTCGGCGATGCCGCCGTGGATGGAGCCGCACCATGTCGGCTTGGGACTGAGTGCTGGCAGCACCGTGAGATCGAATTAAGAAGAAAATGCGGCGCTTAGTGTACAACCTCTTTGGTGGCGCCGATTAGGCCTCAGCTTCATCCGAGGAAACGGTGATGATGACGCTCTTCCGGTGGTGCAGGTGAAGACGGCGGTGTGGGAATGGGGGTGGCGCGAAAGAGGAGGGGAACGTCAGGGCAGCTTCTTGGAGGTGGAGGACGGGGTGGCTGAACCGGCGGGACAACGAGATCGACGACGGATCCTCATCCGGTATGGTGGATGAGGGACGTCCAGGTGTTTCTGTGGACGAGGTCGTCGGGGAAGAGGCTTCAGCTGGGTGGCGGACGGAGGAGGGTGTGGGGCTTCGGGTTTTCGTGGCCTCGGTGTATGAATGAGTGGGCAGATGGGATGGGAGTGGGGAACCATGGCTTAGAGACGCGCTTGTCCGAAATGTGGGGTAAGTTAGGAAAGTACCCCCACCGATTTGAGCTAGGCGGTTCTTTCGGTTCAGGAGTATCACGGGCATTTCGCGTGTCGGGATTTCACAGGAGGTGGGAGTTTTCATGCGCGTTGTAATTTTGGAATAGCAAGGCGCGGGTTGAGATGGAGGGAGTTGTTGGAGCACAACGAGACAAAGATATATCTTAAATATTTCGGGGTAACAAGGCGCGGGTTGAAATTTCCGGACAAGCCTAACGTGTATTGTACTGTACCAAATCAATTCGCACTTCCATTGACGAAAAAACAAAAAGAAATCAATTTGCAGCACACAAGAGAGTCTAGTCCCGTGTACTGTACCAAATCAAGTCGCACTACAAATGTCATTCAAAACTTTGAATTCATGTTATGTTCAATTAAAATATTTTTCTACGTGTATAATGCATGCAACCTGCTACTCAAATGAACGTTTTAGCACATTCCAGACGTATATACTACCGCTTCAATATGAACTAAATTTGAATTCGTTTCTCTATTTGAATAAGATCTACAATAATGATTGTTGTGAAGTCAAACCATTTGAATTCGTTTCTCTATTTTAATAAGATCTACAATCATCATTATTGTCAAATTAAACTCATCGTTTGTGTATTATCTTCACAACACACCACATGATTACTCTCGAGTTAGATATGAACTATTTGTACTATATGAACTCGAACTCGATTTTTTGAATCCACTTTATGTTGTTTTCAAATAATAGTACATTACAAGCTCTAGCTAGATCTTCATAATCTAAATCATGTATCATATGTATAATGTGTTTATCACATAATGTATGGTGCCCCGCCCCCTACGCCTACAAGTATTTAGATGTGAGTTGCAAACACACCACACATTACCACAAATTCAAATAAAATGTGATATTGTTCGATATATAATATTGTTTAGATTGTTCGATATTTATTTGTAAGCTGCAAATGCCACACATTATCACAAATTCAAATAAAATGTGAGATTGTTTGATGTATAGTATGGTTTAGATTGTTCGACATTTAGCTGTGAGTTGCAAACGCCATGCATTATCACATTATGGTATAACATGTGCAAAACCACATCACGTGTATCACCACTATATTCATGCATGCATATGTTTATAACACTATGATCTCCTATTCAACTATATGAATCCACTTTCATATCAAATTATGATCTATGTTAGTCTCTTACACCCACACAATCCTCTAACCTTTGTAGCTAGCACTAACTTTCTCTCATGCACGCACACACCCTCCTCGCCCTCCCCCTCCCTCAGCATTCTATCCATCACGCACATTCATTTTTTTTTCTTTAGTTCGTTCTCCCATAGTCTCCACAACTCCTTTTCGACACACACTGATTGATAAACCTCTCCTGTGATGTTTGCCTACAACATACACACGCACCTTCCATCTCCTCCTTTCCGTGTCCATGACTCGTGTCTCTCATACGGTCCCACACACATGTAAACTCTCGCCCCTCTTTTCATCGATCTCACAACCGCACACTCCTCCCCCTATCTAGCTAGTAGCTCGGCCTCTCAAACCACCTCCTAGCTCCATTCTCTCTGTCTATCCGTCTTGCTGGGCCTTATTTGCCTCTAACAAATGGATGTACACCGACCCCGATCTCCCGCTATACATATAGCTAGCTAGGTCCTTATAACTCGTTTTTTCCCACGCATCGATCAATCTACCTCATTAGTTATGTCTCTCCCTTCCCCCGACAAACAACAATTGATCTACCGATCTAGTTAGGTTTGCTTACCAAACACATGGTTCCCCTTCATCATCCATGCATGCGTCCTGACATATCTATCACGCACAGGCACACACAGAAACACATCGCCACTCCTATAGATAATATTGCAGTTCTACCCTCAGTTTGTCTAGTAGGCCTCTCCCACCATCTTTGAGAAGCAACTCCATCACCCATCCAGCACTCTACCCCTCTCCCTCTCTCTCTCTCTCTCTCTCTCTGTCCCAACCTATTTCCCGTCCTTCAGTTATGTATGGATGTCGACCGCTCTCCGCCAAGACATAGCTGGGTCTCTCCTTCTCAACACATATACGAGTCGTTCTACCTCTCTAGTTATGCCTCTGCCTCCCTCCTCCCCCCCACCCCCCACACACACCGATACATCGAGTGCTCTAGTCATGTCTCCCTGCCACACACAAACTTGCCCCGTGCCCTCTGACGTTCCGGTAGGCCAGTCGCCCTATATCTTTGACTTGCACACACACAATTTCGATGGCTCTCTTCATCAATCTTGCACCCACCCACTTGATCCTCTCTTCGACTCTATCAAGATATATGACCCCTCCCTCTCTTCTCGTGGATCGCCCCCTCTATATATGATATGGATAGGCCTCTATTTCACACACTTTGCATGCAAAATTTTGTTTGAGATGTCATCAACACATATTCCCACAGATACATTCAGGAAATCACCCCCCCCCAAACAAAAAACACTCACTAACACACACGCCATCTGTCTAGGTTTGTATCTCTCTCAAACACACCCACGTAGGTGGGGGGCGTGCACAAAGAGAAGAGGTGCACGCACAGCACACGTACTCCTGTCTCTTTCCCAACCACACACGCGCGGGTACACGGTGGAGCGCATTTCTGTATGAAAAGGTAGCCCACGTGGTAATTTGACACGTGTACTGGTTGTCCACTTGAATGAGGATCGTCTACAATGGGTGGACAAACAAATTGCGACTTGACACGTTATGTTAAAAAAGAGGCAAACCATGTGGGGCCTACCTTAGAGGCAAAGTTCTATACACTTGAGATGCTCTGTACGTATTACTTTTGATGTGTCCCGTCAACTCGTAGAACAAGGAGAAGCTTGCTTACTACGCCGTCTCCCCCGCCCATGGGCGTGGTGGCTCGCAGGACGAGGTGAAGCTTGCTTACTACTACTCATTGTATATTGGTTTATTGGTCCCCATTGTATATTGTGTCAAATTTTGACCGAGCGGCTCATTCATTCTTGAAAAAAGAGGGAGGGAGCGAGCCTATAGATTGAACTAATAAAACGTTCGTGCATGTTACAAAACAATATATCATTGAAAACTATGTTGAGATACGAATCCAAGGATATAATTTTTGTTGACATGCATTAACATTTTGTTAGCTAAATATTTGGTAAAAATTTGGCACGAACTACAAAGGTGACCTATAAACCAGGACGGAGGTAGTAGTAGTACGCCTTACGCCCGCTCCCTCGCCCACGCGCGCGGTGGCTCGCAGGACGAGGAGAAAATTTTACTACTCCCTCCGTTTACTCCTCGTCCCTACCTTGGTTAGAGAGATTATCATATTGTTTGGAATATATGTCCTTAGATTTCAATATGAACTACTAGTACATACTTCAAACACTGATGTATATAGATGTATTTTAGAGTGTAGATTCACTCATTTTGCTCCGTATGTAGTCCATATTGAAACGGGCGTAATAGTATGCACTCTCCCCCGCCCCTCGCCCCTCGCCGACATGGTGGACGTGCAACAATTCATTCGGTCTCATATAGCCAGAACAATATATACCACATTACTATTATTGCTCGACTTCCCGAAGAGGCGAAGAGCCAATCGCAAGGTTGATATTTTGGAGATGCCAAGCGCAAGGTTTATAGGAGAACGAGTAGTAGGTGCCGCGTCATATATAAATAAAGTATTTTTCTTCAGTGGCACGTACACAATATAAATAGGTTCATATGGAGAGAAAAGGAAACCGCTCCACTATATACATAGGTAGGACGAGCCTACACGATTGCTTGCTGGGGTTGCTCGCTTCACGCTCTCTCGCACAAAACGACTGTGGCCACATCTCTAACATCCCGGCAGATCACGTCCGCCGGGGGAAGGGGTGGATGATTAGTGTAGATGTGGTCGCCGTCGCCGATGGCGAAAACCCACTGTCGGCACGTCCCGATCAGGGGTCCCCGCCGTTCTCTCTCACAAAGCCGGTGAGGTTGCCTTCGTCCCTTGCTCACTGCCGCGACGTGGGCAGTTGCCGCCTCCCTCCGCCCTCCTCTAGGTTGAGCTACGTCCCGACATCCCTCAGGTACAACTCCCTTTATAGCCGGCTTGCACCACTGCTCCAGCTGCCCACATCCCTCCATGTGGATATTTCTCTACTTCCTTGCCCTGCACATACCTCTACTGGCTTCTATGTACTGTATTTGTGATGAGTTTATGTCTCATCAACTAGTCCCGGTAATCTTATTCTAATCATGCTTCTTCAATTTCTTTGCCACAGGGATGCTCATCTCGATTTTGGTGAAACTGCACAAAATGATCCGATGGTCAAAGGGTTGCAAACTTCATTTCTTTGGAAGCTCCAACATTGCCAGCAAATTAAAGCCTAGTTAGGGTTTATGGTTCAATGGCTAGGGACTGCATGGATCGTTTTTTTCTTTAGCTGTCTCTTTTCCAAAATAAGTGTCAACTTTAGTAGTAGTACAACTTTGTACTAAAGTTTGCATAAAGTTGAGACACTTATTATGGAACAGAGGGAGTACATATTGGCTATGATCTGTCAATCATTGAGATGCAATAGCATGCATGTTATTCTCCTTTGTATTTGATGAAAATGTTCCAACAGGCAACCTTGGACGCAAGATACATGAAACAGAAGCTGGAAGCTTCATAGCATTGTACAAATTTATCTTGCTAATAAATTACAGTACGTACTATACTAGTAGTACTATGTAAAGAGTTAGATGTCGCACGGTGTCCAAAAAATATGGTGATAATGTGAGGTTGGCCATGTAATCACTGAGCCTGCGTGTTTTCACTGCTCTCGCACTCCTCCGCTCTAAGAATGGAGAAAATTGTAATCTAGTAGTACCTCCTTTCGCCGAAAGCATGGGACATCCAGCAGTCTTACCACCTCAGTAATAATGACCAATGAGCCGTCAAATCACATAGACCCAGCAGTATGTTGGACGGACGAAGCAACCATCACTCTTGAATTCGCTTCTCTCTTCAACGCAGGTGCCCGTGAGAGGCTGCGTCCGCTCTGCCCGGGCATGAATGCGGCACCGATTCTTTGGAGAGGTGCTGGCCGTTTCGGGCGGGAAGCGCGCACGGGTGATGGATGGGCTTTGGGTGGGCCAGGCTGGTCGAGGAGGCCAGGCGTGGTAGCGATCACTGTGTCCCGACCGGGACGCCTTGGGAAGAGGATGCACCGACTCTCGCGGCTAAATCATACACTACACACCATCTCTCTGTAGGAGTAGGTCGATGTGTCGCTCTCTTTAACACACACATGTTGTTAAACACACACACACACGCACAGGTTCATAGAATAGGAATATCGTGCATGTTACTAGTCCAAGTTACTCACCACTATGACCAGCCTAAGCAATGTAACCAAATGCTCCTTACTCTGCCTTGTTATCTCCCCCGGAAACCCAATGCATGGAGCGCAACTACACATTGATCAGTCAAGAAATCAAAGTCGGCTTGCATGCGAGTTAATACGTGGCCCTGCATGGTAGCTAAAATGACATCTCTTAGTTGTTGGGATTAATTGTTGTGTTTAGAGACAGAAATCAGGGCTTTGATTGGTGGAACGACCGGTCAAGTTTCTCCTTCTCCTCCAATCTGCTTGCACCTTGGTCCCGCTGCACCTTTTAACGTGACTTATTACACCTAGATGGAGGGAGTAGTATGAGATATGGTGGCACACTGACTTAGGTCAAATACAAGTGCCCAAAATTGTGTGCATGTTATAATAAGGATTCACTTAAAATAGTACGTGAGTGAATAGAGGGATCAATTGGACAGTGTTCACGAGTAGTGGCGATATGTGTGAGGTAAGATACACCGCTGGCGCTTTTAATTTTTCTTATTAATTTGTTTGTTTCACCCTCTGACTAGTGGGACCCAACGTACTACGTGGAGAGAGGTAAGGTGACTAAGGCTGCATTATTTCTGTACTACCAACACTGCTGTAAATCCCAAAAGACCTTTCCACCAAAGCCACATGACACGATTATGATTTAAATCCCAATGACTCGCACGCAAAAAAACACACGGCATGCTTGTCACACGAATGCAGGAATGTATAAAAGGTTATTTTCCTCTCGTTGAACATAACGGGAGGGTGGTGTAACTGGTTAGCTTTGTTCGCTCATCAAACTTGAGGTCTCGGGTTGGATAACTACACTTGAGCATAATTTTGTTTTTGTTCGACTTCTTTCTTCCACCCAATGACAGGTAGGCCCCGCATGACAGAGAGAGAAAGTGATCTAGGGCGGTGCCAGGAGGATTCTGTGACTAGTCAAAATGGATGGATACGGAGCTAAACGATCTCGTAGTGACCGTATAATCACCTCATCACGTATACGTGCAGCCTCGGCGCTTGTTTTCTTGGCTTTGCACTCTTCACACACTCTCTAGTATATATATACACGCTGGAGCCTGAGCGCTTGTAGTTGCTCTCTTCACACTCTCTCACCCTCTCTAGATCTAAAAAAGACTTCATTGGCCTCTCTCTCTCCCCTCATTGCTGGTCAAAGAGCCGGCAGGATCCGTCCACCGGGAAGGGAAGGAGGCTTAACGCTGTCGCCATCGGCGAGGGAGGGAATCCACCATCGGCGCAGCTATTCTCTTTCACCCAGCGGCGGCGCGGGAGGGCCTCAGACCCCTTCTTCCTTGCTGCCGTACTTAGTGTGGGCCGAACGGCCCCTGGTCGCCCACCAAACCACACCCCAAGAACCCTAAGGTATAATTTACTTATTCCACATGCATTGCTCTAGCTGCATGTGGGCTTTTCCACTGCACTTTTCGAATCTAGGTGTTGGATCAAACAGGAAAGTAGTGGGGAAAGTTGTATAGCATGAATCTAGGGCGTGGTTCAAAGAGGAAAGGAATGGGGAAAGTAGTGGGGAAAGTTGTATAGCATGAATCTAGGGGCGTGGTTCAAAAGGAAGGGAAGGGGGAAAGTAGTGGGGAAAGTTGTATAACATGAATCTAAGGCGTGGTTCAAAGAGGAAAGGAATGGGGAACGTGGTGGGGAAAGTTGTATAGCATGAATCTAGGATGTGGTTCAAAGAGGAAAGGAAGGGGAAAGTACTAAAATGCATGGCTATCCAGCACCTACGTTGGTCGAAAAGGGAAAACAATGACAAATGCAGTACACACATCTGTAACAAACTGAGTTTTTTGTTTTGGGGGACAAGGCTATAGGGTTTGAGCATGACTAGATTTGCTGCGCTCACATAGGGAAAGGAGTCTAAAGATAACAAAACTAGGACCAACACAAATATGCTCCTTGGTTGTTTGTTCTTTGTTGCCACAGACTGTGCATCACCCCTTCATACATCGGTAGATGCACATGGTGCTGGTGCGTTCACTGTCCCATGCAACTCTTTAGCCGTTGTTAATCTAAGGCCCGGTTTGGTTAAAAAGTCTCTAGTCCCTACATGCTTGGTTCTAGGGACTAAACATGGACTAGAGGTTATTAAATAACATGCTAAAAGACCATGTTACCCCTAGTAATGAACTAATAGAGACAAGGTGCGATGCAGGGCAGGGGTAACTATTGGAAAAAGTCCCAAAAAGACTCTCCCTCATGGTCTTCTTTCTTTAGTCCCAAATGCCCACTTTTAGTCCCTAAAAGTCCCTCCTGTTTGGTTTAGATGGGACTGACACGGACTTTTTATAGTCCCTACACCAAAAAGTCCCTGTAAACGGACACCCTCTAATAATGCCGCTGGAAAATTGATGCAATGCCAAAGTTAAAAGCAAATTACATGTTTAACGAATTTTATTGTTAATATAATCTCTCTGTTAATATTAATCAATGCCACCGTTTGAGAAATGCTATTGTCTTGCTTTCTTTCCCATTTAGATAAGTTAGATGCTTCTTTTTGTTGGCTTCTGTGTCATCCACCGTTATTGACCACTAGTTGTTTCCTTTGCACCTCTGTGTAAACAGGGTTATCTACTTCACCTCATTGCTATTGTGACCTTTTGTTGCACTGCACAAAACACTTTTGTTTTAAGAGTGTTTTGTGTAGTTCAACCAAAATGTCACACCGACAATGTTGCTTGATCTTAGTGGAACTGCACAAGAGGAGATCTTACTTCCTACCCGTGTTGGTAAATTTGGTTCAGATCTTCTTCTTGTGAGTTGTTTGAATTCCGCGTCATGAGAGATCAGTACTAGCTTTCTTTCACGTGATTTTGTAGTGTGCTTTCATATGTTGTGCTACTTGTACGGTAATGTTGCTTGATTTTAGTGAAATGCACAAATGGAGACAAGACTTCCAATCTGTATGTGCACCGTAATATCCCATTGAGGTAAGATAAGGATATTTCACAACTGTGACCTGTATTTTGCCACTTTCATCAAAAAATTAATGTTGTTGTTTAGTGCTATACTTGTGCTCCCTAACTAACATGCCAAATCTTACATTGAAGGCGAAGCTTGTCTGTTATTGAACCAAGTGATGAAGGGGAAGAACAAGCAAAAGAAAAACAAAAATCAACTCCCGGTGCTATAATGAAGCACTAGAACTATGATGACACAAGTAATGATATAGTTTTGCATCTTAATTTATCGCTATGGCTGGAACAAGCAATTGTTTTGCCACTGATTTGATGCCACTCTTAATGTAATATGTAATTATCTCTACTTGTGCAAACAGGGATCTTCTTTGAAGATACCATATATTTTAGTGGAACTACATAAGAAGATGTTGGAAACATTAAATAATTGAGGAGTAAGCATGGCAACCACAGTAGATAACAATAGATGGTTCCGGAGAAGTGCTTTATATGTATGCTCTACACAATAAGCCTCCTGACAAAGGTTGGTACTCGCCCACGGATTTCATCCATATGATTGAGCTTTGTCATCTCTATTGGTGTTGTGTTAACCCACAAGTATAGGGGATCAATTGTAGCCTCTTTTGATAAGTAAGAGTGTCGAACCCAACGAGGAGCTAAAGGTAGAACAAATATTCCCTCAAGTTCTATCGACCACCGATACAACTCTACGCATGCTTAACGTTCGCTTTACCTAGAACAAGTATGAAACTAGAAGTACTCTGTAGGTGTTTTTGGATAGGTTTGCAAGATAATAAAGAGCACGTAAATAAAAAGTAGGGGCTGTTTAGGTAAACAAACAATAAAGTTAGTATAGCGAGTATGGAAAAGTGGTGGTAGGAGTTGCGAAACTGTCCCTAAGCAATTGACTACTTTACTAGACCGATAGCAAGTTTTATGTGGGAGAGGCCACTACTACCATGTCATCCCTAACTTGGAATTCTATGCACTTATGATTGGAACTATTAGCAAGCATCCGCAACTACTAACGTTCATTAAGGTAAAACCCAACCATAGCACTAAGATATATTGGTCCCCCTTCAATCCTGTATGCGTCAATTTCTATGCTAGGTTGAAGCTTCTGTCACTCTTGCCCTCCAATACATAGTCCTATCAACATACAACTCATATGGTGCCATCCACGCACGCGCTCATATGATGGGAACCAAAGGATAGCTATCGGCATTCTGGGAACGGGGTCCCCAGACTTGCCTGCCTGCGGCCCACGACATGGCTATGCGAGCAAGCCTGTACGACCCATCTTCATCGACAAGGCATTCAGGACCCTCGTGAGGGGCCAAGCCTCGCGGGGCGGACGACGCAAGACGTCCTCAGGAGCGGCCACGCTTGGTAGGCTCACGATGGGTGGAGAGATCAAGGCAAGGCAAACCTTGCGAGGACTTCGTGATGTGAGCCATGACTATCGACACCAGGCAGGCGCCAGCGCACGCAGCGTCCTTGTTTCCTATTTGGTGCTAAGGAGGCAGGCGCAGGCGCGGAGTACCGAGGCGTCAAGCAAAGGTTTCCATATCAGTGCAACGATACCAAAACCATGAGGCCAGCAAGACGGAGGTCACCGTGGAGCCCAAGATGGCGTCACCACCAGAGTCTTTCGCAGGCAAAGACTACTTTTGTCAGGATAAGGTGTACTAGCTGTCCCCTTTCAAATTGGCCGTCGTTGTTGGCTCCCTTCCCGCTCAATATTTGGGAAGAGGACAAAGGCCTATATAAGTAGAACTAGCCACCACAGTAGGGGCATCTCATCAGATCTAGAGCCAATCCCTAGCCACACATCAAACACAAGAACACCTCAAGCTCAGGAGGCAGTTCTTCCCCTTGTACTATTCATCATCAGCCCTAGAAGCAATCCACCACCACCACACTGGAGTAGGGTATTACACCACAACGGTGGCCCAAACCAGTGTAAATCTCGTGTCTTTCTGTGTTGCGAGTTCGTCGAGTTGTCCGCGAGATCTAGAGAGCTAGGGTTCGCGCGTACCCCAGAGTTCGAACATTAAGGGTTTTGCCGGAACCCGTGATCCCACATTTGGTGCGCCAGGTAGGGATGTGCCATAGCTTCCCTTCCGTCGATCAGCGCTCCATCGCTCCGTCGTCTCCATGGCGGACGCTCGCCGCGCTTGAGCTGAGCGCCGGGCTGGCCTCACCGCCCGCGTCGCTCAGACGGCTCCCGTCGGTGGGCCACCTCGTCGTTCTCCATCTCCTACCGCCAACGTCACCACCGGCCCGGCGGGGAGCGAGCAGCAAGCGTCCTCACTGCACCCATTGGTGCGGCAGGACGGCCGCACCGCCACTCCATCGCTGACCCCGACCGGTTCCTCGTCCCATGCACGTCGCGCTCCCATGGACGGCGGGTCGTGGTCCTCATGGCGAACGAGCTCCTACGCTACCGCCTGGTCGACGACCTCTACGAGGACTGGCTCGACCGTGTCGCTGAGCTCGTCCGAGCCGCAGGGGGCTCCCCGACGCCGTCCCCCTCTCTGCCTCGCCCTCCGCCAGCCACGGGCGACGTGGCTCATGGAGTGCCTCCACCACCTCTGCCCAAGACGGTGCCCTGGCGCCAAGGCGCGCGGCCCCCTGGTGCGACCCACCACGCTCGGTGCCCACGCGTGAAGAGAGAAGCTGCCAAGAAATTCCTCGGCCGCGAGAAGCTGCACCCGCGCTCCCCACGCCGCCTCGCCAAGACCGCACGCTACCCGCGGTGGCGGCGCGCGGACCTCATCAGGACCAAGCTCCACCTTCGAGACGGGCCCCGGCGACTAAGGGAGTCCTGGATTAGGGGGTATCCGGACAGCCGGACTATATACATCTTCCGGACTATTGAAGCATGAAGATACAAGACTCAAGACTTCGACCCGTGTCCGGATGGGACTTTCCTTGGCGTGGAAGGCAAGCTTGGCGATCCGGATATTATATTTCCTTCCTTGTAACCAACTCCATGTAAACCCTAGCCCTCTCCGGTGCCTATATAAACCGGAGAGGTTGGTCCTAAGAAGGCCGATCACAATTACAATCATACCATCATAGGCTAGCTTCTAGGGTTTAGCCTCTACGATCTCGTGGTAGATCTACTCTTGTACTACCCATATCATCAATATAAATCAAGCAGGAAGTAGGGTTTTACCTCCATCGAGAGGGCCCGAACCTGGGTAAACATTGTGTCCCTTGCTTCCTGTTACCATCAGCCTAAGACGCACAGATCGGGACCCCCTACCCGAGATCCGCCGGTTTTGACATCGACATTGGTGCTTTCACTAAGAGTTCCTCTGTGTCATCACTGCAGGGCTTGATGGCACCTTCAATCATCGTCAACAACACAATCCAAGGTGAGGCTTTTCTTCCCGGATAGATCTTCGTGTTCGGCGGCTTCGCACTGCGGGCCAATTCGCTTGGCCATCTAGAGCAGATCGACAGCTACGCCCCTGGCCACCAGATCAGGTTCGGAAACCTGAACTACGCGGCTGATATCCGCGGAGACTTGATCTTCGACGGATTCGGGCCTACTCCAGCAGCACCGGACAGTCACGACGGGCACGGCTTAGACCTGCTATCGTACAATGCTCGGGGTATCACCCCTGCAATATCCCCGGACTTAAATCCGGAGCAGGCTGCGTTGCCTAAGGACGGAGGGATGGACCCCGCCCCGCGGGCCGTACACTCATCGGCGGTGAAGCCGAACGCAGGCCTCACTTCTGAGGAAGCCTGTGACTCCGGACCCCTGGATTTGTATCCGGTTGTAAGTTCCGGTCCGTGCGCTCCTGAGCCCGCCGATCCTGGTTGGGCTCCGGTAATGGAGTTTACCGCTGCGGACATCTTCCAGTGCTCGCCCTTTGGCGACGCACTGAACTCGCTAATGTCTCTATCTTTATCAGGAGACTCGCGGTCGAACTATGTTCGGCCTGAGTGGGGAGCAGGCGACGAAGGAATTCGTGGCCCACCCACCACCCACTTCATTGCCACGACCGATGATCTAACCGACGTGCTTGATTTCGCCTTCGAAGACATCGACGATATGGACGACGATGCATCAGAATTACAGGAGCGACCGTTCACAGGGCGGTGGACGGCCACCTCCTTATACGATATATACATGATGGACACTCCGAAGGAAACCAATGGCGACGAGGCAAAGGAGGATAACCCCTCAGGAGGAAAAGCAAACCATGGGCGTCTTCGGCGCCGCTCCAAGCCCCGCCACATCAACACCGGCCGGAGATGCAAGCAATCCGGATGGTGCCGAAGAGGAACACAGCCCTGATCAGCCTACCTTCAAGCAGGCCGGACCGGCCACGGTGGGATACCTGGAGAGGGACAACTATACACCCCCCTCCGAAGATGAGGTAAGCCTCGGCACGGATGTCATGACCCCTATTCCAAATCACATCGACCTAGCCGGTAACACCTCATATCACTTCGCGGCCTCACGCACGGTATTCCCACGGGTGTCGCCTTACCATGGCCCGGGACCGTTTGCGTCTTTTGGCTCACGTATATGACAGTGTCGCTAGCATCCACATGACAAAGAACCCGGGCCGACATGGCTAGTCGTGAACCCAAAGCGGCGCTATCCTATGGGGACAGGCATACATGAATCACATCGAGCATGTCGGTCATCAACGTATAAATTCGGGCTGTAACCTTTGGGCTAACAGGACTCCGGTATCCCGGGCTGTAGCGAGGCTAAGCAGGACTCCAAATAACACCGCGACATTTCCCGAAGAACGGACATATGAGCGAAGTGAAACACATACCCGGCCGATCATGTGTCCAAGCGATAGTCTTTGGGCTAGCAGGACTCCGGTGAACGGTATGTAGCGGACTACTATCGCTCGGAAGCACGAGACTACATTTCCCCATATGAGAGGCTGCCAAGGATAAACAACTAGTTTGTCGGATCCCACTCATACCAAGCATTTCAATCATACACGCATAATATGCCCGATATGAGTAAATACAACAAGGCATCACAACAAAACTCTACAACTCAAAGTACTTTATTTAGAAGGCTCAGGAGCCATACACTTTATATCCATACGGTAGGGGTCACATGACCCAACACTCAAGTCATACAAACATACAAGCACATGCGGAAGCAAACTAGTCTGATCTGAGACTCTAAAAAGAAAGAAAGCTTGTTGAAGCCTTTCTATCTCTGATGGCCCTTCACAAGCCTTGGATCACCACACAGGTGGCTAGTTCACTCGTCGATGTCAAGGTCTACATAGAACCCATCGGAGGGGCAGTGTTGTCGTCTGAAAAACATTAATTAAGCAAACATGAGTACGGAGGTACTCAGCAAGTCTTACCACAGAATCCTATCATACATGCACATTCCCAAGAAGGTGGTGGAGTTATTTGCAGCAAGCCAGCTTTGACTCTTGGCTAAGCTATCCTAAATGACACCACTTGAAAAGCATTTGTCGCACACGAGTCCACTAATCAACATCACAATACTCCATCGTGGATCCTCTCTCGTCATCCCACGAGAGGGCCATCCGCGATACTCACACTTATCTTGAGGCTTTTAGTAGTATCCATTTACTTGTCTATGAACTGATGTAGGCAACCCAGAAGTCCTTCTCCGTGGACACGGCTATTCGAATAGATCATATTAACCTGCAGGGGTGTACTTCTTCACCTGCGCTTTCACCACTTATCGCCCGTTTACACGACATGTACTCGGCAACCTTCAAGCGGAAGCCCAAGCGTGGGTGTCGGCCACAGCCTACCGAAACACACAAGTCCCAAGTCCAGGTTTATCGCCTATTCGGGTTCCATCCGCGGGAGTCGGCCGAGGTTTCCCATACAGCCCGAGCGATGTGTGCGGGGTTCCCGAGATACCAAGCGGGCACTTTCGGTACACGGGCCACGTGTTCACCGCATAACACAACCCACCCCTACGGTCAGCGTTGCGTGCCCCTCAAAGATGCTACAAACACGAAACTACTTGCAACTCCCGGACTGGGAGCGAGGGTGGTTAAGAAGCCGAGAGGGTCCATTGGTTTCGGGCCCAATGCGTGGTAGTAACTGTTTCATGGATCACAAACACGGATCTCGGTTCTTAGGGACGGCTTCAATGAAACAACCCACCATGTACTCCTACATGGCCTCTCATCGATACCTTTACCAAGCGTGTTCAACACTTTCACTCTCGAACCCACATAACCTTTCACTCCGGTTCATCATCCCGATGAGCCGGACGACACAACTTTAAGCATAGCAAGCATAGCATGGTAGGAATCACAAACATGGCTCAATCAACTCCTACACATACTAGTGGGTTTCATCTAGTTACCGTGGCAATGACAGGTCATGCAAAGGAAGTGGGTTCAACTACCGCAACACTAGCAGTTTGAATTGCGTTGTCTTAATGCTGATAAAACAAGAGCGAAGCGAGAACATGGGTTTGTATCGGAATGATCAATGGGTTGCTTGCACGATGGAGTGGTGGTAGGATACTGCCCTTGAGACGGATATTCGGGATTATCCTCGAGGCGAACCTATCACGAAAAGACATCTAGAAAATAAAAACACATGGCAATATGCGACAATATGATGCATGCTATGACATGGCAATATGGATGTGTGTTGGCCTAATGCAAGCTGAAACAAAAAGGGATGAACTCATTTGAATCAAAGATTCAAATGCTAGCTCATTTAAAATAGCCCTAAAGGTGTAATATCTTATTCTGCTTAAACAGCAAGGTTAACTTGTTTTTATCATGCATGAAACCTGTACCAATGGATAGAATGGATTTTACGATCATTTTTCATATATAGATCTTTGCATTTAGATTCTGATTAAAAGTTATGAATATTTGAAGTTGAACTATATTACGGAATTTCCTATATTAAAATAAATCAGTAATTAATTCTTTGCGTCGACCATCGTCGAGAATAGCGTCGAGGTCAACGGAGACGTCGAGGTCAAACTTGTTGTGGGTCCAGGTTGTCGGGGTAATTAGTTTAACTAAAATTTAATTAAACTAAACCTATTTAGTTAACGATTTGGGCCCCACATCATTGACTCATCAGAGTCAACCAGGGCCCACCGTGGTCAAAGTCCACGTCGGCTGCACCGGCATCTAGCCGCCGGCGAGCCCGACGCGGCGGCGGAAGTGAGTTTGGCCATTCCGGCAACCAAACGAGCCGCAGAGGGTGGCTATGGGTAGCTGGGGACAAGCCGCAACTTCTGGTGGAGTCGGTTGGGAATTGGTCGGGCGGCGGAATCGGCGCTGACGACCTAGGCGGTCAGCGAGTTCGGCCGAAGAGCGAACTTCGAGGCTAGGGTGGTCGGTGAGGTGAGGAGTGCTTGGTTAGATGCTACGGAGTGTGGTGAGTGCGATGGACACCAAGAGGTGGCGGAGGGTGACCGGGAACACGTCGGCGGCAAACTCCAGCGGCGAGTGCGGTTGATCTCCGTTTAGTCGCTACATTTCGAGAGCGAGAGAGAAAGGAGGGAAGGTAGCTAGGCTCACAGGAAACTCGGAGGAGCACTCGGTGCGGTCGGGGGACGGGCCGGGCGGCAGCGGCGTTGAAGGGATCTCCGGCGGCGGCGGGATCGGGCGAGGTCGGTGCGGTGGCCTCGGGCTACTCGAGCACGCTGGACTCGACTAGCTCGGCGAAAGCGAGGCGGCGGAGCTCCTAGACACGGCCCGAAGGCGAACGATCGGCGGGGGAGCGTCTCTGGCGGCGGCGTGGCTGCGGTGGCGTCGGCCATGGTTGGGGAGCGAGGAGAGGAGCCGGGAGGAGAGGAGGTGTGCGAGGGATTCGGGGAGAGAGGGCAGCGATCCGCATCGGTTGCTTTCGGTGAGGGAAGCGGCGAATGGCGACCAGGTGCGTGGCACCCATGCGGTGCTTTGCCCGAGCACTACCTGCTGGCCGAGCCAAGCAGCTCATTTGGCCTTGATTCTTTGAAATTTGGGCAGCGGCAGTGGAGGTTAGGTGGCGCTGGTAAGATTTCTAAACTATTTTCCTTTTTTCTATTATTCGCAACTTTGTGGGTTTATTAAAAATACCAAAACAGTTTCAAAAATCACCAAACTGCTCTGGTCCATTGTTGGAATATTTCCAACATGAAACATTTTGGTTTGGCAATATTTGGGCATTTGAAATATTTTATATAATTTGAAATGCTCAAACTCAAATACTTATGATTTAATTCAAAGACCTTTGGATGACCTAGAAAATGGTGCACCAGTTTTGGCAGAGGCTCTGAACCAAAGCAAAGATGATGAGCATTTTTGAAGGGCATTTCAGGTTCATTGAAATAATTTTTAGTAAACCCTAGTTGAATTAAGAGGGGTTCTGGGGGTTTTCTGTCTTCCCCATTTCAAATTCAAATGAAATTTAAACATGATGCACACACTAATGCATGGTCTAACTGGGATGTGACAACGGATGAGTTCGGTGTGCCTGAAGATCCAGTGGAACAAGTTCGCTTCAAGCGACGGCTCATGGCCACGGCAAGGATCCTGCAAAGGAAGCAAGAGTAGCTTAAAGCTGACCAAGATCTGCTAGTGGATAGGTGGACCAAGATCTTGGCCACCGAAAATCTGGACTTCGACCACCCTAACAAGGGGCATATGCGGCTGGCCGGGTTACCTCAACCTAAGCAGAACCAAAGGCACACACCCCGACATCCACACATCACTACGGTCCAAGACAGTAAGAAGGATACATGAAGAGGCATCCTAAAGCCCCGGTGCAATGGTCATAAATGTCAAGTCAGAGAATCTGGTGCCAAGTCCAACAATTCTCAGTCTGGTCAGCGGACAAAAACAGCTCAAACCTATCCGGCCCGAGCCACACACTCGATCAACCATGTGAAATTCATGGTACTCCTAGAAGGACGGCAAAGCATACCAATTGAGAATGCCGGATCCTCAAAACAAAGCGGCTGGTCGTGTGCCGAAACAATGAAGGGAGGCGTGCGGTCGAGACCCCCCGCCCCATATAGCATAAAAAGTACGGCCGATCACCCCGACCGCATTAACCACATCAATTCAATTCGCAGTACCTCTAGACACCAAGCAAACGGGGCTCCATAACACATAAAGCCCCGCAGTGCGAAACCACAAACAACATCTTCTAAAAAGATGCTAGGGGCAAAGGCCAAGTTTCTTGGCCCACCACTCTAACGGTTGTCTTGGATCACCAAAAATGCTACGCCAAAGAATAAATCTTGACACCTTCCCACCATGCGGTAATTTACCGTATGTTAGCAGGATGAACCACGTTGACTAGATTCCACGTGGTAAATCACTCGAGCCAACACCGTGTGATGCAATCACACCTATGGGCAGCCGAACCCGCCCTCAGGCGGAAATCATACAGCTGCCGGAGTAGCGAGTCGCATGCCTATCAAAATTTTGATATGACAGCCAACTATCCGGACACCAATTGAGGAGTCCGCGCTATTTCACGGTATAACGGCTGGGTTTACCAGGGCCCGATCAGGAACCCTTAGACCAACTAAAAGAGGACGTTCAACTTCCTCCAAGCATTTTCCTTTACAAACTAACTTTGACGCAGAACAAGATTGGCGGCGTGGAATCAACCCGGACACACAATGGTAGGAACATGCAGTTAGAAGGCGGTTCGGATTCGCTCTTGATCCACTAACAACCCCCTCCAGTCCGGCCATCACAGGTTCCGTCAAAAAACACCTCTTTTCATAATCATACATCGTACTCATATGCATAGACATATCATCTTACTACAATGTGTAGACTTAAATAACACTTACCGGCCATCGCTTTTCATCGACACCTCGTGTTACGCCCGATTATGCCAGGGGCTTCATAATACGGCAATAAAGTCCGACCACCTTCCCGGTCGCTCGGCACCCCGAACTTATAGCACTATATGCATCAACTCCGAATCATGTCTTGGGTCATTGGTTTGGTTTGCCCGGCTCCCTTGTTTTGGTACCTTATGTTCCGTTATATCGGCTAAGGTAGCGCAGGGAGAACTACTGCGATTGTGTCCCGGATCTGCCGGACGAGCACCTCGAGAGAAAGCGAAAACCATTGTCATGATACAGCGAGAGCTGGTCGGCTGTTCGAGTGGTTGTAAAATCCTTAAAGATTTATTCCGCTGGCGCCATTATAAATGCAGAGTCACGACGGATCGATCTTGATCGAGCGCCAATAGAGCCGCTAGTTCGGCATTCCTAACACTAGGGGCTGCCTCGAGCCATACTTTCGAATTCCTATGGCTAAGTGAGAGTAATAAAGCCTTATCGTCCCGATTGCACCTTCATGGTGAGAAACACCTCCTTAAAAGGACCCAACTATGGGATAAGAAGCGTTCATATATCCCGAACACCCGTATTCTTTTTTACGTAAGAGGCGGAAGCCGACGACTGGCCAGCTCTCAGGATTTACATACAATAAACAACCGCACAGGAAGAACATATGTTCAAACAAAACAGGCAATATATAATAAAAATGCCATCATCCCATATTACAAAAAGTGGCATGAATGCCCTCAAGGAAATATAATGTCTTTGGCACACTTATCCGCCGCAAGGCAGGCTCCCTTCAGTACACCTTCATAGTACAGTTCGGGCTTGTGGTGCTCCTTACCCTCTGGCGGCCCCTCAGTCATCAGCTTCTCCGCGTCAAGCTTCCCCCAATGCACTTTTGCACGGGCAAACGCCATCTGCGCACCCTCTATGCGGAACCGATCACTTAACAGCATCAAGCCGAGGGGCAGCGCCCACAATCCGCTTCACGAGCCCGAAATCGCTTTCCGGAATTGGCTCCACTTGGCCACGGTACCGTACAATCAAGTCCCTCATGGCTGGATTCGGCCGCTTTGGTGCGATTCGACCAGTTGCTTCAGCTGATCGATAAAGGGCACCGGATAGTTTGGTGCCAAATACTGCGACCAGAAATCCCTCTCCGCAGACTTCTTTTCCTCGGTTCTTGGGCAGCATCTGATATGCTGCGAGGAAGATCTGCAA
Organism: Aegilops bicornis; assembly: GCA_021605145.1. Classification (NCBI taxonomy): domain Eukaryota; kingdom Viridiplantae; phylum Streptophyta; class Magnoliopsida; order Poales; family Poaceae; genus Aegilops; species Aegilops bicornis. The sequence continues at coordinate 320,965,636 of CM038674.1, read as the reverse complement.
ACGCCCCTGGAAAAATAAGAATTCAGCTTGCCGCTTAGAATTCTTCCCATTATCATGAACAAATGGCTAAGAATGCAGAAGGCCTTACCAGCGCAACTTTCCGGGCCTCCACAGATGTCTGTCTGACACCTCGGGCTTCTTCGCGAGCATCTTCCGTGGTTTGGGCGCTTTAGCGAGTTCGGATTCTTTCCTATTAGACTACTGCTCCAAGCCCTCGCTTTTCTTCACACGACCTCCTGGAGCTCCCGCTCCATTTGTGACAACCACAACCTCGTGTTTTTCACGAAGTGCCTGTTTGGCGGCAGCCTTCTCGTTGGCATCAGCCACAACCTTCTTCAATGCCTCATATTCGACACTCGCTCCTAGGGCATACAACACAAATACTTTTCAATAAGCACAATTACTTATTCGTGCCTAATGCAAGACAATGTTTCAACATACCTTGCTTATCCTCTAATTGCTTCCTCATGCGGCCAAGTTCTTCGTCGGCCCGTTCCGAACTCCGCTTGATTCGGACACTTCCGCATTATGGCGGCCGTCTTCTCCATGAGCGCTTTGTTTTCAAACAAAGAGGTACACGTCATTAACAAAAGTTCCCACGAAAAGAGAGGATTTGATCCCCTGCCCGGCTCTCTCTCTTTCGCCGGATAGTGTATCAGGGGCTACTACTCATATTATGACGATTCCTCAAAGGTATCTTAGGAAACATACCTTAAAGGCCTTTAGAAGGCCAAGGCAGGACTCGTTCAGCCCGCTCTCGGCGGACTGAATCTTTTCAACCACCTCACCCATAAGGGTCCGTTGTTCATCGACGATAGACGCGTTCTTTAACGCTGTCGATGAACCGCCTGGCAACTCTGCTTGAGCGAGAGGTTGCGGCGGATTAAACGAAACCTCCCACCGTCAAAGGTGGCTGCTCGCCCGATCCGGGAGCCCTAGAGGTCTCCTGGACCTTGTCCGGCTGTGGGCCGAACCCAAGATCGCCCCCGCTGATGACACACTCAGGGGCCATTGCTCCCGTGTGTCCGGCTCCAGTGATATGCCCCCCTGGTCTGTGCCCCGTTGAGACGACACCTCAGTTTCGCGCCGGGACTTTGGGGAAGGGGCCTCTTGAGGCGTCTCGCTCGCCAAGGCGTCCGAGCTGAGCGAATCCTCGGATGAGGACTGTTCGGTGCGAGACCTTGCCGGACTGTGCAAAATATAGCAACAGTTAAAACTACTATACCCAAAAACAATCTCGGATGCATATGCGTGTTCGGATTTTGTATACTTATGACTTCTCCAGGGGCCCTGGGATCCCACTCTGGGCTGCTATCGGCAACCGTGGTGGATGCCTCTGGGAGGGAACCTTTCCTCCTGTTGGGCGATTCGGCCTCTAGGAACGAGGAAGCTGCATGCTTCTTCCCACCTTCAGAGTGAGGCTCGTCCTCCTCTGCTTCTTCCTCTTCGTCTTTCGAAGAAGGAGCGTCGCTTGAGTCTTCGGGTTTTGCGTCCGAAGCCTCACGGCGACGGAGGCCACTCCGGGTCTTCTTGACCTTCTTGGAGGCCTCCTTCTTTGGTGCCTCGTAAGGCGCAGGGACCAGCATCTTCGTCAGAAGAGGTCCGGCCGGGTCCTCCGGCGCTGGGCGAACAATGAATCAGCTCCACCTTCTTTATCCATCCACGAGGTCACGACAAAACACGATTAAGATGTCTCCCTCATGACATGCCAAGAGCGTGGATGGACAGAGCGTGGCTATAACTTACCGGGCTTGCAGAATGGGATAATTGATACCCACGGTCCTCGGAGGAGCCCGGCCACGATTTGCCGGACTTGAAGAGCACCTTCCAGATATCCTTGTGGGAGGAGTCTTAGAGCTCCTGGAGGGTTTGGTGCTCGGCTGGGTCGAACTCCCACAGAGTGCAGGCTCGGCGCTTACAAGGGAGAACCGGCGAACTAGCATCACACGGACCACGTCGGCGAGTTTGGCGTCCATGTCAACCACACTCTAGGCGGTAATATGCGGAGCAATGACAACTCATCGAGCGAGGACGATTCGGGCCCTTCTTGGGCGGGACATGGCCGCAGCGGTGGAGCTCCGGATCTGAACTTCGGGCTGCAGCCCACTTTTGCAGCGTGGTTCGGTGATATAAAACCACTTGCTCGCCACTCCTTGGCGGAGTCGTTGAAAGCGCACTTGGCCAAGCGGCCTTATGGGCATCTTGCTCACCATGGCGCCCACCGCACTTTTCGGCGTGTTCGCCACTCACCACCTTAGGCTTCACATTAAAATCTTCAGCCCACAGGCGAAGTGAGGTGAGATCGAAGAAAAGCCTCACACACGGCGATGAGCGTCGAGATATTGAGGAAGGAGTTGGGGAAAGATCATGAAAATCAATCCCGTAGTAATACATGACTCCACGAACAATGTGTGAAGGAAACCCAAGCCAGCGGACAAAATGGGAAGGAACACGACTACATCGTGAGGTTCGAAAGTGGGGGCGACCTGTCCACGCCCGGTGGGAAAGCGGTGGGCGATCTTACGGGCGGATACGGCGTCCGGAGCTTCTTGATATCCTTCTCCCGGATGGTAGTGGCCATCCATCTGCCTCCTGCTCCGGATCCGGACATCTTTGGAAAACCTCTCTTCAGTGGAAAAGAAGAGTGCTTGGGCGTTAGGGCTCGAACAGAGGGGAATGAGCTAGCGGAAAGAGAAAGGAGTGGGTAAAGAGAAAGAGGCCTTGTCTCTTTATAGGGGCGATAAATGCTTTTGCACCTCCCCACTTGCACTGGTGGAACCCGTTTGCCTCCGCTCGCCCGCGATTAAGCGGTGCGGTTGGATTACCCATACCCGTATTGATGAGAATCCCGTGATAAGGGACACGATCTACTGCTTTGACAAGGCGTTTCAAGAAACCACCTCGCAATATCTTATTTGTGGCTGGTTGTGGGAAAACGGTTCGAATAATGACCCGACCGTAATGACACGTCGCGTTGCCTAAAAAGTTGTTAGCAGATTGCATTTATGAAATACCATTCTCTCTACGGTGGCATGTGAAGATCATTTTGTGGATCCGGACACGGTTCAAGTGTTCGATAATTACTTTGGAGTATTCGGAGAAGGAACCCATACTGCAATGCGAAGACAAGACTAACGCGCCCGGACTCATCGTCATTGAAGCCTGGATTCGAGACTCTTGAGGAGTCTGGATTAGGGGTATCCGGACAGCCGGACTATATACATCGTCCGGACTATTGAAGCATGAAGATACAAGACTCAAGACTTGACCCGTGTCCGGATGGGACTTTCCTTGGCGTGGAAGGCAAGCTTTGCGATCCGGATATTATATTTCCTTCCTTGTAACCGACTCCATATAAACCCTAGCCCTCTCCGGTGCCTATATAAACCGGAGAGGTTGGTCCTAGAAGGCGATCACAATTAAAATCATACCATCATAGTCTAGCTTCTGGGGTTTAGCCTCTACGATCTAGTGGTAGATCTACTCTTGTACTACCCATATCTTCAATATTAATCAAGCGAAAGTAGGGTTTTACCTCCATCGAGAGGGCCGAACACTGGGTAAACATTGTGTCCCTTGCTTCCTATTACCATCAGCCTAAGGCGCGCAGATCGGGACCCCCTACCGAGATCCGCGGTTTTGACACTCTGGCGACCACGGCGGCTGCGGCATCTTCACCCAGCTGCGTGGCGTCGCTGGCAGGTAAGTTCAAGCCAGATCTACCCCCTCGCTACGACGGCACCCCCGACCGCGCGGAGTTCCTGCAGCTAGTTTCCCATGGCTCTCAAGGATGGCGCCCGCTCTTGGCTCCTGAACCTGCCATTGGGCTCGATCTCCTCCTGGGACGAGATGTGCGACCGCTTCGTCGCCAACTTCCAGGGCACTCGCGACCGCTTCATCGCCAACTTCCAGGGCACTCGCGACCAGGAGAGACCCTCCAGAAGTAGAGCCAGCACTTCAACAACACTCGACTCAAAATCCCCAAAGTCACGGATGAAGCCATCATCTCCGCATTCTCCGACGGCGTCTGCGACGTCAAGATGAAGGAGGAGCTAGCTATCCACGAGGAGCTGTGCACGTCTCAGGAGCTGTTCAACCTGGCGACCAAGTGCACAAGAGCTGAGGAGGGCCGCCTCTCCCTCCTCGAGCTGCCAGGCTGCAGTCTTGAGAGAAAAGGCCAAAGGCCAGGGCGTGAAGCGCAAAAGGCGGTATGCTCATGGCGAAGCCCGACACTAAGCGGCGAAGATAAGCCCGAGTCATCCAAGAACAGCGGCGTTCTGCGCCTTCCACAACTGAATACCCACAACACGGTGACTATCAAGAGCTCGAGCCATTAGCGAAGGGCGATTGATCGGCACCCCAAATCTGGCGACCGGGGCTCTGACGGCCGAAGGGAGGGCGTGGTGGCGGATATTTGGGGCGACCCATGACCCACGCCCGATGGTGGCGCGACCGGCCTCGTGAGGACCGCTGGCAGGATCATCCTCGCGAGGGCGCCTGGAGAGACCAGCCTCGTGAGGATCGCCCTCAGGGCAACGCTGATCTTCCCCCGCTGCCGCGACCGCCAAGAAGGAACAACGACCACCATCAAGAAGAGGGGGCTGGGGGCTTCCAGGAGCCGCGCGCTATTGCTTGCATCTTGGGCGGAGCCCAGGCCCCAGCCTCGCAGCGTATCTTCAAGCAGTTTGCTCGTTAAGTGAATGTAGTCCTCCCCAAGCTCGAGGCCACACGCCCAGTCAGATGGTCCCAGTGCCCCATCAAGTTCAACTCGGCAGACCAGCTCAAGTGCGCAGCTACCGCTGGCGCCCTCCCGATGCTATGCTCCCTAGTCATCAGTAACGTGCAAGTTACCAAGACCCTCATCGACGATGGTGCGGGGCTCAGCGTCCTGTCCGTCGACACGTTCGACAACCTCCAATTGCCATATGATCAGCTTCAGCCTACCAAGCCTTTCTCAGGAGTGACCGACGGTTCCACCATGCCAATAGGGCAGGTCCGCCTCCCTGTCACCTTCGGAGAACGCAAGAATTACCGCACCAAGCTCATCGACTTCGACATCACGCACATCCGTCTGCCGTACAACGCCATCCTCGGGTATCCTGCCCTGGCCAAGTTCATGGCCGTCACCCTGCAGTACCAGCGTCCTCAAGATCTTGGGAAGCGGCGGAATCATCACGGTCCCATGTGAAGAGAGATATGCGGTGTGCTCCCTCGAGCACGCCTTCGAAGCTGCAGCAATCGATGACCCTGACAGCAAGAACGAGGGCCCTCCAGAGGCCATCCCCAAGAAGAAGGAGCTGCGCCGTGCCGGACCTCAGGAGGGTGGCGTCGCGGCTGGAACCTCGTCAGGATCAACGCCCGCTCTAGGGGCGCCTTCCTCCATCGCATAGGAAGGTGCGCCCAGCGCCCTCCTCGGGCAGGGCTTGGGGGCTTTCTTCTGGAAGGCCTCAGACCTTACCCACATCACGAGGGAGGTGCTTGGGCACCACTTGGAGGAGTGCTTCGCGGCACATTTTCCTCAGGAGGGCACACGGCAAGGATCACCCACCGTTTAGGAGTTCATCACCAAGACCACCCAGGAATTGCAAGACGCAAGGGCCATGCGCGGCGACCGTCGCTCACGAAGCGCAACTCCCCATCCAGGCGAGGATGCCGGGCTGCGCGTTTGCATTGACATTCGAGGCTCAACATGGCCGCTTCTCGGGAGCTCTTCTGGCCTTGGCGTGGGGCCAGCTGCGAGGGACCACCGCCTGCAGCTACGTTCGCATGCCTTCGGCACCTTAAGCGTTCGTCGACCCTATCGGCGCAACTGCGGCGTGTCCCTAGCTGCTTTCGGGGAGGCGGACACAGCGCCGTCTGGCGGCGGAGATGGAGATGGTCCTCTAGGAACCGCCCGAGCCCCGAGCCTCCACGAGGCTCGGGGCCCCGGTGGCTCGTGAGAGCTACCCCGCCGTTACGCGCCCTCGGTGACCAACTCTCCTTCGTCAGCCGAACGGGTGACATTTTCCAAGTTCATTTAGCTGGGAGCGCCCCTCAGGCTGCATTATTCCCAGGCCGCGTGGGTCCGTCCCTGTGGCGTGTATCCTTTTCTTATGTCTTTAGCTTACCCTACTGGGGGCGCCCCTCGGGCTCCATTATCCCCAAGCCGCTCGGGCCTGACCCAGTGGCATGTATCTCCCTTGCATTTGCTTAAGCCTGCTGCTCTCATGTTTCATCTACCTATGATTGTCACCTGCCCGATTACCACCTGCTTGATTGTCGCCCCCCACGAGGCCTCCTCACCTTGCAGTAGCTGGTGCATGGGTCCGTCCACTGCCACGTCGACAAACACAGGTGGTCGAGAGCTGCAGCTCGCGACCACGCCCACGCCACGTCACCTCACAGGGGCCTCGGTGCCCTCATCTCCTCATGGAGCGGCTCGAGAGCGGTGGCAACCATAGCAACAAAACCATGTTTCTCCTTGTCTTTGGATTGCGAGGATCTCATGAAGAGGATAGTAAGGCGGCACCACAGGCTTCTTTTCCTCTCGTACAATCCGGCTTGTGTGTTAAAATGGGGGCTCTGAGGCATCGCGACTTCAGGAGCTCTTGCAGCTCTCCAGCCCTCACCCCAGCCTTGACCACGGCATCAGCGACTGGCATACCACGGTGGCTGAGCTCGCTCGAGGCTGGGACACGAGGGCGTAGAGCACTAAGGAGAACAGGGAGGAGGAGACTCGCGGGCCCTAACCTAGCTTCTGCTGCTGAGGCGTTTGCGCCTGAGCTTGGCGCATCGTGAAGAATCGACCTCGAACTACCAAAGATAAGTCTCGCGCTCAAATTGGCTAATCATTGGAGCCTAGGGGACACCCTAAATGCATGACCACTGTTGCGGCCACGTCGCCTCGCTTTCTTATCTTGCCATAGCTGCTTGAGCGCTAAAGGGTACCTCCTGAGCATCGCGCCTCAGGGGCTCTTACTAGACCTTAGGCCACTCACCTCCTGGCCTTGACCACGGCATGCGACCTGGCATACCAGCGACAACTGCAGCCTGCCTGGGGACCGGGACCTGTCAGCGTAGAGCAACAAGCTATCGCGAGGTTGGAAAGGGGAGACCGAGCCTTAACACGACATGCATTCGCAGATTTTCATAATAAGGAAGATATACACAAAAAGACATTACAGATCCTTGCACGCCCCGCGGGGCATTTCTTGACTCCTCGCATGGAACCAAAGATGAGAACCTAGTAGAATCCTATCTACGCCCTCTACATGGTGGCATGCCATCATCAGCGATGGGCCATGGGAGGCGGTGCCAACCTCATCGGATCAGCGATGGCGGCGGCGAGCGTTGCGGCCTGCTCCGAGCATGGCGAGAGCTTCGGGAACGCGTGGTATGTCGTCGCTCGTCTCCGGAGTCTCGTGAAACTCGGAAACCTTTGAGACTCCCAAGAGTCACTTCTTCTTTGGAGCAACCTTGGCAATGACAGCGCCTCAGTTTGGCGCTCCCCTTCGGGGTATCACTCCAAGCGGCGACCCTCCGCGTCAAAGACCTTGAAGAATAGCGTAGAGGCGCCGCCGTAATCGAAGTGGATCGCGAGGGCACCCTCCGTGCGGCAAACCCGCATGACCTCGCTCCAACCGCGGGTCATGACGATCTTGCCAGTAGAGACTGCTTCAACCTCAGCTCCGGTCGCCGGAGCGTCGCAGTCGGCATGCTGCAACCAGAGCTCGAGAGGCCCCCTCGGCGGCATCACATTGGAGAAGAAGTGCGGGAAGCGGATCCAGGAACTTGGGGGCATCGCCGCCCATAGCACGAGCTCGCATGAGGAGTCCGCGGCATGGACTCCAGGAGCGATGGCGCTCATCCCCCCAGCACGTCGACCTTGCCCACGGTGTGTGCGCCGATGCTCGTTGCTCCTTCCTCACGAGCCCCCAGCTTGGGCGTACAAGGGTAGCGGGTACCCAGGAGGAGGCCGCTCATACCAAGGCCTCGTCACCACCTGTAACGCCATGACATCACACGGTGGTGACGGCCTCTTCTTTGGCGGAAATGGCGCGTGGCGTCGATGAGGAATCTTTCCCTTCTCATCGGTGAGAATCTCCGGATCAGCGCCATTGAAGTTGTTGCTAGCAGTGGAGCAGAGGAGGAAGAAGCAAGCGAGCAAGGAAGAGATGGGCGACGGGGGCTCTGCCCCCCTCCCCATTTATAGAGGAAGAAGGCCAACTGGCGCCTCCCATGATCACAGGTAATGATGATTTTCCTTGCATGTCGCAGGGACTAGTCAAGTCGGCGATTCTTGCCGAGGCAGCGTGGGGAAGCGGAGGCGCCCGTCCAATCAACACGCCATCGTCAGCCGAGAGCCGCAGGCTTTGCGCCCATGGCGCTCTGCGCACTTGACCTTTGGCTTCGCCTTGAAGCCAAGCCAGCGCCTTGGGCGGGGGGCTACTGTTGGCGTTACGGAGCAGGGGTCCCCAGAACTTGCACAGCTGCTGCCTGGCGGTAACTATGCGGCGAGCTGTACGGCCCATCTTCATCGATAAGGCATTCAGGACCCTCGCGAGAGCCAAGCCTCGCCAGGCGGATGGCGCAAGACCTCCTCGAGGCGGCCACGCTTCGGTACAGCTCCTGGCCCGGAAGATCAAGGCAAGGCAAACCTCGCGAGACTTCGTGGCGTGAGCCATGAGGATCGACACCGGCGAGGCGCCCGGTGTGTGCGGCGTCCTTGTTTCCTCTTTGGTGCTAAGGAGGCGGTAGCGGTAGCGCGAATATGAGCATCAAGCAAAGGTTTCCATATCGATTCTGCAGAGACCAAGACCATGAGGCCAGCAAGACGGAGGTCACCGTGGAGCCCAAGATGGCGTCACCACTAGAGTCTTTCGCATGCGAAGACTACTTTTGTCAGGATAAGCTGTACTAGCTGTCCCCTTTCAAATTGGCCGCCGTTGTTGGCTCCCTTCCCGCTCAATATTTGGGAAGATGACCAGGGCCTATATAAGTAGAACTAGCCACCACAGTAGGGGCATCTCATCAGATATAGAGCCAATCCCTTGCCACACACCAAACACAAGAACACCTCAAGCTCAGGAGGCAGTTCTTCCCCTTGTAATGTTCATCATCAGCCCTAGAGGCAATCCACCACCACCACACTGGAGTAGGGTACTACACCACAACGGTGGCCCGAACCAGTATAAATCTTGTGTCTTTCTGTGTTGCGAGTTCGTCAAGTTGTCCGCGAGATCTAGAGAGCTAGGGCGTGGATCGGTAGGAGGGAAAGAACTTCACACGCACCCCAGAGTTCGAACCTTAAGGGTTTTGCCGGAACCCGTGATCTGACAATAGCAACATAACCACAAGCAAATTAAACCAATCATAGCAATTCACCAATTACCGATAGGACAACGAAAATCTACTCAGACATCATAGGATGGCAACACATCATTGGATAATAATATGAACCATAAAGCACCA